>OY757020.1:118161775-118515487 GCA_963580285.1 Lucinisca nassula
TATGACGTCGCGTCTGAAAATTTTATGACGGCATGTATTAAAGTCTGCAATCCACTCGTGGATTAAATATGCAAATCAGTTAGCTACGCCCAGTAACATTACACGTACGACGACCTTTACAACGTCGCGTTTACTAATGGCGGAATATTAACATTTGTCTTGAAAAAAAAACATTGAATGAAATGCGTTTTAAATATCATATGATAAACAGAATCTTGCATTCGTGCTCATGTATTATTACATTTATTAAACCCGTTCAGGAAAAGGCATAAACTGTTCGCCTCGTTTAATAAATTCAATAATATATCTTAAAATCTTAATTTTTTCGTCTGAACCTTAATTGGACTCTTGAAAAGTCATTTCTATATATGTTAGTAAAATCAAAACTCTGTCAGCAATAGTGGGTCGATTGTGTCTGAGGACAGCTGGAAATGTAGGCTTAAATTCGAGCTAAGTAATATTTGAGGCATGGAACTTTTTTGAGGAATTGGCGGAACTTCTCCTCTACAACTTTCGATCAAAAATAAACAATAAAGAGGTTATCGCTGAAAAAACGCGGCAAAAAGATAAATTAAGTTTAAGTTATTGGATACTGACTATAAATAATCATGAAAATTTTGTCTAATCTCAAAACATTTATCAACATATTCGGAATAACTTTTGAATAATACCCATTTCCCCCAAAAACATAATCAACAAGAATTTGTCCTCCAAACAAAAATAATATCTGAAATGAGCCGGCGCATGACAAAACCTACAATAAGACCCGTGTGACCAGCAGAGACTCAAATCAACCTGCGCACCCATCCACTATGACAAGTGATTTTGCCTATTGTCTCTTTGCATAGATATTAGTCTATATTAGGTACAAGCGATCAGCGAAGACTCTTATCAGACAACGCGAATGGCTGATCTGAGTCTTCGCTGGTCGCTCAAGCATTCTTGTAAAATTTGTCATGCACTGGCTCAATAATGTCTTTGAAAAGCTATTTTTTTTTATCAGAATGTGCCTTACATATACCTTTAAAATGGAATTCGTCCTCTACTTCATTCAAGTTACATGTTGTAAAAAGACTTAAATCATGAGGTGTTCTGGAATATCTCCCAACTTCTACATCTAACCAGTGCTTCAGCTGAAGTGCACGACCCGCCGGATGCTTTGAGCCTAATGAGTGTTACCATATATGGGTATGGCGGCCATTTTGGTCATGTGACCTGGACCTAAAACGGTTCCCCCAATAAATGCGCCTCATCGTAAGGAGCAAAAATATATCTTATACTTTAGTACTGTATTCTGAATCGTTTGCAGGATAAAATGCATTCTCACATTTTCCAATACAAAAGCATATGTGTCAAAGTTTAACCTAGGCACAAAGAAGGTCAAGGTCAACCCAGGGTCACCATTTTAGCAATTTATGATGGGCCTACGTCCCAGATGCCATTTATCAAGTTTCGTCGAAATCTGCCCTGTGGTTCTGGAGAAGACTATTTTTGAAGGGTTTTTACCATATATGGCTTGGCGGCCATTTTGGTCATGTGACCTGGACCCCATGAGCAAAGTTTGGTTTCCCCCATCCCAAAGAGGCTCCATATGAAAGTTGACTTCAATCGGCCAAACGGTTTCCGAGGAGAAGCAGTTCGAAAATTTTCACATTTTTTGCCTCGGCGAGGCTATACTAAATGGAATGTAATATTTCTCAAGTTCATTGCTTAGATCTCATTGATATCTATCAGTATGCCAAAAATTGTTTAAATATTCCAAGCGGTTAAGTCACTATCACCAATTTTCACAAACGGGTTACGGATTTTTCGCCTCGGCGAGGGTATACTAAATGGAATGTAATATTTCCCAAGTTCATTGGTTAGATCTCATTGATATCTATCAGTATGCCAAAAATTTTTTTAATTATTCCAAGCGGTTAAGTCACTATCACCAATTTTCACAAACGGGTTACGAACGGACAGACAGACAGACCATATATGGCTTGGCGGCCATTTTGGTCATGTGACCTGGACCCCATGAGCAAAGTTTGGTTTCCCCCATCCCATAGAGGCTCCATATGAAATTTGACTTCAATCGACCCAACGGTTTCCGAGGAGAAGCAGTTCGAAAATTTTCACATTTTTCGCCACGGCGAGTCTATACTAAATGGAATGTAATATTTCACAAATTCATTGGTTAGATCTCTTTGATATCTATCAGTATGCCAAAAATTGTTTAAATATTCCAAGCGGTTAAGTCACTATCACCAATTTTCACAAACGGGTTACGGACGGACAGACAGACAGACCATATATGGCTTGGCGGCCATTTTGGTCATGTGACCTGGACCACATGAGCAAAGTTTGGTTTCTTCCATCCCATAGAGGCTCCATATGAAATTTTACTTCAATCGGCCCAACAGTTTCCGAGGAGAAGCAGTTCGAAAATTTTCACATTTTTCGCCTCGGCGAGGCTATACTAAATGGAATGTAATATTTTGCAAGTTCATTGGTTAGATCTCTTTGATATCTATCAGTATGCCAAAACTTGTTTAAATATTCCAAGCGGTTAAGTCACTATCACCAATTTTCACAAACGGGTTACGGACGGACAGACAGACAGACCATATATGGCTTGGCGGCCATTTTTGTCATGTGACCTGGTCCCCATGAGACAATTTTGGTTTCCCCCATCCCATAGAGGCTCCATATGAAATTTTACTTCAATCGGCCCAACGGTTTCCGAGGAGAAGCAGTTCGAAAATTTTCACATATTTCGCCTGGGCGAGGCTATACTAAATGGAATGTAATATTTCCCAAGTTCATTGGTTAGATCTCATTGATATCTATCAGTATGCCAAAAATTGTTTAAATATTCCAAGCGGTTAAGTCACTATCACCAATTTTCACAAACGGGTTACGGACGGACAGACAGACTGACAGACTGACAGAATGACCGAATGACAGAATGACACGGTGATTTTAGGGCACTCTTAGAAAATCAACCGACTTCAGTCGGTCGCTTTTTCTGCGGGTCGTGCAATCTTTGATTTGATATTCGAAGTAATGACAGACAGATTGAGGGGAGCCAGCCATGTGAGATCTAGAAATCGCATACCGTCATACAAAGGGATATCCCTTTTCAAATTCATCTGAACCGGCCCATAAAAAATGGGTCTTTGTCCGTCTCCGAATGGGTTGCCCTAGTGACGTGTGCCTGCTTTAAAGACTTGCGCAGACTCGCCAGAGTCATTGCTGCTCGCCCATGCCCATGAGCTCATTTTATCTTCAATGGTGGAAAATATGTCTTATACATGTATATAGATAATCTTATTTTTTACGTTTTTGGTTTAACGGCCCTTTCAAGACTATTTCACTTCATTCGAGCCAATCGTTAAGCAGAGGTGGGCGTAAACCGCAGCCCCCGGAGAAGAAAAAAAAGACACCTGACCAACCGTTGCTGAATTCGGTGTCTATTTCGTGGTCCGAACGAGCTGCGAACCACATCGGTGGGAGACTTAATGAGTAAGTGACAGGGCTCGAAGTCGGTCATATAGACTGACCGCGAGTGTATACCGGTTTTAAAATGGATTTTATTGCAAAAGAAAATCAGAAGATTTTCAAAGTGTGTGTGTGTGTGAATTCGGGTTTAACGTCGCTTTCAACAATTTTTCAGTCATATCACGACGGTGTCTGGTTGCGAAGTATCATGTCCCAGACACATTACATGATACCACACCCAGTCTCATTATCCTGACACTGGGTCGACCAGTCCTAGCTCTACCCCGTAAATCTGAGTGCCAAGGAGGAGCAGCTAATACCATTCTTAACGACTTTGGTATGTCGCGGCCCGGGATCGAACCCGAGCTCTCCCGTTCCCCGGAGCGGACACTTTACCAACTGAGCTATCGGGGCCGGTTTGCGATGTCACGGACTATGTCATCACGTTAAGCACCAGTAGCCATGTGTCATTACAAGTGTCGTCATTTGATTTTTGTCCAATTATAAGATAAAAGCATTTTATATCGCCCGCCCATCGGGGCTTGAAGAAATAGATTTGGCTGCATGATGCTGCCACGCAGAGCTGAAATCGGCCGCACATGAGTACTGGTAAACCGCTCAGGGGTCTCAGCCTGCCCAGACAAAGTGGTGCGCGTCGGACCGACCCTACATATTGACCCTTTTGGTTTGTTTGGGCGGCAGGGATTAATATGTCATTTCATCTCAATGTCGGGTAAAAGTCCCACAAAATTCTAAACGACCTAAATAGTGTTGACGGGGACGTAAAACAGCAATTTAAACAAATTCTAGCACAGCGCGCCTATATAGGCAATGGAAAATAACTGTGTTTTATTCTACAACAAATCACGACAAGGAAGAGCGTGACGAGTGACGTCATTAAAACTGCCAATTTATGACGACACTAGTCGATTTCCTTGACGTTAGACGGTGTAACGTCATTTTCTCGCATCGAAAACGTTAGAAAAGGATATAAATGCACGTGTTTCAGTCGATAATTTTAGCGGGATTTCTTCTAACAATGGCGAAAAGTTGTGAGATTTTGAAGGAAAAAAACACATTATTGCCGATTTATAGCGTGTTAGAATCGAAATAGAATCGAAATAGATCAGCTCTGGTCTGTGATTTGTTGAATAATAAATCACAGTTTGTCAGTCAGTTGTAAGTACGCGCACGTGATTTGTCTACTTTACAACTGACCTCCAAACTGTGATTTATTACTCAACAAATAACAGTTAGAGCTGATCTATTTCTTAAATAAAAGCATGTTATCGTTACGACATTGGTTTAAGTTACGGGTAAAACTGATATAGAATAGTGAGTAATGCCCTGTCAAAGATAACCGCAACCTCTTCAATTTATTGCACAATTTGTAGCTGGACTCTTGTAACTTCAAACAAAAAAAATCTGTTACGAGTCCATTAATGGAAAAATTGATTGCTTAATGTCGTGCACTGATAATTAGTGAAGAACCAGTGTACTGCCCAAAGCGGGCTGATACTTACAAAATTGATATTCAAAATTACATAGTGTAGGTATAGGGAAGCAAGAAACCCAATAAAGTTATTTTCCCTTGATTTTTTTCATTTGTCAGTTTACCCCGTATAGTTAACCAGTACAGAGCTTATTATCGCACCATAAAACTGACAACTGCCCTTCTTGAATAAGCGGAAGGGATGGGGATGACCGTGCATTTCTCAATGTGTATTAAAGAATGTTGCCAATCCGGCAGGTATCGAACCTGCAATCGCCTTGTCGCCAGTCTGACGCGCATCGGGCCGCCTCTCCCTTGCAATAAGTTGAGGAATGTTGCATTCAGCTAATAATTGTTTCAAGGAAGAGCGAGTGGACGGTTCTTAGAAAGACAGTGAACACGAAAGAGAAAAAAACTAATGTATATCACGAAAACACGGCTATATAATTCTGACCCCCATGTACCCCACTTTCATGTGGTAAAACTGAGGTTTACAGGGGTAACCCTTATTTTTCTTGTTTCTGCCCTAAAATATAAATTGTGGGTGCTGGTTCTATCCTGTACCCACACTGTATATTTTGAGCTGAAATAAGAAAAATAACACAATTTTTCATCTCAAAAGTTCGTGTTTTTTTCGGCGGTAAAATTTATAATGCATTTGTATAGGCGTGTTTTCGAAATGACATTATAAGGGAGCGAGCTTTTTCCTGAAAGTGACATTATCTTGAGGCCACGAGGTACCATCGAGATTTTGTATTCAGCGATCGAATAATTGCCTGGAAGACTCGAACAATAATATTTATTAGTTTAAATGACCAAGGAAGTCAACCGCATTTTATTTTTTATTTTTTTTTTTCACAAAAGTTGCGATTTACATTTTCTGCTCCAAAACAATGACCATGCCCAGGGCCTCCAGCTGAGCATGAAATTGACAATGCTCATAAATATTAAAATACATATGAAAGAGGCAAGTTTCCCGCTAATACCGGCACAGAATGTTATTTGCCCTGCTCATAACTTTTACATTTGAAAATTTAGGAGCAGGACAAGGTTCCATGTGCGTGAAAAAAAATTATAACCTCGGTACCAGGCCTCCAGGTTATTAAACTATTTTCATGTTCACATTACGCAAACACGCCTATACAAATATACAAATACATTGCCACCTGTATCGCCGAAAAAATGAAAATTATAGGATGAAAAAAATGTGATACTTTTCTTATTTCTGCTCAAAATATAGATTGTGGGCACCCGTTAGAACCACCTCATCGAGGCGGTTCTAACGAGTACCCACAATCTATATTTTAGAGCTATAGATTGTGGGCACCCGTTAGAACCACCTCATCGAGGCGGTTCTAACGAGTACCCACAATCTATATTTTAGAGCAGAAATAAGAAATAAAAAGTATACCCCCGGAAACCCCAGTTTTACTATATAAAAGTGGGGTTCAAGGGGGTCAAAATTATATAGGCATGTTTTCGTGATGGCCAGCTGGACCATGATAGTTGTCCTGTTCATAAATTTTAAAATGCGAACTATAGCAGGATAAATGACTGAAATAAAAAGGACGATATTTTCATTTTTGTTTATTTGTATTGGAGTTTAACGGCCCAAACAACACTATTTAGGTCATTTATGAGCCGGTAAGTTTACCTATCCAAACTTTTCCTGAGCAGGCTCATACGTAAGCTGTTAACCAGTACAGTGCACATTCTTTTGCCAAAACTGACAACTGCCCTTCTTGAATCAGCGGAAGGGAGAGAATGACCATAGAAAAGATTTCATGATCATTCTCCACAAAAGAAAGTTGCCGACCCCGGCAGGTATCGAACACACGACCCCCTGATCACCAGTCAGACGCGCATCCGACAGAGTTACCGAGGCCGGCATCTTTATTTTTTGTATTTCATTTTTATGAGCAATACAAATTTTATGCTTGCTTGAGTTGAGCATGAGAGAAGTTTTATAACCTTGGGGCCTTGGGGCCTGGATCCTCCTAAGTATCCCCTGAAAGAGCAGCAACACCCAACACCGTTTGGATCATTATTTTTTTTTTGAGACAGAGGTAGTTCGACCTACTGAAGGTTAATCTTTGCGACATGTAATAGGGTATAGTAGTAATGTTTAGGGGCATCGTTCAGATTTAAATGTAAGAGGAATGGGAACAACTTCAGGGGAGGCAATTCCTTCAAAAGTATTTTGTCTCCCATGTCAATAGGGGTCCGCTCTTAAAGGAAAAAAAAATGCTCCTGAGGAGCAAATGTGTTCCTTTAAAGAGTAGACCCCTTTTTGTGGGACAGAGTTTATAGAAAGGCGAACAGGAAGTGCCGAAAGTTGTCTCCCTTTGAAAAATGGCGAAAAACCTGCCAGGTGGTCCCATTCCCCTTAAAAAGTATGTTGTGCGTACCCATTAGAATCGCCTCATGGAGGCGATGAGGCGATTATTCTATTGAGTACACACATCATACATTTTCAATATAACATGTCAAACTAGAAATGTGTCCAGACGACAAAGATGCCCCCGCCAAGGGCCCCGCCTCACCCCGAAAATCCATGTTGCAACACAATTTTCTAAGTGTGTGACCTTGACCTTGAGGTCATGGGCAGGGTCGTTGGTATGGGTGAATGAGACTTGAGACCTGTATCTGTCACCATTCCAAATATGAATATAAATATAATATGAGACCTAAAACTTTAAAAGCATAATTAGACTAAGTCTGTGACCTTGACCTTGAGGTCAGGGGTTGGGGTATATACAACTTTGGACCTGTAACTATCATCATACCAAATATGAAGCAAATCTATATGGTTTGGTGAGTATGAGCTCTTAATAAACTTTAAATAAAAAATTCTTTGTCTGTGACCTTGACCTTTAGGGCGCGTGCATGGGTGGGGGTATTGGACCAGTATCAATCATCATACCAAATATAAACTTAATTCACCATACAATTTGGAAAATATAAACTCTTAAAATATCTAATTAAAAATTTTCTAAGTCTGTGACCTTGACCTTGAGCTCATGGACATGGGTGGGGGTATCGCTGAATAAAATGGACAGGTATCTAACATCATACCAAATATAAACTCAATCCATCGCACGATTTGGAAAAAATCAACTCTTAAAATATCTAATTAAAAAATTCTAAGTCTGTCACCTTGACCTTGAAGCCATAGGCATGAGTGGGGGCATTGCCAAATAAACATTTGGACCTGTATCTATCGTCATTGCATATATAAGCCAAATCCATAATATGGTTTGGAAAATTTGAGCTCTTTAAAATCTTTAACATTAAAAGTGTCTAAGTCTGTGACCTTGACCTTGAGGTCATAGGCATGGGTGGGGGTATTGCTGAATAAAACATTGTACCCATATCTATCATCATATGAACCAAAGCCATCATAAAAGTTCAGGTTCTACCAGGTACAAATACCTTAACTGGAGTCTTTAACATTGAAAATTTCTAAGTCTGTGACCTTGACCTTGAGGTCACAGGCATGGGTGGGGGTATTGCTTAATAAGACTTTGGACCTATATCTATCATCATTCTAAAGATGAACCAGTTCCATCAAATGGTTAGGAAAATATGAGTTCTAAAAGTTCAGGCTCTACCTGTTACAAAAATTTTAACCTGAGGTTACAGGATCACGTACACAAGTACGTACGTACACACACACGTACAGACGGACGTACACATATACGCACGTACACACGTACGGAAAACCGAAAAACTATATGCCCCCGGGGGCATAAAAACTAGAATGTAACCAAGGGACAAGAATGCCTCCGCTCGGTATTTGTGGCATTTAGCAAACTGCTTACGCCATCTGTGATGCGGACGAAGACGGACGGACATGGGTAGCTCTGCATGCTCTTTCCACCATTCTTCGAATGGCTGGGACATAAAAACTTTAATTATCGTGATGATATCTGGAATCACGGGGAAAATTCCCTAAGGACTGAAGAAAGAGTTCGAATTGTCACGGAATACGAGCCAATGGGTTCGAGCCAAATAGGTTTAATAGAGGATCTTATATGATTGTTCATGTATTATTGAATTTATTAAACTCGTTGAGGAAAAGGGATAAAATACGAGGCTATGCCGAGCATTTTATCCCTTTTCCTCAACGAGTTTAATAAATTCAATAATTCATGTATTATTGAATTTATTAAACTCGTTTATTATTGAATTTATTAAACTCGTTTAGGAAAAGGGATAAAATGAATCGTTCATGTATTATTAAATTTATTAAACTCGTTGAGGAAAAGGGATAAAATGTGAGGCTGTGCCGAGCATTTTATCCCTTTTCCTCAACGAGTTTAATAAATTCAATAATACATGAACGATTGTTCATGTATTATTTAATTTATTAAACTCGTTGAGGAAAAGGGATAAAATGAATCGTTCAAGTATTATTGAATTTATTAAACTCGTTGAGGAAAAGGGATAAAATGCGAGGCTGTGCCGAGCATTTTATCCCTGTTCCTCAACGAGTTTAATAAATTCATTAATACAGGAACACGGATGCAAGATGACATTTTAAACGTACTTGATTCACGATGTTTTTATACAATGTCAATATTCCGCCATCAGTAAACGCGACGTCGTTAAGGCCGTCGAATGGGTAATGTTACGGGGCGTATCTTACCAATTGGCATAATTAATCCACTAGTGGATTAGCGTTATTATACTCGCAGACGCACCGCCCCCGCCCATAGGGGCTTGAAGAAAAATATGGGCTGCACGATGCTTCCACGCAGAGCTGAATCCAGCCCGCACACTAGTACTGGTAAACCGCTTAGAGGATCTAAGCCTGTCCAGGAACCGCGGTGCGAGGCGGACCGTCCATGCTAATAAACCCTATTGGTTTCATTGGGCGACAGGTCTTGAGAAGTCATTTCATCTCAATGTCGGGTAAAAGTCCCACAAAATTGGAAGCAACGTCTCCAAAATAACCTTTAAAGTGTTGACGGGGACGTTAAACCTCAAATCAAACAAAACAAACTCGCAGACGCGACATCATATGATAAAATGTATAGTTGTATCATGAAAGGATGCATACTGGGCTGCTTGTTGCCTAATCGAAGATTGATTGTGTTGGGGGTGTAACGACACGTCAATCCTTGTGGGTTATTTTGTGTCCTTTCCCAAAGGGAGAAAAGAGACAGAAGAGACAGCAGAGAAGATGAAAGCGAGGTACAAGGGAGAAAGAGGAAAATGAATGGAAGTGTATAAACAGGAGTAAATAGAAAGATTCCGCCTCTGCTCTTACCTGCTGCAAGGGCAACAGGTCATGTCCAGCTGTAAGTCAATATCAGGCGGACGCCACAGTGACACGACACCTTTGCCTCGCCCACTTACGCACGGACCCTCACGAAAACACGCCTATAACATTTTGACCCCACTGAACCCCACTGTTATATAGTAAAACTGTGGTTTCCGGGGGTATACCTTATTTTTCTTATTTCTGCTCTAAAATATAGATTGTTGGTACTCGTTAGAACCGCCTCGATGAGGCGGTTCTAACGAGTGCCCACAATCTACATTTTGAGCAGAAATAAGAAAAATATCACAATTTTTCATCATAATTTTTTCATTTTTTCGGCGATAAAGGTGGCAATGTATTTGCATAGGCGTGTTTGCGTAATGGCTGAAACCGACAAGCCTTTTGAGTACTGGTAAAACGCTGAGAAGGACTAAGCCTGCCCAGGAAAGATGAAGAGTCTGACCACCCCTTAAAACCCTTGCGGTTTCCATAACCATAACACAGCCGTGCGACATAGTGCGTTTTTCACATCCCAAATGGTTACTTTTCTGGTGAAAACCCATGATATTTTTCTTATACATACTGCAAACATAGGTTGTGGGTGCTCATTAGAATCGCCTCATTGGGGCGGTTCTAACGAGTACCCACAACCTATGTCTTGGAGCAAAAATAAGAAAAAATAATGTATACCCCTTAAACCCCAGTTTTCTCTATATAAAGTGGGGTATAGGGGGTCTTCATTTCACGGACTTGTTCACGTGATAATATGAGTGGTAGGGCTTGAGATGTCTTTACATCTCAATGTCGGGTACTTGAAAAGGCCCTCAGAATGGAAAGCAGAGTCTCCAAAATGAAATAGAAAGTGTTGACGGGAACGTAAAACCTCAACACAAACAAACAAAACCACAAATATTATTGGAAAAAAAGGTAATTTCAAGTGCCATAAATGACAAAAAAAAACTGCCTTAAAGGTGCGTCAGTTTCGCGATCATTACATGTAATTTCGTGTTCAATAACGATAAATTAATATTTATTGGAATAAACATATAATTCAAAGGCTTTTTTGTTTAAACCAATGATTGTGAAAATGGAAGGTTATCCCCATCTGGGTTTCCTCTGATTTTTAGATTCTTTTGACTTCTGTTATTGCTATTGATTTTAGTCATCATTTTGTCATCGATTGCAATGAACTTATAATACAGTGAAAAATTCCTCTATTAAGACCATCTAAAATTAAGACTAATTCTGCTTTAAAAAGCTTATTTTGAAGGGTCCACTTAATCTTTCTTTGTATGTATTGCCCAAAGTGTCTTCTGGTCATGGACCACCTTTGGGACTGTTCAAAAGTGGTCTTGAAGACCACTTTTGAACAGCCCCAAAGGTGGTCTTAAAATAGGAAGTTTACTGTACATGTGTTTGAGTCTAATCGCGAGAGAACTTGTTTTATATGTGCGAACAGAGAAGACTCTGATCAGATAGCGCCATTGCCTTCACTGTTGGTTTGACAAAGTATTTTCAAAGAGGAACAGTGTGTCGCCTTTAAAAAAAAAACAAAAAAAAAAAAAAAAAAAAGATGCAAACCAAAGTCTAAATTCCATTTGTGAGGCACTTAGGCTCCCGTGAACAGGTTTCGTGTACTTTTCGTGTAGGCCTACACGTATGCAATATTGGAATTTTCTGTCTTTAAAGTACATGTTTTAATTTGTATAATTTTTATTTACTTTTTTTTGTTTTTTTTTTTTTGGTTGAATTGATTCGGAAAGTGATCCCGAGGAACGGATTTTTCTATCAATCCCTCACACCAATGTAGGATTTTTTTTCTTGCATATCTTCCATTTCCGAGCGTGGATTTTTAATACTGCAGTCACTTCGGTTGCCGACGTCCGCCATATTGTGATGACACTACATTGATGTTAAGTGACGTCACGTAACGTGCTGTGACGTCAAGCATAATGGCAGCGCATATGAGGTCGTATTCAACCCGTGCAATTATCAAACAAGCGAGAATATTTGATTTGGGGTAAGAACACCAGGGTTAGAACAGAATTTCTATTCCAAGCTAAAACGATGGATTTCCTTAACTGGTGCAGAAGCCTCCGCCTTGTAAACCAGGGGTCGCAGGATCGATCCCGGGTTTCTCCAGACTTTCGGATGAGTCTGTAAACCGAGTTCCCATCTCCGTATGACCTTAGCTGTTCGTAAGACGTAAAACACATACACTCACTCCTTAGCTTGTAGCAAGAAATAGAGAATCTTTCATGAGTGCTCGTTTATAATTGAATTTATTAAACGAGTTGAGGAAAAGGGTTTAATGCGAGGAATAAAATGCCGAAATAAGGAAAATTAAGATTCTATTTATCATATATTTGACATTTTAAACGCATTCAATTCAAGATTTTTCTACAAATATGGCAATATTCCGCCATCAATAAACGCGGCGTTGTTAAGGACGCTGTGCGTGTAACGTTACGGATGTACCTCACTAATTTGTGTATTTAATCCACCAGTGAATTATCGAATTTATTACATGGCGTTATAACATTCTCAGACGTGACGTCATATGATAAAAACCTTTATCATATGACGTCGAGTCTGAGAGTGTAATAACGTCATGTAATATTTTCGATAATCCACTAGTAGATTAAATATGTAAATTAGCTAGATACGTCCCGTAACGTTACATGTACGACGTCCTTAACGACGTCACGTTTACTAATGACGGAATATTGACATTTTTGTAAACAATCTTGAATAAAATACGTTTTAAATGTCATATGATAAATAGAATATTGCATTCGTGCTCATGTATTATTGAATTTATTAAACTCGTTGAGGAAAAGGGATAAAATGCTCGGCAAAGCCTCGCATTTTTCCCTTTTCCTCCACTCGTTTAATAAATTCAATAATACATGAACACTCATGTAATATCCTCTATTTCCTAATTCGAGCTCACTTTTTACTCCCTGATCGCTACAGATAACATTTTTTTCATGCATAGCGAAGCAATACCGCGATTTCTTAATGAGTTAAAAGTAATAATCACCTCTGACCTAGAAAGATTTATTTCACCTAAGGAATTATTTCCCTGTAGCTGGTTCTAATTTTTCAATGCAATCGTTATATTTAGACGCGGGAAAGTTTATTTCACGTTGTCGCCAGAAGTTGTAAAAGACGTTCAGAATGTATGGCGTTTGACTCGGTGGCAACGTTGAAATAAAAATTACATGGACATAACCACTGACTGAAGCGTAAGTTTGGTTACTGTACTCTCGCATTTTTAATTGTTTTGTCACTATAATGATTTTAGTCCTTCTATTTTCATTCAGTACAATAGAAAGCGCTTTCAAGATGGCTTCTATACTTTTTTGCTCCTACCGTTTGCAAGGTGCAGTTTATTGATGCTGCCCATTTAAAATATGGGATTCATAAACCTCGAGAGGCTGGACACCCGATAAAGAAACTCGTGCGCAAGCGCACTCGTTTCTTTATCGGTTATTTAACCTCCTCATTTTATAAATCCCATATTTAAAATGGACTGAGCAATAAACTCATCTTCATGTCCTTATGTCCGTGTTGGTAACACCCCTCTAAACCCCACTTTATATAGAGAAAATTGGGGTTTACAGGGGTATACATAGTTCGTAGTAAACGTATGATAAATTCGTGTTCATGTATTATTGAATTTATTATGGAAGAGTCTATTTGCAGTCAACTGCAAATAGCCAAAAAACGTTAAAATGGCTATTTGCAGTCAACTGCAAATAGCCAGAAAACGTTAAAATGGCTATTTGCAGTCAACTGCAGATAGCCAAAAAACGTTAAAATGGCTATTTGCAGTCAACTGCAAATAGCCAAAAAACGTTAAAATGGCTATTTGCAGTCATTTTATATTCCTGCCATTTACACGTGCGCCTATCGAAATTCAGATCAGTCTGCGCATCCGCGCTGTCTATTCATAGTCTTCGTTGTGTGCTCTTCGCATCAGGTTAACAAGTCCATGAAATTATGGCTCCTCTAAACCCCACTTTATATAGAGAAAAGCGGGGTTTAAGGGGTAATTATTACCATTCCTTATTTTGGTGCAAACACATAAATTGTGGGTACACGTTAGAACCGCCTCATTGAGTCTGTTCTAACGAGCACATTCAATCTATGTTTAGACTAGAAATAAGGAAAATATACATCATCTTCATTCAAATAAGAAGGCCATGATGGCCCTGGATCGCTCAGCTGATCCTTATGGCAGGTAATATCAGATGGAGTGGGCGGTTTGAACAATTTTTGGCTGACAGTGGCCATAGGAACATTTCTGTGAAATTATATCAAAATCAATCCAGCTATTCAGGAACTTAAGTCATTTTAAGGGTTATATATTTTTTTCTGGATTGGAAAATTGTCAGAGTGGCACTCATGGAACATTCCTTCAAAATCGTTTTCTTTTTTGGGGGAAGAAGTCAGCGATGACTTGTATGTCACTATCTGGGCACCTGTCAGGACCTAGTGCACCAGACGGAAATGAATGGGCTCATTTTAACTAACTAACACTAATTCATGGTGACAAGGAGGGGGGCGGTATCCATCCATTTGACAATACAGAGCTGACTTGTATGTCACTATCTGGGCGCCTTGTGGACATTGAGGGTCAGGTCCTAGTGCACCAGACGGAGATGAACAGGCTCAGTCTAACTAACAATGCATGCCTCATGCTGAAGGTGAAAGCGGGGTGGGGGGTGGATCCCTTTGACGATACAGAGCTGGCTTTGTATGTCACTATCTGGGTATCTTGTGGACACATTGAGGGTCAGGTCCTAGTTACAGGCTCAGTCTAACAAACAATGACTCTTGATGTGTTTGTGGGGGAAGGGGGGGGGGGAGTGGGGTGGATCACTTTGACAATACAGAGCTTACTTGTATGTCACTATCAGGGTACCTTGTGACATTGAGGGTCAGCCTCCTACTGCACCAGACAGAGATGAACGGGCTCAGTCTTACTAACAATGACGCATGGTGTGTGTGGGGGGTGGGGGTGGGTGGAACCCTTTGACGATAAAGGGCTGGCCTGTATGATAATTGGACCAAAACTGTGGCCTCTAGAGTGTTAACAAGGTTTTGTTTTGATTTGATCTGCTGACCTACTTTTTGACCCAACAGGACCCATATTCGAACCTAACCTAGATATTGTTATGATGATCATTTTGAACAAGTTGATGATGATTGGACCAAAACTGTGGCCTCTAGAGTGTTAACGAGATTTTTTCTTCGATTTTACCTACTGACCTACGTTTTGACCCGACATGACCCGTATTCGAACTTGACCTAGATATTATTATGATGATCATTCTGGGCAAGTCGAATGATATTTGGACCAAAACTGTGGCCTCTAGAGTACTAACAAAGTTTTTCTATAATTTGATCTGCTGACCTACTTTTTGACCCAACAGGACCCATATTCGAACCTAACCTAGATATTGTTATGATGATCATTCTGAGCAAGACTGATGATGATTGGACCAAAACTGTGGCCTCTAGAGTGTTAACAAGGTTTTTCTATGATTTGACCTACTAACCGACTTTTAAGCCTGACATAACCCATTTTCGAACTTGACGTAGGTTTTGTCGAGATGATCATTCTGAGCACGTTTGGTGAGGATTGGACTCAAATTGTGGCCTCTAGAGTGTTAACAGGGTTTTTCTATCATTTGACGTTTTGACCTACTTTTTGACCCGACATGACCCATATTCAAACCCTACCGATATATTGTCATGATAATCATTCTGATCATGATTGGACTAAACCTGTGGCCTCTAGAGTGTTAACAGGCCCCCGCCCACAGGGGCTTGAAGAAATATATGGGCTGCATGATGCTTCCATGCAGAGCTGAATCCGGCCCGCACACTAGTACTGGTAAACCGTTTAAAGGGTCTAAGCCTGTCCGTGTAAAAGTATCTGGTTATGCCTCCTGACAGTAACCCTCAGTGGCTCGAAGTATCGCTGTCTCGAACAGATTTTTGAGGTCCCAAAGGTGTTCGAGCCATTGAAGTTCGACTGTACTAAATATCTGAGGTCTGTACTTCATGGTTTCAGAGAAGAAGATTTTGAAGCTTTTTTCCATTATAAGTTTATTGGGGACAAGGGGCCTCAGGATTTGGCCAATTTTGATCCAAGGGGCATGATTGGCAGGATTCATGTAGGCGACTACTCGACGTTGCTACATACTAAATACCTAAGCTCTGGGCCTTATGGTTTCAGGGAAGAAGATTTTTGATTTTTTTTTTTCAATTTTGAGTTGTTTTTTAAGTTGTTTAGTGTATGGTAGCTACTAGGCCCTTGGGCGTAGTCAATTGTGACCCAAGGGGCACTGGCAACGCTGTATCGTGCAAGCCCCTACAGTAGCAGAATTTATTTTCTTTCAGTGTAATTTGTTTCTTTTTCTTCCAGTTTGTATTGATACAATATTTATCTTCAATTTACTTCTAGTCAAAACATATATTTTGGGTCCTTATTAGAGCCGCCTCACCGAGGCGGTTCTAATGAGTTCCTAGAATTTTATGTTTTGAGCAGGAGTATGAAAGATATCAAAATTTAGTACATGTATCTGAAAACTTCCACCTTTTGGTGGTAAAAGTTTCACTATATGTGTGATATAAACGTGCATGTCAAAATTCAAATTCTGTAAATATGAGCCAGTCCATGTTGTATGATAAATCTTTTCTTTAGGTGTTTTTTTTTTTTTTTTTGGGGGGGGGGTCACATAGGAAAATATGAAACTCTTTATGCATAATCAGTATATGATATTTGAGCAGGTCTTCGCAAAGACAGTTTTTCTCATGGTGTGGTTCATTATACAATTGTGTTTGTATAAAGGCGTGTGGAGACCCCCGGGGGCTGTAATGTTGACCGCATATCTATTGTAATCCTTTTGAAAGATATTATATCCTATTGATGACATTTATTAATTCAACCCTTGAGGTGCTAAGAAAAACTGCATCTGAAAATGTCGTCTGCGTATCTCATCTATTTCACATGTTTGCTGTCCAAAAGAATATTGAGGCATACAAGCAAACAGTGTGGATCCCGATCAGATTGTTCCCAGCAGTTTGATCTGGATCCACACTGTTTTCAACAATAACTTATTAATGTAATCAGCACACAGCAATTCAGGTGACAATTGTTGTGATTGGCATCTTAAGGGGTTAAAACAGTCGAGAAAAATATAATGACACAACGAGTGAATATTGCCCCTACAAATTAAAACAAAGGCCTTAAATTTTCAGTGACAATTGATATCATTCAGTATATGCAACCCATACATTATTTTTTTAAAAAATGGTTTTCTGCATTCTATTCACAAAGTCATAACAAACACTGCAGATCCTGATCAGATGACTTCCTGATCTGAATGTAGGACAAAACGTCCCATGGACAAAACGTCCCATGCCATTTTTGACCAAGTGGACAAAACGTCCCACATCATTTTTTCAGGGTGGACAAAACGTCCCATATCATTTTGTCAGGGTGGACAAAACGTCCCACATCATTTTTTCAGGGTGGACAAAATGTCCCACACAGTTTTGACAGGGTTGACAAAACGTCCCATGCTACTTTGACAGGGTGGACAAAACGTCCCATATTCTTGAGGTGGTGTAAGGGAGGTGGAAGGGATTTGGAAGGGTATGTGACAATATAGAGTAAAAATTCACTATTAAGACCACCTTAAATTAAGACCAATTATGCTTTTAAAAGCATACTTAGAAGGTTTTAGGTACATTTTCTTTGTGTTTGCAGCATCCAATCTGCTCTAGTTGGAGCTAACCCTTGGAACTGTTCAAAAGTGGTCTTTTAGGCCACTAATGAACAGTCCCAATGGTGGTCTTAATATATGGATTTTACTGTACTAACATGAACACTACAAAAATGAATGTGGAAATATAGTTAGATGCTTTTATTTACAAAACATAAATATGCAAACACAATCATTAAAGAGCACATGGTTAAGAGTACATTTTTTACATAAAAGAATTTTTTTTATGATAGCACATATAAGAAAATGTGTACAACTTATCTTACTCTGTTGAAATAATAGTATCAGTGGGTAATTGGCAAACACTGCAGGCCAAGATCTGATGCCTCCGAACACAAGGTCTTATCAGGGCCTACACTGTTTGCAAAACTATAAGACACTTTCCAAATTAATTTTAAACAAAACACAACCTGATATCCCTATCTGAAACACAGTTTTCACGTTTTATTTCATTACTGGATATATCTTGTATAAAAATACTAAAAGGTATCTTGTATAAAATACTGAAAACATCACAAAAAACATGCCTTTTTAATTTTGACCCCCTTAAAACCCACTTTACAAGTATGCCTGGAACTACTGATCATGCCAAATATAATCCTAATGGGTTGAGAGGTCCATAAAACCCCTAAGCACACATGTATAATTATAAAAAGTTATTACAAGTAATAATGCCCTTTTCACTTTAATCTAACAAAGGTTTTTTCTTTGATTAGCTGCTAATTACATAATTAATTTGTTGATAGGAAAATGTATAACTTTTTAAAATTCTGATTGCTTTTTGTGAAGAGTCTTTATAATCTGTATGATGAAAACTAATGGTGATGATCAAATTGATCATAATTGAACAAACATTATTAAGTCAGTTCAATGAATTTAATCTAAGGTTGTAATTTTCTTATTCATTGTTAGAATTTTTGCATTGATGATTTCACTGTTATACATTTTTTCACCTTTTGTACATGTGCAGTACTACCTGCATGTTGCAATAATTTCTCCATGAGCACCAAAATAGCTTTGACAGTATTGAAATCTACAGTTTTCAACACATGTATATACAGACTGATTTTCCAAAATCAGTAATTGTGCATGTGGAGGTGTGGGGGGATATTGTCAGCCTTTACAAAAAGAGGGGATTTTGTCCGGGGGTGGGGGGATTATGTTTGGGGCGTCTGATCAGGGCCTACATTATTTGCAAAAAGTTCAGTTATTTTCCAAATTTTAAAAGAAAACACCCCTTAATTTCGAAATCACTCCTGTTATATATAAGGAGGATGAGGCCATTTGGTATAACAAGGGGACCATAATGGTCCTAATTTGCTCACCTGAGATAATAGATATACAAGTGGGTCCCATGGTGGGGCGAAATGCATGACACTAGAGGGCAATTACATTATTTCAACAAACAACAGTTAGTTATTTATTAGATAGATTAGATTAGATAGATTAGATTAGGTATAATGGTTCCCTTTGAATTGAATATGGAACGTTTTGTCCACCCTGTCGATATAGCATGGGACGTTTTGTCCACCCTGTCAAAACCGTGTGGGACGTTTTGTCCCCCCTGTCAAAATCATGTGGGACGTTTTGTCCACCCTGCAAAAATGATGTGGGACGTTTTGTCCACCCTGACAAAATGATGTGGGACGTTTTGTCCACCTGGTCAAAAATGGCATGGGACGTTTTGTCCATGGGACGTTTTGTCCGGCTCCCGTTTTCCCCCTGATCTGAATCGACATTGTTTGCAAAGGAAGCGTTTGTCTTAAAAAGCATTATAAGTGTTAAATACCACAACAATTACAATTATTTTAGCCACGCCCATTGCGAATATCAAAGAATGACATTACTCCATTTACTGTATTTATTCAGTTCACTTCTTCATTACAAACACTGTAGATCCTGATCAGATGGCTTCCTGATCTGAATATATATTGTTTGCAAAGGTAGAGCTGACTTGTCCAGCATGGTAATGGTTAAATACCACACCACGCCCGTTCATTTTATAGTGAGTGTTTGCCACAACGTTGCATCGACGTTACTAAGACGTTACCGGCACATTGAGTGCCTGGTGTACACCATGCAGCGCATTCTATTTCTCCAAGCCCCGATGGGCGGGGGCGGGTCATTTGTTTGTTTGAATTGAGGTTTAACGTCCCCACCAACACCATTTAGGTCATTTTGGAGGCGTTGCTTCCGATTTTGTGGGACTTTTACCCGGCGACATTGAAATGAAATGACAACTCAAGTCCTGCCGACCAATGAAACCAAAAGGCTTATATGCATTGGAGGTCTCATTCAGTGAGTAATTTTGTGTCCTGTCCCTAAGAAAGGGAGGAAAGGGATAGAAGAGATAGCAGAGATGAAAATGAGAGACGGGTGAGTAAGAGGAAAACGAATGAGAGTGTACAAACAGAATAAATAACATCATAAGAATAAATAACATCACCCCCTCTCTACCATTATCTTAACCAACTGTAAGCCAATATCAGATGGACGCCCAGCTGAGTGACGCAAAACACACGTCACCTGTGCCCCCCCCCCCCCCCCCCCCCCCCATCCCCCACTCCCCACCAACCTCTCATGGGCTTTACAAATTAGATATTTCATTAAATAAGCAGAGAACATTGCTAAACAGTGAAACAAAAATGTAAACAATATGTGATTTAAAACTATAGGTGTCATATGTTCACACAATATATAGACTCTATATAGCCATTTTATAGTCCCCGGCCATCGGGGCTTGGAGAAATAGATTGGCTGCATGATGCTTCCATCCAGAGCAGAAACTGCCTGCACATGAGTACTTGTAAACCGTTTAGAAGAACTAAGCCTGCTAAGGCCAAGTGGTGCGAGTCGGTGCGTCCTAGGCACTATAGGTGTCATAGGCTTGAGATGTCTTTTCGTCTCAATCTGTGGATAAAGTCGCACAAAAATGGAAGTGACGTCTCTACAATGTCCTAAATAATGTTGCAGAGCACGTAAAACATCAAATCAAACAAACATAGCCATTAATGATTAAGAGTCAGAGCTCTAATTAACTACTAAGCCGCAGAGGCTTGTTCCATTTTAAAATATTTTGAACATCTCCAGGTGGCCTTTCTAACGTTAATAGAATGACTGCAAATAGCCATTTTAACGTTTTCTGGCTATTTGCAGTTGACTGCAAATAGCCATTTTAAGGTTTTTTGGCTATCTGCAGTTGACTGCAAATAGCAATTTTAACGTTTTCTGGCTATTTGCAGTTGACTGCAAATAGCCTTTTTAACGTTTTTTGGCTATTTGCAGTTGACTGCAAATAGCCATTTCAACGTTTTTTGGCTATTTGCAGTTGACTGCAAATAGCCACTCCGATTTATTATACGAGTCGAGGAAAAGGGATAAAATGCTCGGCACAGCCTCGCATTTCATCCCTTTTCCTCAACTCGTTTAAGGGATTAAATGCTCGGCACAGCCTGGCATTTCATCCCTTTTCCTCAACTCGATTAACAAATTTAATAATACATGAACACGAATGTAAGATTATATTTTTCATATGACATTTAAAACGCAATTAATTCACGATTGTTTTACAAAAATGTCAATATTCCACCATTAGTAAACATGACATAGTTAAGAACGTCGTACATGAAACGTTACGGTCTTTGTTTGTTTGATTTGAGGCTTAACGTCCCCATCAACACTGTATAGGTCATTTTGGAGACGTTGCTTTCAATTTTGTGTGACTTTTACCCGACATTGAGTTGAAATGACATCTGAAGCCCAGTCGCCCAATAAAACCAATAACGATTATAAGCATGGACGGTCCAACTCGTACAGCTTTGCCTTGGCAGGCTTAGATCATCTTAGTGATTTACCAGCACCTGTGTGCAGTCGGTTTTCAGCATCATGCAGCCCATCTATCTCTTCAAGCCCCAATGGGCGGGGCAAACAACGTAACGGTGGCGTATCTAACTAATTTGCATATTTAATCTACTGGTGGATTATCGAATTTATTACATGGCGTTATTACATTCTCAGATGCGACGCCATATGATAAATAACCATATCACATCCCAAAAGCCATATCATACACCCTTTATTATACCTCTGACGAAACATTCTTCGGAATACTCGACTGTCTTCCTATTACGTCACGTTCTGGCAAACAGTGATGGCTCTGATCAGATATCAAATTCTGCATCATCTGATCTGTTTGGAATTTATAAATAACCTATTTCATAGTTGGTTCTTATTAAATACGTTTTCATACAGAAATTTCTTGTCATTAAGAAAAGAATAAAAAAATAATTGTGTTTTGCTTTTAACCTAAAACTTTCCTTTGTTTTTAGGTGAGCTTAATATAGGTGAACATAGATAGATAGATAGATAGATAGATAGATAGATAGATAGATAGATAGATAGATAGATAGATAGATAGATAGATAGATAGATAGATAGATGGATGGATGGATGGATGATGGATAGATAGATAGATAGATAGATAGATAGATAGATAGATAGATAGATAGATAGATAGATAGATAGATAGATAGATAGATAGATAGATAGATGGATGTATGGATGGATGGATGGATGGATGGATGGATGGATGGATGGATGATGGATGGATGGATGGATGGATGGACAGATAGATAGATAGATAGATAGATAGATAGATAGATAGATAGATAGATAGATAGATAGATAGATAGATAGATAGATAGATAGATAGATAGATAGATAGATAGATAGATAGATAGATAGATAGATAGATAGATTAAGGCTGGGAATTATATGATACATGTACATATATGTCATATCATACCCCATATCAGCCCTAGACCCCTCGGGCTCATATCGGCCCAAGGGCTTATATGTGTCGAGGGCTGACACGGGGTATGATATGATAATTGCCATAAGATAATCTCTATGTGATGCCGCATTGCGTACTAACGCCTTGGATTCTACGTTCGTATCGCATATTTAAACAAAGTAGGCATATAAGTAAAATTTCTATATTAACATGATTAAGACCACCTTTGGGACTGTTTAAAAGGGGTCTTTAAGACCACTTTTGAACAGTTTCTAAGGTGGTCCCTGACCAGAGGACATTGTATGCAGAAAACGTGAAGAAAGAATAACAGCACCCGTCTAAATAAACTTTTTAAAGCAAGCAAAATTAGTCTTAATTTTAGGTGGTCTTAATAGCGGAATTTTACTGTTTGTATTTTGTAGTAACAATATGATAAAGGGTCTTTAAAACTGTGTTAATGCCCTTGTTACCTCTTTAGTATAAATCGGACAAAACACTTTCAAGTTTGTCCTTGTCAGTGAAAAATCGTTGGGTCCCTCGGGTGGCAGCCGTAAATACGTCTGTAAATAGTTTATCACGATCACTTACCCAAATGGGGATTGACTTCGACAAATAATTAAGAAAATTAATTAATAACCCGGTTTCGTAATTACTGAGATTCAAATGTAACTTTGTTGTTAGATTAAATTTTGAGAGTATTGGATACGCTTGATATATTTTCCAGGAATCTTGTCAGGGAGAAAACTTTTTGCGACTTCCTAATCTGGTTTCTCTTAACTGAATCCCTCTTAAAAAAGGGCCCACTCTTATAGGAAAGCATTTGCTCCATGGAGCAAATTCTTTCCTATAAGAGCGGACCACAATGAACTGAGGAGATGAAAGTATTTTTGGATGAGTTGTTGTCCGTGACTGTCTCTATAATTTCCATAATAAACATTTACACAACAATAAAGCACGTGTCCGAATAGACGGACTCTTTTGTGAAGTAGAAGTGAAAGCAATGTTCTCGAATCGATACAATTAACCTACAACGCCCATCAGCGACACCGAAGGGGAAGGAACGCAAACATGAAATAACTAAACCTCAACGGAAACATCGACTGCGGAAAGCCAAAAGGACAGTTACTTTCCCACAAAATGGCCAATTGGCTAGCCAAAACAAAAAGATACATTCACTCAAAGTCAAACCATAACCAAAAATAAACCGCGACAGAAGAGCCGCCTTGGAACGGCGGGGTGGGGGGGGGGGGTCGCTTTAATCGATTTTACGCGGCAGCAATCCTCGCCCTTGCCTTGATTCAGTCGCGATTTAGGCAGATCATTTGTTCAGTTCGCATGAAGGCCTCATAACTTATCAGTGCAACATCTCCGAGAACACAAACATTAAACAACAACGGTGTGGACGCGACAGCAACAAACCACTGGAATGCTTGGGCAAAAGAAAACCAACGGTATGACTCCGATGGGCTCAACCAGAGACAGAACATCGGGTACCGGCATTACATAAAGTCGTGATTCTTTGGTTAGCCATGACGTGATGGACCCATTTAGAAACATATTTCAATCGACCCACATATGAATGGATGAACTTGTCATGCAAGTTCAAATGATGATAAGTTTCCGTGCCATTACATTAATTTATGTACATTTCGTGCTTCGTAAAACAATCAAACGTTTGTATTCAAACTAACTTACAGCATGAAAATAAATAGGCTTTCTTATTGCAATTTTCAGAACAGCACATTATATTTGAATGTAAATAGATTGTCCCCCGAGAATTGTTAATATTAAAAGCATATTTTCTGACTTTAATGTTGTTTACAATGCAAATGTAATGACATCAGATGACAAAATGAAGTTCAATTCAGACTAATTTCATTATTGTCCGCTGTCGAAAGCGCCATGTTGCCACCGAGTTTTATTCACCATTTTCTAGGGCGATTTTTTTTTTTCAAATAATCACGTGAACAAGTCCGTGAAATGAAGACACCCTTACACCCCACTTTATAAAGAGAAAACTGAGGCTTACGGGGTGCACACTATTTTTCTTATTTCTGCTCAAAGACATACGTTGTGGGTACTCGTTAGAACCGCCTCTATGAGGCGGTTCTAACGAGCACCCTCAACCTATGTTTTGAGTATAAATAAGAATAATAACACATTTTTTTTTCTTTTAAAATTTAACCGTTTGGAGACCTGAAAGAATGCACTATGTCACATGGATGTGTTATTGTGTTATGGATTTTCTTTGTTTGTTTGTTTGTTTGATTTGAGGTTTAACGTCCCCGTCAACACTGTAAAGGTCACTTTGGAGACGTTACTTCTAATTTCGTGGGACGTTTACCCGACATGAGATGAAATGACATCTCAAGTCCTGCCGCCCAATGAAACCAATAGGGTTTATAAGCATGGACGGGCCGACTCGCACCACTTTGCCTGGGCAGCCTTAGATCCTCTAAGCGGTTTACCAGTACTCGTGTGCGAGTCGGTTTCAGCTCTGCGTGGAAGCATCATGCGTCCCATATATATCTACAAGCCCCGATGGGCGGGGGCCGTATTGTCCGCAGTCGAAAGATCCATGTTGCCACAGTTTTATTCACCATTTTCTTGGGCGATTTTTTTTTTCAAAGATGGATACCAGTACATTTATACTCACAGTATTTCCAATGAGACACATTACATGTAGATTAGATAGGTTATTAATGCTCCAAATTTAAATTGGTTTTCTGTCAATCCATCACGAAAACACGCCTATATGATTTCGACCCCATTGAACCCCACTTTATATAGAGAAAACTGAGGCTTACGGGGTACACATTATTTTTCTTATTTCTGCTCAAAGCCTTACGTTGTGGGTACTCGTTAGAACCGCCTCATGCACATATGAAATATGAAAGCTCTATCACTTGCCGAGCGAACGTTACTTAAGGCCAATGTTAAAGTTTTTTAAATGTAGGTCAATGTAGGTCAAACGTCAAGGTCAAGGTCACAAAGTTAAAAATTGTGGTAAAATATGAAAGACCTAACACTTACCTATCAAAAGTTATGGCCAATGTTAAAGTTTTTAAAAAATAGGTCAAACATCAAGGTGAAAGTCAAGAGGTCAAAGATTATGGCGCGACTGGTAAGGTCTTGTGACAAGGTATGAAATATCAGAGCCCTATCAGTTACCATTCAGAAGTTATGCCCAATGTTAAGGTTTTCGCGGACAGAAAAACAGAAAAACAGATAAACAGACAAACAGAAGGGCAGACAGATATAGCAAAAACTAGTTGCCTCCGAATCTTTGATTCGGGGTTGGGGGGGGGGGGGGGGCATAAAAATTACAATGTATTTGTATAGACGTGTTATCGCAATGCTGAGACCTGAGTCATCAGCACTATTTGATCAGCGGCTATCTTGGTCATGTGACCCGGGTCATCTGAATAAAGGTCATTCTTCCATTGTCAAGGTGACTGTGCATAATATTTAATTGAAATTGGCTTGGTGGTTTCAGAAAAAAGTACATGTACCTCATTGAATGTGATCTGCAATCCAAGTAAACTGAGGTCAAGGTCACCTTTGACGTTCATAGATACATGTATTTACATACTACCTAGTCTTGACTTGTCATGGCCGCAGTAATTTTCGAAATACAGTCGAACTTCGATGGCTCGAACCCATTTGGGACCATGACAATTTATTCGAGACAGCGGTAGTTCGAGCCACTGAAGGTCACTGCCAAGAGGCATAACGAGATACTTTTGAACATCTTTTGATGTTAGATAATGAAAATGTTTGCTGTGTGTACTCATTAGAATCGCCTAACCGAGGCGATTCTAATGAGTACACACAGCACACATTTGCAAGATAAAAGACTAAAATCTCCTTAATCGTCCCCTACAATTTCTTATCTTGAGGATTTCCCTAGGGGCTCAAGTACGAGTTCGACCCAGCCATGGTAAACGAGCCATCGGTGTTCGAGCCATCGAAGTTCTACTGTACATGTATTTACATACTACCTACTCTTGACTTTTCATAGACCGCAGTAATTTTCGAAATATATCTTGTTTTACCATTTCCCACTCTTGGTAATAGTAATCTGATACTATAAGAATCTTATATGGGTGTGAGGGGTGGATTGAAAAATCCGTCCCGAGGGTCACTGTCCGGCATCACGAGGCTTGCCGAGTGATGCCGGACAGTGATCCCGAGGGACGGATTTTTCTATCCACACCTCACACCCATATAGGATTCTTTTTCTTGCATACCTTCCATTTCTATTGCGAATTTTTAATGCTGCTGTCACTTCGGTTACCGACGTCCGCCATTTTGTGATGACACAACAGGAATGTTTAGTGACGTCACGCATGGCGACGCCGCTTATGAGGTTGTAATCAACCAGTGCATTTATCAAACGCGCGATTATATTCAATTTAGGGTCGGAACACCAGGGTCAGAACATAAATTTCTATCCCAGGGTAAAATCACGGATTTCCTTGTCTGGTGTGCAAGAATATACATGCCAAGTTTCCAAGGCAAATGAACCTGCTGTTCTAGAGAAGAATTTATTTTAGGTTTTACCATATAGGGCGGGCATGGTGACCATTTTGGGTGCGTGTGACCGGAACTATTTGAATAAACTTTTGTTCCCCCTGGATACTGTAAGTGAAATTGTATTGAACACGATCGAATGGTTTCTTTGAAAATGTTGACGGACGACGATGAACGGCGACGGACGACGGAGGCCTACCTACCTATACGCCCCCCTGGAACCTTTGGCTCTTTGTAGATTTCGTCAGCGGGATCCATTGTAACAGACCGATGCCATTAGACGTCAACTCAAAATGCCCGTAATTGTATTATGAGAAATCTACCCTACAGAATTCCGGTGTGCCCAGTTATGATTATGTAAAAAAAAATCGGGTCACTTAGTAAGCAAATTATCAAAACACTGACAGAGCTAGAGGGTTATTTTCTCTGTGCTTAGAAAAATTGTCCTGGACTAGGATTTAGCGTCACGATAACACACCCGTACGACAAAGTGCATTTTTCACATCTCAAAATGGCTACTTTTCAGATAAAATATCGTAATATTTTTCCTATTTACACGGCAAACATAGGTTGTGGGTACTCGTTCGATTTCCACCAACCTATGTTTTGGAGCAGAAATAAGAAAAATATAGTGTATACCCCGTAAACCCCAGTTTGCTCTATATAAAGTGGGGTTTAGGGGGTGTTCATTTCGCGGAACTGTTCACGTGATGGACTGTTTCGCTTAAACCTTAAATTCCTGTACTGTAAACAAGATCTACTCCGTTTCCCAAATCCAACACGAATAGAATAGCGCGGCCAGTTTCTATATAAATAACCGTCTCCTAGTTTTCCGACGAGTCATTGAAAATCACGTGGGATTCAGTGTTTAAAAGCTATTGCGCTTTATAACTTTAGATCGATTGTTAAGAAAATAAAATCCAGTCATCTCGAAAGTACACTTGTCATTGAATGCACATCTGAAAATGTCGTCTGTTTATGTCGTCTGCAGAGTCTTCTTGCAAACTTTCAAAAATATTTTTGCATACAGGCAAACGCCGGCCTCGGTAGCTCAGTCGGATGGGCGTCTGACTGGTGATCAGGAGGGGGCGGGTTCGATACCTGCTGGGGTCGGCTACATTCTTTCGTAAAGATTGATCATGGAATCTTTTCTACGGTCATTCTCTCCCTTCCGCTGATTCAAGAAGGGCAGTTGTCAGTTTCTGGCGAAAATATATGCGCTGTTCTGGTAAACGGCTTACGTATAAGCCTGCCCAGGAAAAGTGTGGATAGGTAAACTGACCGGCTCAAAAATGACCTAAAATAGTGTTGACCAGGCCGTTAAACCACAAAACCAAAAAAGCCTACAGGCAAACAGTGGACTACAGAAGCAGTCTGACCTGGGTCCACACTGTTGGCAAAAAGAAAAAAATACTTTTAAGGTAACTGGCAGACGACAAAGCAGACGACAATTGTCGTGATTGGCAGTTAATGTTAAAAATTGTCTCCAAAATAAATAGTCCTAGATGTTTCCTTCAACATTTACATTAAAGACAGCACTGTCTTAAGCAGACAGTGAAGACCCTGATCAAACGCCTCGTTCTGCGGCGTCTGAACAAACAAAATTATGAATTGAATTATGAAGACACGTGTTGTTTATGGCCAAACTGATGTGAGGTCTGATACACAGTAGGTATACTGGCACAACTCGTTAAACGCCGGCCTCGATGCGCGTCTGACTGATGATCGTTCGATACCTGCCGGGCTCGGCAACATTGACCCACGGTCATTCTCTCCCTTCCCCTAATTCCAGAAAGGCAGTTATCAGTTTCAAGCGTAAGAATGTGACCACTTACTTGTAAGCCTGTCCAGGAAAAGTGTGGATAGGTAAACTGACCGGCACGATATGACCTAAACAGAGTTGACTAAGTCGTTAATTGTTTGTTTGATTTGAGGTTTAACGTCCCCGTCAACACTGTAAAGGTCATTTTGGAGACGTTGCTTCCAATTTTGTGGGACTTTTAACCGACGTTGAGATGAAATGACATCTCAAGCCCTGTCGCCCAATGGAACCAATAGGGTTTATAAGCATGGACGGTCCGACTCGCACCGCTTTGCCTGGGCAGGCTTAGATTCTCTAAGCGGTTTACTCGTGTGCGGGTCGGATTTAGCTCTGCGTGGAAGCATCGTGCAGCCCATATATTTCTTCAAGCCCCGACGGGCGGGGGCCGACTGAGTCGTTAAACTCCAAACAAGATTCATTGGGTGCAAAATTACCGTAATCATCCTAAATACTGGGACAGACAGACCTAAGCAAACAGTGCAGATCCAGATCAGACTGCTTCTGAAAGAGATGACTGATCAGGGTCTACACTGTTTGCGCTTGGGAGTAGTCTGATCAGGATCTACACTGTTTGCCATTCCGCCTGCACCTTTTGGACTGCTTGAGGGATCACAAACAAAAACTGACAAAAAATGAGGAAAATTACTTTACGTCCTTAAGGTGTTCGAATTTTTAGATTTTTTTTAGGAATTGTTTATGTTTTTATTCTAAGTCCTTAAATATTTAATGCTATTTATGCCATTTTTCATTCCCCTGCAGACACCTTTTTCATAATCACGTTTGCTAATAATCACGTTAGCAAGTCCTTGCAATAAGCAAATAAAACTCAAAAATGAGTTCCTTTAAGAGCAATGAAAACATTCATAAGAAAGAAGATGGGTCATACTACGTAGTTTCGGCAACCCCGTTTAAGTTGAATCCGTGTTAGGAAACCCCCCAAACCCCACTTTATATGAGCCCCGCCAAGCGAATTTGTGTCTTCGAGCATGCCGTCATGACAAATTTTAACTGCGCATGCCCAATCATTCAGAGGTGCCAGGGATATGGTTTTCTGCCTGAAGGTTCCTCTTGATTCACTGCTTGAATGAGCGAGCAGCGAAGGTTCTGGCGAGACTGCGCGGATGCGCAGGCTCGCCTGAACCTTCGCTGCTCGCATAGACGATAAGTACCAAAATCGCGTGACGGGGCCCATATAGAGAAAACTGAGTTTTGCGGGGGTAAACATTATTTATTTATTCATTTTTCATTCCCCTGCAGACACTTATTTTTATAATCACTTTTGCTGATAATCACGTCAGCAAGTCCTTGCAAAAAGCAACCCCGTTTACGTTGAATCCGTGATAGGAAACCCCCCAATACCCACATTATATGAGCCCCGCCAAGCGAATTTGTCTTCGAGCATTCCGTCATGACAAATTTTAACTGCGCATGCCCAGTCATTCAGAGGGGCCAGGGATATGGCTTTCTGCCTAAAGGTTCCTCTTGATTCACTGTTTGTATGAGCGAGCAGCGAAGGTTCTGGCGAGACTGCGCGGATGCGCAGGCTCGCCTGAACCTTCGCTGCGCGCATAGACGATAAGTACCAAAATCGCTTGACGGGGCGCATATAGAGAAAACTGGGTTTTATGGGGGTATACATTATTTTTCTTATTTCTGCTTCAAGACATAGGTTGTGGGTACTCGTTAGAACCGCCTCAATGAGTTTAAACAAGAAAAATATCATGGATTTTCATAAGAGAAGTAGCCAATTTATAGGCTTGAAAACATGCACTATGTCGCACGGGTGCGTCATCGTAATGACCCTCTTTATATAGAAAAACTGGGGTTTACAAGGGTATACATTATTTATTCTGTTCAAAAACCTTACTGAGGCAATTCTAATTAGCAAATGCAAATATATTGCAGATTACCGTTGGAAATATTCAATTTTTAAGATACCAGTAAAAATCATAAAAATTCGAACACCTTGAGGACTTGCTGTAAATCTCCAAATTTCAAGGAGTTCAAAAAGTTTACACGGAATGGCAAATATTATGGACCGTGATCAGGCTGCTCCTTCAGAAGCAGTCTGATCTGGGTCTGCACTTTTAGCTTAGGTCTATCTGTCCAAATTCTTTGGATCATTACGGTATGAAAGAATGTACTATGATGAGCGCTGTGGTGCAGTTGTAAAGCATTGGATCTGAGATCGAGAGGTAGCCGGTTCGATCCCCGCAAGCGCCAAGAGTTGTTTCCTTGAGCAAGAGAGTTTATCCACATTGCATAGTACTGGAGCCTACCCAGGAAAAAGGGCCGCATGAAAGATTAGTACTAAAAGGGTTACCCTCTATACATGTAAATAAGGTCGCTTATTATTATTATTATTATTATTATTATTACTATTATTATGACACAGGGGTTCGATATGATAATAAGTGCAGTTGTGAAGCATGTGAATTGGTCCCCCGTACTTCATCAGTAGTGCTGTTTATCAAGCTTATAAAACTTCGAAGTTGAAAAAATGTTTTAAACGCCCGCCCGGTTGCTCATTCGCCCATCGGGGCTGTGAGAAACAGATGGGCTGTATGGTGCTTCCACACAGAGCTGAAACTGGCCACACATAAGTACTTGGCACAAGGCAAAGTGGTGTGAGTCAGACCGTCAAATGCATATAAGCCTTTTGGTTTCATTAGGCGGCAAGACTTGAGATGTCATTTATCTCAATGTCGGGTAAAGTCCCCCAAAATTGGAAGCGACGTTTCCAAAATAATCTAAATAGTTTTGACGGGGACGTTAAACCTCAATTCAAAAAAAACAATGCCCGGTACCTCAGTCGGTTGAGCACTTGCGCAAGGGGTCGCCGGTTCGAGTCCGGTTCTGGTCGCATTTTGTCGGCTTCATTTCTTAAAGATTCGTGTATTTGCTGCAATATTGTCCACATGGTAGTCTTGTTCTTGTCCGAGGCTTCGTAATTACAGGATTTCCGGGTTGTCCTGTTTTCGCCCACCTCTGATTAACGACCGGCTCGATATTAGTGAAATAATCTTGAAAGGGCCGTAAACCAACCCCCCCCCCCCCTCCCCCCCCCCCCCAAAAAAAAATAATAATAATAAAAAAATAAAGGATTGCATTTATAAATGATTTATTTTAACCCATTGTATGCGGGAAACCCCTAAAGGGGTACCTGCACTATTTGCTAACATAATTTTCCGTCAAAAATAGAATAAAAACGAAATAAAAATAGGCTTGACACTCCTTATATGACAAATGGACTTGTCCAACATATAGCAATGGAAGAGTCCACTAGTATACAATGGGTAAACATTGATACCACCGAAACCAGTACAGGCAGTGGTGCCATAGGCAGTACAAATGTATGACAGCTGGTCCAAATGTTATGATCAATGTTATTTTTTGTCGCAGACAGACGGACAAAAAGTTACAGAGGACCTCTGTTATAACGACAGTATTTGTTCACTATTATTGTGCCGTTATAATGAATTTTCCGTTATAAAGAAGCCCAGTTAGGAGTATGATAGAAAAAGGGTCTTTTCCACAGACATTTGTTAGAATCACCTCGCACACGTCGCTCGGAATCGAGGCTAAGCCTTGAGCTAAGAATTCATTCCAATGACGAGTTTAGCCATTATAATGAATGTCGGTATAAAGAGGGTTGACTGTATATGCCCCCGATCTTAGCTTTACTTCCTTATTTAAAAGCAGCTGAGGATAATCAAATTGATAGAAACAACCGTAAAGTGGACAAACTACAGTAAAAGTCCACTATTAACCGCAAACTGGACAAACTACATACAGTAAAATTCCGCTATTAAGACCACCAAAAATTAAGACAAATTATGCTTTTAAAACCATATTTAGAAGGTTTCAGTTACATTTTCTTTGTGTTTTCTACATCCAGTATGCTTTAGTGGGAGACCAACTTTGGGACTGTTCAAAAGTGGTCTACCACTTTTGACCAGTCTCAGACACGTACAAATTTTTATCGGTCAGTCTAGTATTTGTAGTCCGTGCGAGGTAAAATAACATGGCAGGGATCATCAGTGTAGCCGATTTGTCTCCACAAATTGAGTACAGAGCAGTGATTAGATACGATTTTTGACAAAGTTTGTTTGAATTGAGGTTTAACGTCCCCGTCAACACTGTAAAGGTCATTTTAGAGACGTTGCTTCCAATTTTGTGGGACTTTTACCTGACATTGAGATGTAATGACATCTCAAGCCCAATCGCCGAATGAAGCCAATAGGGATTATAAGCATGGACGGGCCGACGCGCAACGCTTTACCTGGGCAGGCCTAGAATCTCTAAGCGGTCGGTTTCAGCTCTGTGTGGAAGCATCATGCAACCCGATTTATTTCTTCAAGCCCCCAACAGGCGGGGGCTATTTTGACAAACAAGACGAATCTTACGGAAGACCTGCTCCTTCATATTTGGGTGGCTGATGGTAACGTTGGCAGACGAGCACTGAAGTGGAAGACCTGTGAACGCTACTGATGGCGTCACTAGTGAAACTCTGATGGGAACTTGTAAAGCAAGACAGGCGAATGAAAGTTTCAGAAATTGCTGGAAGATTAGAGATTTCTGGGGGTAACGTTTTTACCATTTTACATGAACGGCTGGACATGAGGAAGCTTTCAGCGCGTTGGGTGTCACATTGCCTTCGTAAAGAACACCGAGCTGTCCGAGTGCCCATGTCTGAGACACTTTTAGATAGATATGATTCTGGATCAGACTTTCCTGAAAGAATTGTTACCGGAGACAAAACTTGGATCCATCACTATCATCCTGAGACTAAACAGCAGAGTAAACAATGGACTGGTCACAGTTCACCGCGTCCAAAGAAATTCAAGACTCAGCCTTCAGTTGGCAAGTCATGGCAACTGTGTTTTGGGATAGCAAGGGAGTTCTTTTGGTGAACTATTTACTTCATGGCCAAACTATTAATGGGTACTAGTATGCTAATATTTTGGACCAGGTATAGTACAGAAAAGACGCGGAAAAATTACAAAAGGATGACAATGCTAGAGTCCATACTTGCAAAGTTTATGTGGACGCAAAACCCATACCCCGTTCGCCCTATTCTCCCGATCTGGTACCAAGTGATTCTTTTTGTTTCCGAACTTGAAGAAAGAATTGCGTGGACGTCACTTCCGGTCAGATGAAGAGCTTAAGGCAGCTGTTTGAGGGCGGATTGACTCTAAAGACACTGAATGTTACAAAAATGAACTTTCAGAACTGGAACATCGATGGAGGAAGTACGTAATGCTACAGGCTGGCTTTGTGGTAAAAGAAGAAATCAAGCGTGAATCTAAGTGTATCTAAGTAAGTTAAGGCCAGATACTTATTAAACGACCCTCGTATCTAGTTTGCAAAAAAAAGCACGTTCAGGACTTGTTTCCGTAGCTATATTCTTCTTATTTTGAAAGATATGTTGCTTCAAACAATTGTTGATGCCGTGATAATCCAATTTAAAGACTATAAATTTGCAATATGCATCCATTATTATGCAAGTTATTACATAATTACATATGGCCCCCGCCCACGGGGCTTGAAGAAATAAATGGACTGCATGATTCTTCCACGCAGAGCTGAAATCCGACCGCACACGAGTACTGGTAAACCGCTTAGAGGATCTAAGCATGCCCAAGCAAAGCGGTGGGAGTCGGACCGTGCATGCTTATAAACCCTATTGGTTTCATTGGGCGACAGGGCTTGAGAAGTCATTTCATTTCAATGTCGGGTAAAAGCCCCATAAAATTGGAAGCAACGTCTCCAAAATGACCTACACACTGTTGACGGGGACGTTAAACCTCAAATCAAGCAATAAACAAACAAACATAATTACATAATGTAACATATTTGACAACCACTGACCCGATTTCAACACATGTACAAGTGCAAACCTAAACGCAAAGTATTTCGAATGCATTTCCACGCACTTAATTTCATTGTTTGGTACTCCCCGTGAAAATGATATCTGAACGGCGTCTGAATCTGTTCGCAGGTTAGCATTTCCAAACATTTTCCATTACGTTAAAACACACCCATGAGATATAGTGCATTAGTCCAAAATGGGTGAGGCTTTTCCGATGAAAATCCGTGATATTTTTCTTAATAAAACTGCAATCATAGATTGTTGGTGCTCGTTAGAACCGCCTTATTGAGGCGGTTCTAACGAGTACCAACAACCTATGTCTTGGAGCAAAAATAAGGAAAATAATGTAGCCTCCCGTAAACCCCAGATTTCTCTATATAAAGTGGGGTTTAAGGGGTTTTACGGACTTGTTCACTTGATGCTTGACATGTCACATAACAGAAGTAAGAAAATATTGGGGTTCACATTCAAGATCTCCAACATACCTGGCATAGGGGCTTGAAGAAATAGATGGGCTGCATGAAGCTTCAACGCAGAGCTTAAACCGACCGCACACCAGTACTGGCAAACCGCTTAGAGGATCTTAGTCTGCCCAGGCAAAGCGGTGCGAGTTCGCCCATGCTTTTAAATCCTATATGTTTCATTGGGCGACAGGGCTTGAGATGTCATTTCACCTCTATGTCGGGTAAAACAAAATTGGAAGCAACGTCTCCAAAATGACCTATACAGTGTTGACAGGGACGTTAAACCTCAAATCAATCAAACAAACCAAAAACGCATAAGGTACATCTTCCCTGGCATGTAACATACTGTTGAGGTTCACATTCAAGATCTCCAACATACCTGGGTTATCTGATGGCACTTTCATTTGTTCCAGTATTTCATGAATTGAGCCTGGGGCTTTCTTCTCTGTTGGCGTCACATTTGTTGGTATTCCAACTTTCACCATGTTTTTTGTTTCAGGAATAAGTTCTTTACTCTGCGATCTTCTAAATGGCTTCACCGTAGTCCTAAATGCCTTTCTGGTCACCGGCATATTGCTAAAAATTATACGTATAATTGTCATTAAACTCTTTGTGTTAAAATGCATACAGTCTGTATAACAGAGCCAGAGCATACAAGGCGAATTTATCACATGAAGTCGCTGTAACGTCATGCCATAAAATCATACGAGCAGACGCGTTATGACACATGGTTACTGGTGCGTAACCATGACAACCCTTTTTAGTCTTCTGATTTAAAATATTTATATGATAAACATAGTCTTACCATCATGGTTATTTCATATGAAATTTATGAAACTCGCCTTTCGTGTACAATGTAAGATCCTTTATATATATTCATCTTCAGGGGAGGCAACTTTTTCAAGAGGACCATGATGGTCCTATTTTGCTTACCTGAGTTAAACGATTTAAATCACATATGCGAAAACACGCCTAGTCAAATAATTATAATGAAAATTTTACCGCCAAACATGAAAAAAAAATCCGATAAAAAGTTCTGATATTTTTCGTATTTCTGCTAAAACCATAGAAATAAGAAAATAATATATGCCCATGTAAACCCAACGCTTACTTATGAATGAGGCCTTATTGGACGAAACTAGCTAGTTTGGCACAGGAAACATGTACACTCCATACTTTAAGTTCTGTGATGTATTCCTTGCTTCCAAAGTATAACCTTTTTATAAAACATAGGGGGTAAAATTATATAGGCGTGTTTTCGCGAGGATTGCTTTAAAATCGCTGTATGAATTTTATATTCAAATGTGTCAGGAGTTCCATTGCGGTAAATAGCAAGCCATGCAAGAACCATAAGTATGGTTTACATAACCCATACATGACAATGGAATATTTCAGCTAATGAGTTTGGAGTGGTCCGTTTCCAATTAGATGCGTTTCAGGTTTGTTTTGTTTGTGTTTGTTTTACAAAAATGTACGTACTTTAAGAAAACAGTGTAGACCTATATCAGACGCCGCATACTGTGGCGTCTGATCTGGGTTACTGTTTGCCAAATTTAGGAAGGGTGGCCTTTTGAATATTGAAAATAGTGATCCCATGTCCGCCGAGATGTTTTCATGAAACTTACTGAAATGTTAAGCGCCATTAGTGGGTGTGTTTGAGTTTTTCGCCCCACCACCTACTCAGGTCATATAGAGAAGGGACCTCGGTTTAAAGACTCATCCGAAAGTGTGGAGAAGTCCCGAATTGATCCCACGGCCCCTGGTTTGCGAGCAAGAGCCATTAGTGGATATGCTGAAGTCAAGAGCCATAACTCTTACGTTACTACTTTTGATATCCAAATTTTAAGTCACTGAACAGCACAGAGAACTGTTAGAAGTGACTATAAGAATGTTCAAATGGCCAAACGTAGGTAAATCATGGTTCTTGAATTATGGACATAGAGGATCTTACATGAGTGCTCATGTATTATTGAATTTATTAAACGAGTTGAGGAAAAGGGATAAAATGCGAGGCTTTGCCGAGCATTTTATCCCTTTTCCTCAACGAGTTTAATAAATTCAATAATACATGAGCACGAATGCAAGATTCTATTTATCATATGACATTTAAAACGCATTTTATTCACGATTGTTTGCAAAAATACCAATATTCCGCCATTAGTTCACGCGACGTCGTTAAGGACGTCGTACATGTAACGTTACGGGACGTATCTAGCTAATTTGCATATTTAATCCACTAGTGGATTATCGAAAATAATACATGGCGTTATTACACTCTCAGACGCGACGTCATATGATAAATCGTAGTAAGGTGATTTACTTTTCTGTAAAACATCATGAAAATATCTCAAAATGCTTTCAAGTTACATGACAGACACAAGGAATAAACAAAATCACTATTTTCAATGTTTAATGGGCCAGAAATTCAAAAGTTGTAAAGTCAGAGTTATGGTTCTTGTTTTCTGCACATAAACACATTGGGCTTTTCATTGCGGTAAAATCTCACTTTTGTGAAAATATATCAAATTAGATTACAATACACAGGAAAGAACTAAAACCACTGTTTTCATTGTTCAAAGGGCCATAATTCCAAAAGTAGTATAACCAGAGTTATGGCTCATGTCTTCTGCACATTGCAAATATGTTCTATAAAAGGGTTATCCTTTGGAAGCAAGGAATACACCACAGAACCGGAAAATATGAAGTGTACATGTTTTCTGGGCCAGACTAGCTAGTTTCGGCCAATTAGGCCTCATCAGTGACCCTCAAATATTTTCAAAATTCCACAATGGAATCAATGATCCCAAAGGACAAGAAAATATAAACTACACTATGATGTAAAATTGTGTTTTACATTCCTGCATAAGATGCTCGTGATTTTAAAGTGACCGTTTATATATAAATAAAATAATATAAAATTTCTCAAGTTTTTTCAGGAAAATAATGACATATGTAAACATTTATTTGGGAGAAGACGAAATATAAGTACATCTTAGCACCTCTTATGGAATTACAGTGATATTCCGCTGTTAAGACCACCTAAAATTGAGACTAATTCTGCTTTAAAAAGCTTATTTTCAAGGCTGCACTTAATCTTTCTTTGTGTTTTCTGCCCGAAGTGTCCTCTGGTCAGGGGCCACCTTTGGGACTGTTCAAAAGACCACTTTTGAATAGTTCCAAAGGTGGTCTTAATATAGGAATTTTAGGGTATATAGTGTCGTTCTTAATTTGTAATGCAATAAATACCATGTAAAATTGTAGTTATCATACTATAATGTTATTAATCAGGCCCCGGGCCAATACAGCAGACCTTGGACATGTAACTGTGCCAATACGAAATTGCTTGATTAGTGACAATTTTATTAAAAAGCACCTATTTTGTTTACCTCAGTGTTAATTCGGATGACCTCCGAACAATACTGGATAGTCAATTAATAAATATTTATAATAAATACTCTTATCGAGAAATTCAAATGTACAAAAACAAGATGATAAGTGACGATATTTTACTTCATTGCCGTGTAAACAAGTTAGTGAAAAAATAGAAGTAGAGACCATGATCAGGAATCGATACAATTAATCCAAAGCTCCCAACAGAGACACCAAATGGAAAGAAACACAAACATGAAGCAATAGTTCCCAAGGGAAACACCAACAGCGGAAAGCCAAAAGGACATTTACTTTCCCACAAAATGGCCAAAAGGCTATCCAAAATAAAAATAATATAAGCGACACAAACACGCAAAGACAAACCATAACAAAAATAAACTGCGACAGAAGAACCACCTACGAACGGTCAGCGAATTCCACTGGGGGGGGGGGGGGGGGGGGGGGCTTAAATCGATTTTTACGTGGCCACAATCTTCGCCCTTACTTCCGTCGCAATAAAGACAAATAATTTGTTCAGTCCGCATGAAGGCCTCCTAACTCATCAGTGCAACATCTCCGTGAACACAAAAATCAAACGACCACAGAGATGAAACAGCGGTGAAGACTCGACAGCAAGAAACAACAGAAATGCTGGAGCAATAGAAAGCCAACAGATAGACTCCGATGGGCCCGACCAGAGACAGGGCATCAGGTACCAACCAACATAAGCCTTTACTTTATATAGAGAAAACTGGGGTTTACAGGGGTATACATTATTTTGCTTATTTCTGCTCCAAGCCATAGGTTGTTGGTACTCGATAGAACAGCCTCAATGAGGCGGTTCTAACGAGCACCCACAACCTATGTTCGCAGTATAAATAAGAAAAAATATCACAAATTTTCATCAGAAAATTTCTCATTTGGGAGATTTGAAAAACGCACTAAATCACATGGGCATGTTATCCTAGTTTGACGAAATATAAGTCTTGATCTAATGAGACGTATACGTTTCCAAAGAAAAATAACATTTTATTTGTTTGTTTGAATTGAGGTTTAACGTCCCCGTCAACACTCTTTAGGTCATTTTGGAGACGCTGCTTCCAATTTTGTGGGACTTTTACCCGCCACTGAGATGACATCAGCACGAAAACACGCCTATATAATTCTGAACCCTTGAACCCCACTTTTGTACAGTAAAACTGGGGTGTACAGGGGTAAACATTATTTGTCTTATTTCTGCTCTAAAATATAGATTGTAGGTACTCGTTAGAACCGCATCTATGAAGCGGTGCTAACGTGTATCAACAATCTATATTTTGAGCAGAAGAGAAATATCACAATTTTTCATCACATTATTATTATTATTTCATTTTTAGGCGGTAAAATTTACGCTGTAAATGTATATGTAATGTGACATCTCACGCCCTGCCACCCAATGAAATCAAAAGGTTTATATGTATTGGGTGGTCTGACTCACGCCAGTTTACCAGGGCAGGTTTCGTCCTTCTAAGCGGTTTGCCAGTACTCATGTGTGGTCAGTTTCAGCTCCGCGTGGAAGCAACATGCACCCCGATCTATTTCTCCAAGCCCCGATGGGCGGGGGCGAACAACATTCTATTATTATATTTTCCTTATATATTATTTTATTATTATTACCCACTTTTCATTTTCTCCTTTTCACTGTGATAATTATAACTATCCATCCATGCACTTATCTGATTCTAATATTTGTCTGGAAACTTCTGCTTTTAACAGTTCAATAATTGCTTATAATTAATCGCGTCACAAGAAACATTGACTTAAACAAATATAAATGAAAGGTCTCTTCCATGCTTTCATTGTCACCCTTATCGATAACTTGCCATTGATCATTGTCACTATATCATTTCATGGTTTCGTCATTTTAAGGATACCTTCCTTTCTGCCTTGTGACCGTTATTTTTTTTTCCCCAGTGGCATACAGAATGGAAGTGGCTTTGCGCAGGTCCATTTTTTCAGTTTTTGGATTGCTTGTTTTGTTTTGTTTACTTTATGGGGAATGGGAACACCTGGCAGATTTTGGCGATTTTTCAAATGGAGACAACTTTCGGGACTTCCTGTTTGCTTTCCTATATGCCCTGTCCAACTGAAAAGGGGGTTAATTCTTAAAGGAAAGAATTTGCTCCTGAGGATCAAATTCTTTCCTTTAAGAGATGCCCCTTTGTCACGTTTATCGTCTACTTACCATTGATAATTGTCCCTATATCATGTCATGGTTTCTTCATTTTACGGATACCTTCCTTTCTGCGCCGTGACAGTTTTTTTTCCACATCAATCCATAAATGCCATACAGAATCTGAATGACTTTGGGCAGTTCCTTTTTTCAGTTTTAGGATTGCTTGTTTTGTTTTGTTTGCTTTGTGTGGAAAGGAAACACCTTGCAGATTTTTCCGCCATTTTTCAAATGGAGACAACTTTCGGGACTACCTGTTTGCTTTTCTATAAGCCCTGTACAACTGAAAAGGGGTCATCTCTTAAAGGAGCAAATTCTTTCCTTTAAGACTTGACCCCTATTGACATGGAAGACAAAAATATTTTTACATGAGTTGCTTCCCCTTAAGGTTTAGGGCAAAATTATGAATTATAGCAAAAATGTTGATCATAATCAGTCGGCGCATGGATCTTCACTTTTTCATCATGTCCATTTTATGGGACGATAACCATATATAGGCATTGTTGTTTGATGATTCTGGGACTATTTGTATTTCAGTGACAATTAATAAGTATAATCAAGTTATTAGGTATCGAGTGATTTTTACAAACACTTTAATTAAGGCGTAACTATACCAAATTTAGTGACACAGAGGCCTTTCTTATATTTAATCTTCATCAGTGTGTCTCATCCCCAAAGTTCTGAAACCTAAATGGATGATGGACAAGATTCGGCAAACAAAGCACACCCCCTCCGAGCACAAACCGACCGACGTAGCTCATGCGACAGGTCAGTTGGAGGCATCAGACAAGAAACGCCTACCCTAGGACTTATAGGCGTGCCCCATCGAGCCAATATCAGCAAACATGGTCCACACTCCGCGGAAGTCCCAGGCATCAGGAAGGAGATGTTCAAAGAAGCGAGACTTGCAAAATTTAAAATATAACAAATCCGCTAAGACATGTCTCACCTAACAAGTCAGTCTTAGTTTTAGAAAAATTAGAATTATATACTGCAAACATTAAAGATATGATATAGTTATTTAAATCAGTACTTGAGTACTGACGTCAACACCGCAGTATCAACCTCAGTACTAAGGAACTGATACTGAGCTGATGATACTGACCTAATTCATTGTTCACATTGATTTTATTTGGAGAAAACATCTACAGCATGGCGTGCATGACTAGCAAAGACAAAGCGCAGGCCGTTTATTACTGAAGACCATTAGTTCCAGGCATTCTTAGGTAGCAATCACGAAAACACGCCTATACAATTTTGACACCCTTTATGCCCACTTTCATATAGTAAAACTGATGTTTACAGGGGTAAATATTATTTTTCTTATTTCTGCTCTAAAATATAGATTGTGGGTACTCGTTAGAGCCGCCTCATTGAGGCGGCTCTAACGCGTACCCACAATCTATATTTTGAGCAGAAATAAGAAAAAAATCACAATTTTTCGTCTTAAAATTTGCATTTTTAAGCAGGTAAAATTTACAATGTATTTGTATAGGCGTGTTTTCGTAATGGCTAGCATGCCTGGTGGTTGGGTGAGACGAAGGTGTCCTGTATCTTGCGTCACTGGGGGGCGACTTACAGTTGGGCAAGGCCTTCTGTCCTTGAAGAGGGGGAGTGTTGTTTTTTCTTCAGTTTCTACACTTCTATTCATGTTCCTGTTTCTCCCCTGACCCTCCTTTCATCGCCTCTAGTATATCTTCTATAAGTTTTAGCTCGTCTGTTTTTCGATTGTCATCACTCCGGCGTCTGCGTTGTCGTTGTAGTCGTCGTCGTCATTCCGAAAAACCTTAATCTTGACTATAACTTCATAAGTATTTTACATTTTACCCACCCTGATGAAACTTCAGACACATAATCACCATCACAAGAGCGACATTCTGACCAAGAGTCAAAAACATATTGTTAATTTTGGCTGAATTATTACCTTTTTTGAAACACATTTCTCCTCTCAGTTCCATACTGCTTATAAAAGAGCCTTCAAACATCACATGGCTGTTCCTTCGGACATGACCTTTTCATTGGTACCAAATGTTTTTACCTGAGACCTTGACCTTTGAACTTTTACCTATGTTTTCGAAAATTCAACCAAAACCTTGACCATATTTCCAAAAGTATTGGCCGATCTTCATGAAACTTCACACACATACCATCACAAGAGCTACACCTTCTAAAGCAGCTCGATAACTCTGTCATTTAATTTGACTGGATTGTCTCTCCTTTTCTCCTCCCTGTCGCAACCAGATGCCGTCGTGATATGACTGAAAAATTGTTGAAAACGACGTTAAACCCGAATTCACACACACACACACTCTTCTTTTCTCTCTGTTTTAAAATTTTTTGTCACTGATTTTAATACCACCAATAATAAAGCACTCATACTTCACATGGATGTTTCTTGGGGAAAGATCTTTCCATTGATAGCAAACTCTTTGACCTGTGACCTTGCGCGTTGACCTATTTTTTCTGAAACAATTGTTTCCTCTCAGTTTAATACTATTTAAAACAGGATCTTCAAAGTTCACATAGATGTCCCTTGGGACAAGACCGTTGTATTGATACCAATCTTGTTTTAACCTTGACCTTTGACTTATATTTTGAAAATGTAACCAAAAACTTTAACCTTGGCCATATTTCCAAAAGTATTTATCTAACCTCATGAAACTTCACACGGATCTATATGATCACAAGAGCTACATTTTTACATAGTTTCATAACTCTATCATGCTATTTGACGAATTTACGTACCTTTGTGAAACGAAAACTCGATCTCGCAGTCGATGGCGCGCCATCGCAAATCCCCACGTTTATTGCAAACATTGCCCTTGTACAGCACACCATAGTTTTGAGCAAATTTGACCTTTTGACCCCTCCCCAGGGCCCCTGGGGGGCGGGGTCAAAAATGAACGTGACCTCGCGCAAGCCATACATGTAAGCAACTCACATAACGAATTTGTTTGGATTCCGGACAACGGTTTAGGAGGAGATCGCCGGACAGACGGACGGACAGACGGAGGCGATAACAATATCCCCACTTTTCTTCGAAAAACGTGGGGATAAAATCGCCCGTTTCAAGAAAACGTTTTGGTCTCTCATTTTCATACCACATATGATACAGCTTTCAAAATCCACATGTTTGTTCCTTGGAACACCAGACCTTCCATTGATATCAAACCTTTTGACTTGCGACACTGACCATTGAACGTTGACCTATTTTTCCAAAAATACCAAAACCTTTAACCTTGCTCATGTTTCGAAAAGTAATTAGCCCGGCCTCATGAAACTTGACACACATCTATGTCATCACTAGAGCTACATTCCGACGAAGTTCCATAATTCTATCATGCAATTTGACTAATTTATCTCCCTTAGAGGCATAGAAAAAAAGACGAGCATGGCACCGCGTGCGGTGCTCTTGTTCTCCCCTTCTCTGGGAGACGACACAAAATGACCCTAAAATGTGTTGACGTGTGGTTCAACCTGAAACAATCAATCGATCGTCTGAGAATGCCACTCCAAAACAGGCGCACGTCGCCAGGACAATGTCAAATCCACATCGGTGCAACGTAATGACGTTGCACCGACGTAGGTATGGCGTTGAATAAACCTTATGATGTTGCACCGATGTTGATGTGGCCTTGCAGTAATGTCATGCCGTTACATGCACTTCGATCCGACATCGCATTAACGTCATATGCCTGCGCTGGCCCTCTCGAAAAGTCGAACTTCATTGGCGTGAACACCTTTGGAACTGTGACAAATTGTTCTAGCCAGAGGTAGTTCGAGCCACTAAGGGTAACATCTATCACCAGGTCAGGAGGCATAATCGGAATAATAAAGGTTTTGTTTGTTTGATTTGAGGTTTCACGTCCCCGTCAACACTATATAGGTCATTTTGGAGACGCTGCTACCAATTTTGTGGGTCTTTTACCAGACATTGAGATGTAATGACATCTCAAGCACTACCGCCCAATGAAACCAATAAGGTTTATATGCATGGTCGGTCCGACTCCGTCTACATTGGCTGGACTGGCTTGGGCCTTCTGAGCGGTTTACCAGTACTCTTGTTCAGTCATGGAAGAACGATACAGGCCAATCTATTTCTAGAAGCCCTATATTATTTTGATGTGATTTTTTTTTTCGATGTGAAAATCATAACACTGGGGGCACTCACTGGTTGGTCGATTGTCTGTGAGTAGTCTGGTAAAATCGTCCTGGACTGAGTGTTGAACTGTTACGTTTAACCCTTAAATTCCAGTTGTTGTTGTTGTTTGTTGTTGTTTTTTAGCAAAAAGTGTAAACCCTGATCAGACGCTGCCTTTTATGGCGTCTGATCCCTACATTCCTGTACTGTAAGCAAACAGTGTAGACCCTGATCAGACGCCGCGTTCTGGTCTTGGCATACACTGCTTGCCAAACCCGACCCATGGTCGTCCACTGTACAAATCGCAAGTCCTGTTCAATCGCAACTGGCCGTTCACTTCCGCGATCTACAGATAAACCCTATTACGCAACACGATGACCTTTGACTGCGATAAAAATTAACGCTGCTATTTTCTACGGAACCCGGGAAGGGACATATTTTTTATTTTTATGATCTTGTTCGAACAACATAATATCTTGTTTGCACAACATACATCTTGGGAAATTGTGCGGACAAGATATTATCTTGTGCGAACAAGATATTATCTTGTGCGGACAAGATAATATCTTGTGCGCACAAGATCTATGTTGTGCAGACAAGATATTATCTTGTGCGAACAAGATAATATCTTGTTCGCACAACTTAATATCTTGTGCGGACAAGATAATATCTTGTCTGCACAAGATTATATGTTGTCCGCACAAGATAATATCTTGTGCGGAAAAGATATTATGTTGTGCGGACAAGATATTATCTTGTGCGGACAAGATAATATCCTTTCCGCACAAGATAATATGTTTTCCGCACAAGATAATATCTTGTCCGCACAAGATATTATCTTGTGCGCACAACTTATAAAATAAAAAAAAATCATGTCCCTTCCCGGGTTCCGTAATTTTCTGAATCAGTTAACCGGATTTCCTAGTGATAGTCACGTGGATTTTAGCACTGAAGAGTTTCTTCGCTGAGTATCTTTGGGTCGTTTGATAAATAGTCGACCCAAAAGAACTGCTGTGAATTGATTAGAATCGCCACTAATGAGTACACATAGCGTACATGTCCCAGATAAAGTTGGAAAATAGCCCTAAATTATTCCTACCTATATCTTATCTGGGGCTAAGGGCTGAATTTCCTAGGGACTCAAGAACGGGTTTGACTCAGCCATAGTAAACGAGCCATCGGTGTTCGAGTTGTAGAAGTTTCGTTGTAACTCAAGATTTAGTCTTTATATATATAACTATTCATGCGGAAGTTTCTTTCGAAGCGACGGCAATAAATGCCAATGTGTATTAATGGAACTGGCTGCACTAACTAAGTTTCTGTCAACCACACAAGGGAGGCAACTAATTTTCTGTCAACCGCAGAAGGTAGACAATTTGCTACTTTCTTCCTGTTTGCCATGCCGTTCTTCGTTCCCCTCTAAACAGTTGCTGGGACTCTACTCTTAAAGGAAAGAATTTGCTAATGAGGAGCAAATTCTTTCCCTTATGTGTAGGCCTTTATTGATAAAAAGTTTTCTTTTAAACGGAAGGCATTCTCTGTTTGTTTTGCAATTAAATTCTAGCATTTATGTCCAATAGAGTTCATTTGAGCATAGTGAAGCATGTAATGGAAAGAAAAACTAAAGTTGCAGTTCAATAGGTTAGCCTCCGTCCATGGGGGCTTGGAGAAATAGATTGAGCTGCATGCTGCTTCCACGCAGACATGATGCCGACCGTAAATGAGTACTGGTAAACCGCTTAGAAGGTCTAAGCATGCCTTGGCAAAATGGTGCGAGTCAGACCGACTATGTATGTAAACCTTATTGGTTTCACTGGGCGGCAGGGTTTGAGATGTCATCTCAATGTCGGGTAAAAGCAATGTCTCAAAAATGTCCTAAATAGTGTTGACGGGGACGGAACACTTCATATCAGACAAACAAAACAACGGTCAACTGATTCTAAAGAGAACATTTAAATGGTCTTTATATGAGAATAGGTGTTCAGCATTTTCCAATTTACATTTATTGCGCGCTTACAGCCACGTATAGGCGGTTATTCAATCTGTTATAGTGAGGACTCATGGATGACCATTGACAACATTCTTATTCATAAAGCTACTGTAGGTAGGGCTCTGACTGATCAGTCATTACAATAACACACCCGTGAGACAAAGTGCATTTTTCATATCTCCAAAATGGCTACTTTTCTGATGAACATCCGTGATATTTTTCTTATTTATACCGCAAACATAGGTTGTGGGTGCTCGTTAGAACCGCCTCAATACATAGGTTGTGGGTGCTCGTTAGAACCGCCTCATTGAGTACCCACAACCTATATATTTGAGCAAAAATAAGAAAAATAACATAAACCCTCGTAAACCTAAGTATTTTCTATATAATATGGGGTTTAAGGAGTACTCATTTCATTGGATTCTTGAACAACCGTTACGGATATTTTCAACCTACACCTGTAGACACAAATCCGTTCAAACTTTGATGAGCTTCATTTCATTGTGATCTGATGTTTCATTCAATACTTCCTTGCATCCTGTCAGTCAACTGCAAGACAGGAATAAATTCAAAACACAAAGTGCTGTACATTTCATTGTAGACCCTGCACTGTCCAATCAGAATACATCTCGAATGTCAATCAGATCTAAAAATGGAAAGTAGTGCTTATCACAATAAAACCAATCAATGTATATTTCTTGATCCAGTTTTAGACTACATGTATTTTGATGAATGGCATTTGCTTGTCAAACTAACTTGATACAAAGAGATTCATTGAAAGGTACTTCATCGGAGTTTGAACGCTTTTGTGTCCACAGGTGTATCTATTAGAGCAGAAAAAGAAAACATAATGTAAACCACCGTAAACCTCAGTATTCTCAAAATAACGAAGGGTTTAAGGGCATGAGAAATATACAGTTGAACGCTAGTGGGGCAAAAACCTCTGAGACTATAATGTTCTGGTCATTTTTCATGCTGAACTCAGCTGAGCATGAAATTAATAATAAAGCACAAACAAAGGAGGCCATTTACCTGCCCAGATCAGCACAGAATGTCATTTGTCCTGCTCATAATTTGTAAAATGACAACTATTGTTGGCATTTTAAAATGTATGAGCAGGACAAATTTCATGCTCAAATGAATTGAGCATATAAATAATTTTATAACCCCGGCCCAGGTCCGGAGGCTTAGTATTGATCTTTACGATCTCATATAAAATAAAGGTATGCTGCGTGTACTCGTCGCCTTTGGACATAAGGGCCCATAAGGGCCCAGTTCTTCAAAGGATTGTTAGGTTAACGAGCTCGTTAGTGGTCAAATTGTTAACTGTTCTAACAGCTACATTATCTAAGCCTCTTGTATTTTTGCTGAAAAAATGTGAGCAGCCTTTGTATTTGCTGGTAGACTCTAATTACGTTAAGATTATATTAAGCCGGGCTACCAGTGCTGTCATTTGAAGTTGCTCAGCATACCGAGGATAAGATCCCCCGCTTTGGTGTTATACTGCTTTTATTCAATGTAGCTCTGTAGTACGGTCTTCAGCTGATTTTCAACTGAAACAAACTCTTGTAATGTTGAGCGTACGTGTCTACTTCGCTAGTTTCAGGCTTTTTGGATGCCTTTTGGCTTTCTGTTTTAGTGTTTTAATTACGGTTACTTTGTTTCACCATAACTTCTTTGTCTTATATAGTAATAGTAACTTTTCTTGATCATTGCCTTCATTTCTATTTGATCAGTCAAATACCCTTCAGAACTTTAAATAAAGTGAATTCTGAAGCCGAAGCTTATTTTTTGGATCCACATTTGTCTAGTTTAGAGTTTCATGCAAAACGTATGATAAACGCGACGGTTTTGCTTTGGGGATTGTCAGTTGTCCTTTCTTGGATGGGAGTCCTACGGTTTTTGTATATCGCAACTAATTCGGTTCACCAGAATGTTTATTCATGTAACAGACCTCAACACTCGAAATAAACGATTTACTATTAAATAAACGGTATCAAAGCCGTTTTCTAAATTTTTATAGACTTCATTTCGGTTTAGCTTCGAAATTCAATGTTGGACTCAAATCCGTTCTGTAACAAGGGGTATCGGAACCTGAATTTAATTGATCTGGATGTTGGACTTAGGCCTTCATTACGATAAAACACTCGTGCGACATTATGCATTTTTTCACATCTCCAAAATGACTAATTTTCTGAAGAAAACGCGATATTTTTCTTATTTATACTGCAGACATAGGTTGTGGGTGCACGACAGAACCCCCCCCCCCCCCCCTGAGGCGGTTCTAACGAGTACCACAACCTTTGTCTTGGAGCAGAAATAAGAAAAATAATGTTTGCCCAAGTAAACCCTAGTTTTCTCTATATAAAGTGCATGGGGTTTAGGGGGTGATCGTTTTACGGACTTGTTCACGTGATGTGATGAAGTGAATCATACCAGAGCCTTAGTAAACTCCACCTGTAAGAAAACAGAAATAAACGCATTTGCTGGAGCAGGGCCTTTTTGGATGACTGGACACAGAAAGTAGTTATGTATGGTTTGGAGTCCCAGGTAAACCAGGAGTGTTCTGGGACCACTTCTGTTTCTCAGAAACACAAATGACCTGCCAGATTTCGTCACGTCTATAACCCGACCATTTGCTGACGACACGGCCGTTTATCAAATAGTTAAAAGGCACGAATGATGGCCTGCTGCTTTAGAATGATGTTGATAGCCTGTCTGTGTGAGAGTCCAGATGGAACATGGAGTTTAACTCCTCCAAGAGCCAGGTGGTGAGGTTGACAGTCTCCAGAATTCCTATAAATACCTTGAATTCCTGGAGGCTGTGGCCAGCGCTAGACACTTATCTTGGGCACAATTACAGGAAATCTAAATGGTATACTTGGCTTCACCCAAAGGAACATAAAGACATTGGTTTGCTTGTTTGTTTGTATTGGAGTTTAACGGCCCAGTCAACACTATTTTAGGTCATTTTTAAGCCGGTCAGTTTACCTATCCACACTTGTCCTGGGCAGGCTTATACGTAAGCGGTTATCCAGTACAGTGCACATTCTTTCGCCAGAAACTGACAACTGCCCTTCTTGAATCAGCGGAAGGGAGAGAACGACCGTAGCAAAGATTTCATGATCAGTCTCCACGAAAGAGTGTGGCCGACCCCGGCAGAAATCGAACCCGCGTCCTCATCACGTGAACAAGTCCGTGAACTAAAGACCCCCTTAAACCAAAAATATATATTGAAAACTGGGGTGTACGGGGGCAAACAGTATTTTCCTTATTTCTGCTCCAACACATAGGTTGAGGGTACTCGTTAGAACCGCCTCAATGAGGCGATTCTAACAAGCACCCAAAACCTATATTGTGGATACTTGTTAGAACCGCCTCAATGAGGCGATTCTAACAAGCACCAAAAAACCTATGTTTGGAGTATAAATGAGAAAAATATCAGGGATTTTCATCAGAAAAGTAGCCATTTTGGAGATGAGAAATATGCACAATGTCGCACGTGTGTTTTATAGTAATGTCCTGATCACCAGTCAGACGCGCATCTTAGGAGTGAAAGAAACTACTTAAAAACGCTAGTACGTCCCCAATAAGAGAACGCCCCTCGCATCTGGTTCCCACATACTAAAGACAAATACGTCAGGTCCAGAAAAGTTAATCGCCGCTCGTGAACAATATGTTCTATAAAGGTGTTATCATTTGGAAGCAAAGAATACACAACAGAACTTAAAAGTATGAAGTGTACAAATGACCCCCTAAACCTCTCTTATTATAGATAAAACTGGGGTTTATGGGGATATATTAAATCTTTTTTCTTACTAATCCTCCAGGACATAGGTTGTGTGTACTCGTTAGAACGGTTCTAACGAATATCCACAACCCATGTCTGCAGTATAAATCAGGAAAATATCGTATTTTCAACAGGAAAAAAAACCGTTTTGGAGATGTGAAAATATGCACTGTGTCACACAGGTGTATTATTGTAATGTGGACCACGAGTAGCTATGAATCTAGGTCCAATATAACGTCGTGTTTACAGGCTTTGGTTTGCGGGCTGTCGAACAAAACCGATTAGACTCTCGCCTTTGCCTTTACATCGGATTGTTTATGGGCTTGTGGCAATACCCTTGTCAGAGAACATTCACCATTAAACATGGTCGCCCAAATATTGTCCATTACAATAACACACGCGTGCGACATTGTGCATTTTTTCACATCTCAAAAATGGCTACTTTTCTTATGAAAATTCGTGATATTTGTTCTTATAAATACTGCAAACATAGGTTGTGGGTACTCGTTAGAACCGCCTCATCGAGGCGGTTCTAACGAGTACCCACAACCTACGTGTTGGATTAAAAATAAGAAAAATAATGTATACCCCCTTAAGCCCCAGTGTTCTCTATATAAAGTTGGGTTAGAGGGGTGTTCGTTTCACGGACTTGTTAACATGATGTGGCACTCAATGACTTTCCGTCATGTCAACACTCACGGGAACTATTACAAATACTTTTACTTTACACTGGCAATCGCTCCCTGAGTTGGTGCTATGTTTGCCAAACCATGATGCCATTACGCAAACACGCCTATACAAATACATTGCCACCTTTATCGCCGACAAAATGAAAATTTTAGAATGAAAAATTGTGATATTTTTCTTATTTCTGCTCAAAATATAGATTGTGAGTACTCGTTAGAACCGCCTCGCTGAGGCGGTTCTAACGAGTACCCACAATCTATATTTTAAAGCAGAAATAAGAAAAATAGGGTATACCCCCGGAAACCCCAGTTTTACTGTATAAAAGGGGGGGGTCAATGGGGTCAAAATTATATAGGCGTGTTTTCGTGATGCATTCAAAAACTACACCACTCTTGTCCCTAGGTCCCTGAAGTGTTGTTGTGTATGTTGTTCCTTTTTAGTTACGTTTGGATTATCTGAGTCACCACCTGTTTGTGAAAGGTTACCAACTGCCTATGAGGTAGTTCGATCACGAACCGTGGTTAACCATGGTTAACCAGTGGTTAACCAAAGTGTGATCGAACTCAGTCTGGTAGCGGTCTGGTAGCATGGCGGAAGTGTCGTGACGTCACTCTGGTCGAACCAGACTAAAGCGTGGGTTACTCTGGTAGATACGTCACACCATACGTAACAAAGATGGCGGCGAAAGGTGCGAACACTAATGTCCGGGAATTGACTGCTTCTATTCAAAAAATAGAGGGTCTGTGTACCAGTCAACCAAACATCTACCAGACGTCGTTCGATCACACCGGTGAAAAAACATGGAAATCGTGGGAAGAACGTGCACAATTTGACTTCCGCTACCATGGTCTGGTAGATGGTCGAACTCCTTTTATTTTGTTTATTTTCGTCACTCCATGTTTCGACTTCTATTATACTTTATTCACTCTAAACTTCTATTTCTCTTGTGATATTGTGGGTGTGGGAATGAGATTTGGTATCTGTTTGAATCAGTAACTGAACGTTTCCCTTTTGAAATGTTTTTAAATTTGTTTTAACCTCTCTTTTTCACCAACTATTTTATGCCCCCGCCCATCGGGGTTTGAAGAAATAGATTGAGCTACGATGTGCTTCCGCACAGAGCTAAAACTGACCAAACCCGTGGCTTTGATTATCAATGAGCATGGATGAAATCTATTTATTTTCAAGGTCAAGACTCCAAGGCCAAGGCCACAATGGACTTGACATTAAAATCATAGTAAACAGGATAAAAGACAAAACTTTCATCACAGAAGCATCAAACCTTCCACAAACGTTGCCCATGGGGAGAGGATTGATCCTAGTGATTATCAAGGTCCAGGATCAAAGGCCAAGGCCGCAATTGACTTGACATTAAAAACCTGGTAAAGAGGATATAAGACAAAGTAACCATCATAGGTAATCTATAACGCGTCACATATCCAGACTGGATTTAGATACTTATGAGTTGAATTTAGTTGCTAGGGGATGCTACGCTTGTGTTGCCTTGTTAAATATAGCGAAAATGTACAGGGTGTCCCATAAAATCTGCTACCATAGAATTAGATAGAAGCTTGCAATGACTGATCTTGTATATCAGATACAACAGGAAGGACGTAAGTTTTGATTGGTATCGAAGAATAGAAGACAAAGCTACCATCAGTAGAAGCATTAATCTTTCCATAAATGTTCCCGATGGAGAGCCGATGAATTTTTAATGTCAAGACTCAACGGTCAAAACCACAATTGGCTTGATATTAAAAATCTTATAAACAGGACAGAAGACATCAGACCTTCTACAATTGTTGCCCATTGAGAGAGGATGTACCCTGTTGATTTTCAAGGTCAATGGTCAACTGTCAAGGCCACAATGAACTTGACATTAAAAACCTTGTGAGCAGGACAGAAGAAAAAGCTATCATCATAGAAGCATCAAACATTCCACAAATGTGTATTGCCCATGGAGGGAGGATGAACCCTATTTTTCAAGATCTACGGTCAAAGATCAAGATCACAATGAACTTGACATTAAAAACCAAGTGAACAGGATAGAAGACAATGCTATTATTATAGAAGCAACTATGTTCCCCATGGAGAGAGGGTGAACCCTATTGTTTTGCAAGGTCTAGGGTCAAAGGTCACAATGTATTTGACATTAAAACCTAGTGAACAGGATAGAAGACAAACTAGAAGACAAAGGAATCATCAAACCTCCAACAAAGCTATCATCACAGAAGCATCAAGCCTTCCACAAACTTGTCCGTGGAGAGAGGCTGAACCTTTTTGATTTTCAAGGTCACGGCCAGAGGTCAAGGTCACAATGTACTTGGCATTAAAAACCTTGGGAAAGGACAAAGTGACCATCATAGAAACACCAAAGGTAATCTATAACGCTTAACATATCCACACTGGATGTTGATGAGTTGTATTTAGTTGCGAGGGGATGCTACGCTTGCGTTGCCTTGTTAAATATAGAGAAAAATGTACATGGTGTCCCATATTATCTGCTATTATAAAATTAAATAAAAGCTTGCAATGACTGACGTTGTACGTCAGATAAAACAGGAAGGGCGTAAGGTTTGATTTGTAAAACGTCAGTGAAATAGGGTTTCGTCATGGTGTCAGAAGTGACGTCTTTTAAAACATATGTTTTATTCGAGGATGCCTCCGACGCAGCTAATGTCTGTTAACGTCAGATGGATAAGCGCTAGGTAATTCTAGGTCCAACGGCAACTGGCGCCGTAGTCTATTGAGAGGATTACTCCAGCATACCAGTTTTGAAAAACAAGGAATTTAGTCCTATAGGTAACAATGATACTGGAGAACTCTTAGGTAAAATTCTTGGCTGACCTAGATTTCAAAGGCAGGGTGGTTCTTATTCTGACTGACTTTCAACAAGCGATTTAAACTGCATTCTGTGGTGAAATGCCAATAAACAAGACTGAAACAGTCCTCGGTATCAAGGAGAGCTTAGCAAAGGTAATTAGCAGGGAGAATATATTATCAAAGTTCATTAGGTGCCTTGAGACAATGATATTGAGGGTAATGAGTTGGCAAATCAACAAGCAAAGGCAGCAGCATCAGAAATGATATAAACGATGAGGTAAAACCAGTCTTGGGCAAAAAAGAAGCTGTACGGGAGTGTAAAGAACAGGGTAGGGAAAGGTACGAACGGAGGTACAAGTGCGGTGACAAAGATAACGTACTCCAGGAAATTTTTGGTAAGTCGGAAAAAGGAACTGTTGTGGGACAGAGACAGAAGGACATTCTCTGCAGTGAATCAGTTGATCTGTTGGTACTCACTCTTAAATGATCACCAGGCCAAGATTAACAAAGACTTGTTGCACTTTTTTCATGAAAGAGAATGGTCTACTGTTAGAGATCTGCAGCAGAAAGGGATATTTTAGAGCATACAGTTGAAGAGATACTGAGTAGGGAAGATATTGGATTGATACAGACGTTATCTTGAAGTTGTTAACAGGTATTTAAGTAATCAATGGCAGAATGAGATTATGAATGCACTGGTGGATTTCATCAGGAGCACAAAAAGATTTTGAATTGTAACGGTTTCATCTCTGTGGTTGTTTGATTTTTGTATTTACGGAGATGTTGCACTGATGAGTTAGGAGGCCTTCATGCGGACTGAACAAATTATTTGTCTATATCGCGACGGAAGTAACGGCGAAAATTGTGGACACAAAAAATCGATATAACCCCCAGTGGAATTCGTTTCACTGGCCGTTCCAAGGCGGTTCTTCTGTCGCGGTTTATTTTGCAATCATGATTTGTCTTTGAGTGTGTGTACCGCTTGTATTATTTTATTTTGGATAGCCAGTTGGCCATTTTGTTGGAAAGTAACTGTCCTTTTCGCTATCGATGTTTCCATTATGGTATAGTTATTTCATGTTTGAAATTATTTCCCTTTGGTGTCTCTGATGGGAGCTGTGGGTCGATTTATCGATTCCTTATCATTGCCTTCACTTCTATTTTGTACCATGAGAAATGCACAAGCGGTTTATCAAAGCACCTAATGGATATAAGCAGCGATAAATGCTTTATAGATAAAAAACAACAACAATGTAATGTCTGCTGAGACCATAAAGCTTTATAATTCGACCATGTCGCCGGTTACAGTGTTAAGGGACTTGAAGAAAAAATATCCCGCTGAAAACCGGCTCAGTCACTGATGGCAGGCAAAGAAATTCAGGTCGACCAAAGTTAGTCAGAGAACATTTCTGAAGTCGACAAGTGATCGGAGAAACACCGCAAATGAGTACGAAAAGTTCTTGGTAACAATTCTAAACAAGCTAGTAGATCTAGTGTTCATAGGCTGTTGAGATCTGATTTAAATCCTACACCGTACGCAACGTCGGTGATGCAACAACTCAAAGATAGTGACATTGAAAGCAGGCTGCATTTCGAGCATTGAATGCGCATCGCGCAGATATCATCTGATTCTCAGATTAAATGCACATCTTCACAAAAGAAACTATTGGTATGGGGGAAGCGAGAAGCCAGATTTGTACTGGGAAAAAACCTTTGCATGGCGAAAAGGTTACAGCGTGGGCGGAAATGAAATATGATTGGATCATCGGGACTTTATTTTTTGAAGATTAATCATGAGATCTTGCGACTGTAAACGGTAACCGCTATTTGAGATTTCTACCGACAAAATTCTTCTCAGCTCTTCGAAAATAGTGTAAAATGGCATAGGGGGACCCTGGTTTCAGCAATATGGCGCCACCTCACATACAGCTCGTCATGTTTTAACCTGATTTGAACAAACTTTCGGCGAGAAAATTCATCTCACTCAGGACCACTAGAGAATAGCCAACGCACTCCCCCGACTTGCCCCCCCCCCCCTAGATTTTTTTGGGGTTATTTGAAAGACAAAGTCTACACTCTACTTACTGAATCACTGAACGAACTAAAAACTGCTTTAAAAAGGGAAATGCGAGTAATAAGTGTACACACATGTGCATCTGTAATTCGAAATTTCAGGGAAAGTTTGGATTGAGTTATTTCTAAAATCGGAGGTCATCTGGAACATGTACTATAATTTCGGACAAAATACATTGGTATATGTGTTAGACAATTCACAGGTAATAAAACTTGTCAAAACTTATATGTGTAGGCTTTACAATGATATGTGCCCCGCCAAGCGAATTTGTGTCTTCGAGCATTCCGTCATGACAAAGTTTAACTGCGCATGCCCAGCCATTCAGAGGGGCCAGGGATATGGCTTTCTGTCGGAAGGTTCCTCTTGATTCACTGCTTGTATGAGCGAGCAGCGAAGGTTCACGCGAGACTGCGCAGATGCGCAGGCTCGCCTGAACCTTCGCTGCTCGCATTGGCGATAAGTACCAAAATCGCTTGACGGGGCCAATATAACACATGGCACATCGGGGCTTGGAGAAATAGATTTGGCTGCATGATGCTTCCACGCTGAGCTGAAACTGACAACACATGAGTACTGGTAAACCGTTTAGAAGGACTAAGCTTTCCCAGGCAAAGTGGTGTGTGTCAGGCTGTCCAAATACATATAAGCCCTTTGGTTTCTATGGGCAGCATGTCTTGAGATGGCATTTCATCTCACTGCGGGGTAAAAGTTCCACAAAATTGGGAGCAGCGTTTCCAAAATGACCTAAATAGTGTTCACGGGGACGTTAAACCTCAATTCAAACAAACAAACACATGTCATAAATTGTATAATTAATAAAGAGTTATAACATTAGAAAAAGTATAGCAGATATTATGGAACACCTTTTCTTGCACACCAGACAAGGAAATCCGCGATTTTACCCTGGGATAGAAATTTATGTTCTGACCCTGGTGTTCCGACCCTAAATCGAATATAATCGCGTGTTTGATAAATGCACTGGTTGATTACAACCTCATGTGCGGCGTCGTCATGCGTGACGTCACTAAACATTCCTGTTGTGTCATCACAAAATGGCGGACGTTGGTAACCGAAGTGACAGCAGCATTAAAAATTCGCAATAGAAATGGAAGGTATGCAAGAAAAAGAATCCAATATGGGTGTGAGTGGTGGATAGAAAAATCCGCCCCTCGGGATCACTGTCCGGCATCACTCGGCAAGCCTCGTGATGCCGGACAGTGTCCCTCGGGACGGATTTTTCAATCCACCCCTCACACCCATATAAGATTCTTATAATGTCACACGGATGGGTTATCGTAATGCATTGTAACACCCTGCACAAAGAAAAGTTTATTATCAGATAACATTACAAAAAACGTAAAAGAAATATAGGATATAGAATAAAATGTGCATACAGTCGAAACGTAATGAATACACATAGTCCATGTTCAGCCATTTTTAACAAACAAGAGGGCCATGATGGCCCTGGATCGCTCACCTGATCCATAGTGTAACAAGTGGGCCCCAGGGAGGGCCATTGTTGGCCCAAGGGCTTTATTGTGCATAATGTTGAGGGAGGTCTTAAAGGTGAAGCTTCATACCAAACATAAACAAAGGCTATAATTTGAACAATCTTGGTACAGGTCCACTAGATGACGCTTCATACAAAATATCAAAGACCTGGGCCTTCTGGTTTCTGACGAGAAGATTTTTAAAGGTTTTCCCTATAAAAGCCTATGTAAAACCAGTGGACCCTGGCACAGGGGCGTTTTTGGCCCCAGGGCTAAAATTTGAACAATCTTGGTAGCGGTCCACTTGACGAAGCTACTTACCAAATATCAAAGACCTGGGCCTTCTGGTTTCAGACAAGAAGATTTTTAAAGGTTTTTCCAATATAAGCCTATGTTAAATCAGTGGGCCTCGGGTGGGACCGGTTTTGGCCCCAGGGCTATAATTTGAACAAGCTTGCTAAAGGTCCACTAGATGAAGTTCATACCAAATATCAAAGACCTGGGCCTTCTGGTTTCAGACAAAAAGATGTTTAAAGGTTTTCCATATATAAGCCTATGTAAATCAGTGGGCCCCGGGGCTGGGCTGTTTTTGGCAACAGGGCTATAATTTGAACAATCTTGGTAGCGGTCCACTAGACAAAGGTACATACCAAATATCAAAGACCTGGGCCTTCTGGTTTCAGACAAGAAGATTTTTAAAGGTGTTCCCTATATAAGCCTACGTAAAACCAGTGGGCCCCGGGGCGGGCCGTTTTTTGCCCCAGGGCTATTAATCCATCCACTGGTTAAGCAGGAGAAGCTCTGGTGGCAATTTTGTTCACCCGAGCGGAACAGTATGAACAATTTTGATAGAGGGTCACCAAACGAACATTTCCTGTGAAATAATTTCAAAATCCATCCACTGGTTAAGGAGATGAAGTCATTTAAAGGTTTTTTCTATTTTAGCTCTGGTGGCCATTTTGTTCACCCCAGCGGAACGGTTCGAGCAATTTTGGTAGAGGGTCGCCCAAGGATCATTCAAGTGAAATAATTTCAAAATCCATCCACTGGTTAAGGAGAAGAGGTCATTTAAAGATTTTGTTCACCCGAGCGGAACGGTTTGAGCAATTTTGGTAGAGGGTCACCCAAGGAACATTCCAGTGATATAATTCCAAAATCCATCCACTGGTTAAGGAGGAAAAGTCGTTTAAAGGTTATTTTATTTTTAGCTCTGGTGGCCATCTTGTTCATCCGAGCAGAACGGTTTGAGCAATTTTGGTAGAGGGTCACCCAAGGAACATTCCTGTGAAGTAATTTCAAAATCCATCCACTAGTTAAGGAGAAGAAGTCGTTTAAAGGCTTTTCTATTTTTAGCTCTGGTGGCCATCTTGTTCACCCGAGCGGAACGGTTTGAGCAAATTTTGTAGAGGGTCACCCAAGGAACATTCCAGTGAAATAATTCCAAAATCCATCCACTGGTTAAGGAGAAGAAGTCGTTTAAAGGCTTTTCTATTTTTAGCTCTGGTGGCCATCTTGTTCACCCGAGCGGAACGGTTTGAGCAAATTTGGTAGAGGGTCACCCAAGGAACATTCCAGTGAAATAATTCCAAAATCCATCCACTAGTTAAGGAGAAGAAGTCGTTTAAAGGCTTTTCTATTTTTTAGCTCTGGTGGCAATCTTGTTCACCCGAGCGGAACGGTTTGAACAATTTTGGTAGAGGGTCACCCAAGGAACATTCCTGTGAAGTAATTTTGAAATCAATCCATTGGTTAAGGAGAAGAAGTCGTTTAAAGGTTTTTCTATTTTCAGCTCTGCCGGCCATTTTGTTCACCCCAGCAGAACGGTTTGAGCAATTTTGAGGGAAATAATTTCCAAATCCATCCACTGGTTAAGGAGAAGAAGTCGTTTAAAGGTTTTTTTTATATTTTTAGCTCTGGTGGCCATTTTGTTCACCCGAGCGGAACGGTTTGAGCAACTTTGGTAGAGGGTCACCCAAGGAACATTCCAGTGAAATAATTTCAAAATCCATCTACTGGTTAAGGAGGAAAAGTCGTTTAAAGGTTTTTCTATTTTTAGCTCTTGCGGCCAACTTGTTCACCCGAGCGGAACGGTTTGACCGATTTTGGTAGAGGGTCACCCAAGGAACATTCCTGTGAAGTCATTTCAAAATCGAGCCACTAATTAAGGAGAAGAAGTCATTTAAAGGTTTTTCTAGTTTTAGCTCTGGCGGCCATCTTGTTCACCCGAGCAGAACGGTTTGAGCAATTTTGGTAGATGGCCACCCAAGGAACATGCCTATGAAGTCATTTCGAAATCCATCCATTGGTGAATAAGAAGAAGTCCTTTAAAGGTTTTTCTATTTTTAGCTCCGGTGGCCATTTTGTTCACCCGAGTGGAACGGGTTGAGCAATTTTAGTAGAGGGGCACCCAAGGCACATTCTTGTGCAATCATTTCCTAATCCATCCACTGGTTAAGGAGAAGAGGTCGTTTAAAGGTTTTTCTATTTTAAGCTCTGGTGGCCATTTTGTTCACCCAAGCGGAACGATCTGAGCAATTTTGGTAGAAGGTCATCCAAGGAACATTCCTGTGAAATAATTTCAAAATCCATCTACTGGTTAAGCAGGAGAAGTCGTTTAAAGGTTTTTCTATCTTTAGCTCTGGTGGCCATCTTGTTCACCCAAGCGGATCAGTTTGAGCAATTGTGGTAGAGGATCACCAAAGGAGCATTCCTGTGAAATAAGATCAAAATCTGTCCAGCAGTTTTGGAGAAGAAGTTGTCTAAAGCAAAAGTTGACGACGGACGCAGGGACGGACGCACGGACAACGGACAAAGACCGATCCAAAAAACTCACCTTCAGCACTTCGTGCTCAGGTGAGCTAAAAACTACTGGAATTTTATTTCACTTTTCTTGGAAACAGTCCCCTACAAAACGGATTTCTGCTCTTAAAGAAAAGAATTTGCTCCTGGTGAGCAAATTCTTTTCTTTAAGAGTAGATCCCCTTTCAGAAGGTGTTTGTTTAAAGGAAAGTAAATTGGGAGTCATTAAGGTTGTCGTCCTTGGTAAAAATGACGGAATATCCATTTCCTTTAACAAACATAAATAATGTTAGCACTGATTCTATTCTGTTCGATTATTCCCGACATTTCTAGATTGGTTTTTGAACCCCACTGTAGATTGTGATACAGTTCATCATCATACAGTATAACTTCGATGGCTCGAACCCCGCTGGCTCGTTTACCATGGCCGAATTGGTTCTTAAATTCCTAGGTACTACTTCTATGTAAGAAATAGTGCGGAATGATTAACGAGATTTTCGTCTTTTATCTTGCAAATGTATGGTGTGTGTACTCATTAGAATCGCCTCGATAAGGCGATTCTAACGAGTACACACAACATATATTTTCATTATAGAACATCGAAAAGATGTCCCAAAAAACTAAGCCCGTTATCCCTCCTTGCAGTAACCCTCAGTGGCTCGAAAGACTCATGTCCTGTTTCGATTTTTGATTGATTGATTTGATGGTAAACGTCCCCCTCAACACTATTTAGATCATTTTGGAGAAGACGTTGCGTCCAATTCTGTGATTCCGACACTGAGATGAAATGACCTCTCAGTCTCTGGCTCGCCCAAATGAAACCAATAGAGTTTCTGTGCATGGATGGGCCGACTCGCACCACTGTGCCTGGGCATGCTTAGACCTTTTAGGCGGTTTACCAGTATTAATATGCGGTCGGTTTCAGATCTGCGTGGAAGCATCATGCAGACCCATCTATTTCTACAAGGCCCGATGGGTGGGGGCCAACATACCTCTGTCTAATAGATTTTTTTGGTTCCAAAGGTGTTCGAGTCTCTGAAGTTCGACTGTATTCCAATTTCTAAAACAGCGCGCCTAAATAGACAATGGGGAGGAACTGTGTTTTATTATGCAACAAATCACGGTGGGGAAGAGCGTGCTGAGTGGCGTCATAAAAGGCTGCCAATTTATGACGTCACACATAGATTCTTTGACGTTAGACTGTGTAACGTCAAATTCACGCACCGAAAACGTTAAAAATGGACATAAATGCATATGAAACAGTGAATAAATTTTGCGGGATTTCTTTAACAATGGTGAAATGTGGTGAGAATTTGAAAGAAAAAAAAAACATCATTGATGATTTTTAGGGGGTTAGAATCGAAATAGATCAGCTATTGTCTGTGATTTGTCGAGTAATAAATCACAGTTTGTCGGTCAGTTGTAAGTAGACAAATCACGCGCGCTACGCGCACGTGATTTGATCTACTTTACAGCTGTCTTCCAAACTGTGATTTACATGTATTACTCAACAAACTGGACAAAAGTGCCCAGTGGGGCATGTATACCCCCGGCCAGTGCCATCACCTCAGCTGAAAATAGCAATGTCAAAAGCTTCTTTGCATATACAGGCCATATTCCATAGAATGGCCAATTTTTAAGATTCAAAGGGCAATACCTCTGAAAGTAGGAAAGCAAGAGTTATAGTTCATGTGTTCTGCACGTCGTCTCATGGTGCTTAACATTTATGTGAAGTTTCATGAAAATATATCAAGCGGTTGAAAAGTTATGGAGCGGACACAAAAATGCAAGTTAAAACATACAAAGGGCAATATAACTCTGAAAGTACAAAAGCAAGAGTTACGGTGCATGTGTTCTGCACGTCGTCTCATGGTGTTTAACATTTATGTGAAGTTTCATGAAAATATATTAAGCGGTCGAAAAGTAATGGAGCGGACACGAAAATGCAAGTTTAAACATACAAAGGGCAATAACTGAAAGTAGAAAAGCAATAGTTACGGTTCATGTGTTCTGCACGTCGTCTCATGGTGTTTAACATTTATGTGAAGTTTCATGAAAATATATCAAGCGGTTGAAAAGTTATGGAGCGGACACAAAAATGCAAGTTTAAACATACAAAGGGCAATAACTCTGAAAGTAGAAAAGCAAGAGTTACGGTTCATGTGTTCTGCAAGTCGTCTCATGGTGTTTAACATTTATGTGAAGTTTCATGAAAATATATCAAGCGGTTGAAAAGTTGAGGAGCGGACACAAAAATGCAAGTTTAAACATACAAAGTGCAATAACTTTGAAAGTAGAAAAGCAAGAGTTACGGTTCATGTGTTCTGCACATCGTCTCATGGTGTTTAACATTTATGTGAAGTTTCATGAAAATATATCAAGCGGTTGAAAAGTTATGGAGCGGACACGAAAATGCAAGTTAAAACATACAAAGGGCAATAACTCTGAAAGTAGAAAAGCAAAAGTTATGGTTCATGTGTTCTGTACGTCGTCTCATGGTGTTTAACATTTATGTGAAGTTTCATGAAAATATGTCAAGCGGTTTAAAAGTTATGAAGCGGACACGAAAATGTTAACAGACACACAAACACACACCCAAACACACAGAAAATACGAAAACTATATACCCCCATGGCATACTGCGTATGCAGGGGGCATAATCACAACTAGAGCTGATCTATTTCATAAGTCAATTTACGAAATCTTTCTTACACAAAATGCCCGAGTTCATGAGACAGTGTTGACATATGAGTATCATTACGAGATCACGCCTATACAAATACATTGTAAATTTTACCGCCGAAAAAAATGCAAATTCCAAAACGAAAAATTCTGATATTTTTCTTACTTCTGCTCAAACTATAGATTGTGGGTACATGTTAGAACCGCCTCATTGAGGCGAATCTAACGAGTACGACAATCTATAATTTAGAGCAGAAATCAGAAAAATAATGTTTACCCCCAGTAAACCCCAGATTTACTATATAAAAGTGATATAAAAGGAGGTCAAAATTATATAGGTATCATTTCGTGATGTTTCCATGTAACAAAAAATAAAAATGTCTTCATATTTTACACATTGGAATTGAGGTAACTTGACTAAATAAGCATGTTCATCATCAATGGATACACCATGGGGATAGTACGACTTTTTAAACAAGAGTGATAGTTGTAATGACCCTCCATTACAAAAAGACGCTTATTCAAATATATTAACACATTTACCATGAAAAAAATGAAACTTTTCAGATAAAGATTCTGATTTGTGTTTCATATTACTGCTGCAAACATAAAAAGTTTTATCAAGTACCCACATTCTATGTCTTAAAGTAGAAATAACAAAATAAATGTACACCCCCTGTAAACTCCAGCTTTACTATATAAAAGGCGTCTTTTCGTGATTCTCTCTGCTTCCCTTTATACACAGCCAAGTCGTTAAACCGGGCATGCCCTACAAAAAGAATGTGTCCCTTGTAGTACTTTCTTTCATTCTGGAGAAGACTCATCAGTTTCTCCCTTGGGGCATATTCTTTCAATAGAACTAGCCTAAGACTAATATTTACAAAAGTAGAAAATTTTCCCTTGGAGTACAGTCTTCATTAAATAGTAGACTCATATTTACAAAAGCTGCAAATCAAAATTAATTTGTCATTACCAAAGCACGCCTATACAAATTCAATTTACCGCCGAAAAAAAAAAGAGAACATTTCATGACGAAAAATTGTGATGTTTTTCTTAATTCTACTCAAAATATAGATTGTGGCGACACGTTAGGCTCGCCTCATCGAGGCGGTTCTGACGAGTACCCACAATCTTTATTTCAGAGCAGAAATAAGAAAAATAATTGTACCCCTGTTTTACCATATGAAAGTTTATTTAAAGGGGGTCGAAATTATATTGGTGTCATATCGTGATGTAGCCATATAACAATCAAATAATAATGTCTTCATATTTTACATATTGAAATTGAGGTATATTGACAAAATGTAGATAAACGTGTTCATACTTAATGGATACACCATTGGGATAGGTACGCCTTTTTCAACCAGGGAGATAACTTGAATGATATTCCATTACGAAAAGTCCCCAATTCAAATAGATTAAAAAATTTACCATGAAAAAAAAAATAATGAAATAAAGACTCCGATTTGTGTTTTCATATTTCTGCTACAAACATAAAATCTTCTATGTAGTACCCACAATAATTGTTTTTAAGCCGAAATACGAAAAATGGTTTACATCATATGTAAACCCTAGTTTTACTATATAAAAGGCTTCTTTTTGTGATTCTGTCTGAATTCCTTTCGGCACAGCCCCGTCTAAAAAGGGACATGCCATATAAAAGAATGTGTCCCTTGTAGTAGTACTTTCTTTAATTCAGGAGTAGACTCAATAAAAAATGCAAATCAATTTCTCCCTTGGGGCATATTTCAAGAAACTAGCTTAAAGACTAATATTTGGAAAAGTAGCAAATTTTCCCCTTGGGATACATTCTTCATTAAATAGTAGACTCACATTTACAAAAGCTGCAAATCAAATTTAAATTTGTTATGTTTCCCTTTTTCTTTCATTATTCAGTAGTCTCATATTGACTTTGAGCTGTATTTCAGTTTTGAAACAATTGTTTTGCCCCCCGGGACAGATTCTTGCATTATTGAGTACACTCATATTGACAACAGCTGCATGTCAATTTTGAAACTATTGCTCCCTTCCCCCAACCACCCCCTTCCTTGGGCCACTGCTCTCCTTATTGAGTAGACTCATACTAATAAAAGCTACATATCAATTTTGAATGTTGGTTCCCCCGTAAAGTATTGAGTAGCCTCATATTAACAGCCTCATATTAACTAAAGCTGGAATTTAATCATTAACTATTGTTTCCCCCTTGGGCCACCTGCTTTCATTATTGCGTAGTCTCACATTGGCAAGCAGTCAATCTATTTTGATACTGTTGTTCCTCCCTTGGACTACTTGTTTCATGTATTTGGTAGACTCAAACTGACCAAAGCCCCTTCCATTACTGAGTAGACCCATACTGACAAAAGCAGCAAATACTTTTGAAACTTTCATAGCCCCCTTGGGCACCTGTTTTCAATTTTTTGGTAGACTCATATTGATAATAGAAATGCGTCCATAGGACACGGATGCCCCCGCCTGAAAATATGTCTATGTTAGTATTCATCCATAGAAAGTTACTGACGGTGTTTAAGTTTTGGACCCTTTTTCACATTTGACCTCAAATAAATGACATTGACCTTAGAGGTAAGGACCTTGGTTTTGTGTGAGGCAGATGTCTCATGATGGCCTACATTTCTGCGAAGTAATTTCAAAATCCATCCAGAAATAAGAAAGTTATTGACTGCATTTAAGTTTCGGACCCTTTTTTGACATTTTACCTCTAGATAGGACCTTGACCTTGGAGTTACGGACCTGGGTTTCGCATGTGACACATCGTCTCATGATGATTAACATTTCTACAAAGTAATTTCAAACTCCATCCAGAAATGAGTAAGTTATTGACTGTGTTTAAGTTTCGGACCTTTTTTTACCTTTGACCTCTAAGTATGACCTTGACCTTGGGGGTACGGACCTGGGTTTTGCACGTGACACATCGTCGCATGATGGTTAACATTTCTTCAAAGTTATTCCAAAAACCATCCATAATTAAGAAAGTTATTGACTGCGTGTAAGTTTCGGACCCTTTTGTTGACCTTTGACCTCTCAATATGACATTGACCTTGGAGGTACGGACCTGGGGTTTGCACGTGACACATCGTCTCATGATGGTTAACATTTCCAAAAAGTAATTTTAAAGTCCATCCAGAAATAAGAAAGTTATTGGCAGCATTTAAGTTTCGGACGGACGGACGGACGGACGAACGGACGAACGAGCGGACGGACGGACAGGGGCAACGCTATATGCCCTTCCACCATTCTTCGAATGGCGAGTGCATAAAATTCCCCCTTCGGTCAGCTGCTTTCAATATTGAGTACATGTAAATAGACATAGCTGCAAATCAATAATGAAACTATTGTTTTCTCCTTGCGCCACCAGCTTCACATATTGACAAAAGCTGCAAATCAATTTTGAAACTGTCGTTTCCCCCCCCCCCCCCGGGCCACCTGCTTTCATTACTAAATTACAAAGTAGACACATTGACAAAAGCCAATTTTGAAGCTGTTACTTTCCCCTTGGGTGCTTTTATTTCATTTAGGAGAAAACTCCTATTGACAACAGCTGCAAATATATAAATTGTTTCCCTTTGTGGTGTATCCATTACATTTAAACTACGGAATGATGGGTTGAACTTTTCTGATTGGTCCATTGCGGTCGTTTCCCCCTTCTTTTTTGAATATCTTATTTGTTGACAGCCGACAAATAGAAGCGATGAATTCAACCAGCTCGCCAACGGTGATAGCCGACAGACCCAACCAGAGTCCCAGTTGTCCCCCAATGTCTGATATCAGGTTCTGAGACTGAAACGAGATTGAGAGTGATATACTTCTCACAACAAACATTACCTACCCACTATTGTTTTCCCTTAACACATCCTTGCGACAAAGTGCATACTTATATCAACTCTCCAAAATGGCCATTTGCTGATGCAAATGTTTAATTATGTTTCTTTTCAGGTTCTGTGTTCATTGACGCGATTCTAACGCATACCAAGAACTTGTGTCTTGGACTGGAAATAAGAACTTAATGCATAGCCTTGTAAATTCCAGTTTTCTTAAAATACAGAAGAGGTTAGAAGGATATTCATTACACGGACGTATTTACAAGATGCCCAGAGGTTGGGTGGCGGGCATAGCCCCGGATTTGACAGCCAAATAATTCTGACCCGGAGGAATTGGAAACAAGTCACACAGCGGGCAACGATCGCTCACCTGAGAAATAGCACAGGTTGTCAGATTCAAGGCGAATTCGAACTCCTCTGAGATATTATGCTTGTCTTTGTTTACTAAAAGAGTCAAAAAGATCCGATCGAAAACAGCTGAGAAAAAGTGGACACCATTTTCGCTCATATTTATAACTCCATAGCTGTTGGTCCTGCGAAGCCCAAATTCACACTTGACGTAGACTTATGCCTCTCCTGGTTATCTGAAAGTTTGATAAAGATCAGATCAGAAATGGCTGAGAAAAGTTGGAGGCGTCATTTTTCCATTGTAAGCCTATGGTAAAAATTTTCACGCTCAAGGGGACGTAAATGATAAACCCGTTGTCAGATTCGAGATAAATTCGAACTCGTCTGAGATAATATGTTTGTCCTTGATTATTTAGTTTCCAAATGATCAGCTCAAATACAGCTGAGAAAAAGTGGGGACACTATTTTTCGCTCATATTTATACTCAAATTTAGGTAACTCCAAAGCCGTTGGTCCTGCGAAGCCCAAATTCGAACTCGACGTAGACTTATGCCTCTCCTGGTTATCTGCAAGTTTGATAAAGATCAAATCACAAATGGTTAAGAAAAGTTGGAGACGTCGTTTTTCCATTGTAAGCCTACGGTAAAAGTTTTCACGCTCAAGGTATTTTAAATGCGAAACCGGTAGTCAGATTCGAGCTAAATTCGTCTGAAAAATTATGCTCGTCCTCGTTTACTCAAAGCTTCAAACAGATCATATCAAAAACAGCTGAAAAAGAGTGGAGACACTTTTTTTCGCTTATTTTACGCTCAATGGCAGGTAACGCCATAGCCATTGTCCTGCGAGGCTAATATTCGAATTCGACGTAGACTGTATGCCTCTCCTGGTTAGCTGCAAGTTTGATAAAGATCAGGTCAAAAACGGCTGAGAAAAGTTGGAGACGTCGTTTTTTCCCATTATAATATGTTGTATAAAAAGGGTTATCCTTTGGAAGCAATGAATACACCACAGAAGTGAAAAATATGGAGTGTACATGTTTTCTGGGCCAGACTAGCTAGTTTCGGCCAATTAGGCCTCATCAGTGACCCTCAGATATTTTCAAAATTCCACAATGGAATCAATGATCCCAAAGGACAAGAAAATATAATCTACACTATGATGTAGGGCAGGGAGACGTTTTACCGCCGCCACACATTCCCTCACACCAGCTGTAGTGACGTTAAATATGTTATATAAAAGGGTTATCCTATGATGTAGGGCAGGGAGACGTTTAACCGCCGCCAAACATTCCCACACACCAGCTGTAGTGAAGTTAAATATGTTCTTTAAAAGGGTTATCCTTTGGAAGCAAGGAATACACCACAGAAGTGAAAAATATGCAGTGTACATGTTTTCTGGGTCAGACTACTTGTTTCGGCCAATTAGGCCTCATCAGTGACCCTCAGATATTTTCAAAATTCAGCAATGGAATATGGAGCATATTTGTTTCCATGACAACCACAGTTCTGATCAAAGCCGGTCCAATACCTAATACAATCAACTCCCCAACCCAGTGATACTGCACAAAAATGATCAAGACTTGCCTGCTAGTTACTGAGATATTCAAGTTCAACTGAGATATTCAAGTTCAAATGTGTGAACGACGGACGGTCGACGAACGGACGCCGGGGCCTGCCTATACTATAAGCTCACCTTATGAGCCTTCGGCTCAGGTGAGCTAAAAACTCTAAAATTCTACGGGGTGACATAAGGTACGCAAATCTTACCCTTTTTCATAGTTGAATTCCCAAACTTGGACATTAACAAATAGTCAAGCTCCTGATCAGACAATCTACGGCTTCTGGGTTTAACGATTTTAGCAATGGTGAATCTCCCATGTCACATCGACCCCATCAAAGGTGGGGTGCCCATAAGGCCCTTTTCCTGCCCTGGAACAAAAGTCTTCATTTTCTCCTGATATATTGCCTATAGTGTCCCATTTACTAAAATAGTATTGGTTTTGTACCCTAAGCTCTAGTTATTGAGAAACATGATAATGAAAGTGGGTGGGGTAATTCAGCATTAATCTGAGGTATCATGTTTTGCGCTCTGTTTCTTTTTTAAAATATATCACACCCACTCATTATTTCTTCTGTTTGTTAGACAAATGTTTTGGGTAAATTCCTCCTTAAATTTCTTACTCTAAAGTAAAATACTACATCTGCATCAACTATTTCAGTCACATCGTCAATTTTTGTTAATTTTGCATCTTCAAATTCAATAAATCCTAGCCTATCTCCGAAACTAAATGGCAAATTATTTTCAAACTTACTTGAATTTAACAATGGAAAGGTACAAATTGTTGATTAGGTTTTGGTGACCTTGACCTAATATTCAAGGTCACTTAGGCTGGTCAAATGTCAAAATTAGGGGTGGCCATTTTGGCCATTTTTCTGTTCCTGAACAAAAAGCTCCAAATTCTCATAATACATTGCCTATAGAGTTCCTTTTACTAAGACAATCTAGGTTTTGCAAAGTAAGCCCTAGTTATGGAGTTAAATGATCATGAAACTGGGTGGGGTAATAAGATATGATGCTGAGGTGTTGTGTTTTATGCACCATATCTCTTTTAAAATATAGCAAACCCAGTCAAAACTTTGTTTGTTTGTTAGTTTTGCCTTAGATAATAACCTACCTAGTTTTCTTCCTCTAAAGTTAAGTATGCCATCTGCAGCACCTCTTTTATGAAAACCTTCTATTTCTGAGAATTTTACATCTTGGAATTCAATAAATCATATTTTTTCTTTTGAATTACTCAAGGAATTATTTTGAAATTAATCAGAATATAACATTTTTAGAATATAAAGGGCTGACTAGGTTTGTGTGACCTTGACCTTATCTTGAAGGTCACATGGTCTGTGAGATTTTCAAAATAATTCATTGACCTACCCATATATCTATATCATTGGAACTTGCCTTTTAGCTTAGATTTTGGTGACCTTGACCTAATTTTTTAGGTCAAGACAGGCTTGATATCTACAATTGCACTCATATTACTCTTTAGTCGAGCTGTCACTTAAATTATGCAGCATTACACCAGACTTGGCTGGATGTAGCATCTGGACATGTCTCTGAGTTGGTTAGATGTTCTGGGCCTTATTTTCAAGGGCCTTGTTTTCAAGGTCACCGAAGAACAAAATTGGTCAAAATTTTTAAGCTTCGCGTATAGTTTCTTTCGAACTCCTGACTTGATTCTTAGAAACTGGCTTAGATGAATTATTGGGCCATGATTTCAAGTTGGTTAACATTGACCTCATTTCAAGGTCATCAAAGGTCAATGTAGATTGATGTGGAGTAAACTACGCTTGTTTGCACAATTTGTGCGATCATTTGAGTGGACTGGATGCTAGTTTAACTGGCATAGTCACCAGGACAGAACAAGGAGCTTAATATGTAATGATAAACAAACAATATTAGGCTTTGATGCCCTTGTTTTCAAGGTCACAACACAATTAACAATGTCCAATTTCAGTCTGACCTAAAAATAAGGTCAAGATCACCAAAACCTGATCAACAATGTGCATTCACAATAATATCTACATACACGTTTCAAAAGAATTCAAAGGCAGATCTGAGAGATAACGAAAGCTTCTGCAAATTCCAAGACTTAAAATAAGCAAAATGCACATTGCCATTTAAAAAAGCTGCAGTCCTTATATTTTCCTCAGAAGGGAAAAATAATAAGACAGGACTATGCTCTTGAGTAAATAAAGATCTGTTGTGATTGGGAGAGCGGAGCAGGGATGTTGCTGGGTGAGGTCGACAGAATATGACCTTATTGGTGCATCTGATAATTTCAAAGACCATGTAACCATGTTGATAAGGTTAAGGTCACCATAACCTAGGCATCAGTTTGCTTTCTCCAAATACTGTCTTCAGATTTATTTCAATGGAATCTTTCATTTAATTCCAGAAAAAATTTTGGAATTCCAAGATGCAAAACACTCAGAAATAGAAGGTTTTCATAAAAGAGTTGCTGCAGATGGCATTCTTAAGGTTTTAGAGGAAGAAAACTAGGTAGGATGTCACCTAAGGCAAACAAACAAATAGAGGAAGTTATGACTGCGTTTGCTATATTTTAAAAGAGATGTGGTGCATAAAACAAAATACCTCAGCATCGTATCGAATTAGCCCACCCCGTTCATGATCATTTAACTCCATAACTAGGGCTTACTTTGCAAAACCTAGATTGTCTTAGTAAAAGGAATTCTAAAGGCAATGTATTATGAGAATTTGAAGCTTTTTGTTCAGGAACAGAAAATGGCCAAAATGGCCACCCCTAATTTTGACATTTGACCAGCCCATGTGACCTTGAATATTAAGTCAAGGTCACCAAACCCTAATCAAGACTTTGTACCCTTCCAATGTTAAATTCAAGTAAGTTTGAAAATAATTTGCCATTTAGTTTCGGAGATAGGCTAGGATTTATTGAATTTGAAGATGCAAAATTATCAAAAATTGACAATGTTATTAAAATAGTTGCTGCAGATGTAGTATTTTACTTTAAAGGAAGAAAATTTAAGTAGGAATTTACCCAATACATGTGTCTTACGTACAGAGGAAATAATGAGTGGGTGTGATATATTTTAAAAAAAGAAACAGTGCGTAAAACATGATACCTCAGATTAATGCTGAGTTACCCCACCCACTTTCATGATCATGTTTCTGAATAACTAGGGCTTACGTTACAAAACCAGTACTATTTTAGTAAATGAGATACTATAGGCAATATATCAGGAGAAAATGAAGACTTTTGTTCCAGGGCAGGAAAAGGGCCTTATGGGCACCCCCCCCCGCCCCCCCCCCCCCCTTTCAGTTCTATCCGACATTTGGTTTGGAACAAGATGGTGTTTGTAGAATTACATTGACCACCGTGGCGGCGATCTATGCTATTGTAACGGACAAAATGTAGCTATTCTATAAATCCATGCCGCTGTAGCGTGAGATTATTGATCCCGTGAGATTCTTCAGTCGCACCGGAAGTGGCTGAAATCCCTCACGGAGGGGTGTGAGAGAGTTCAGCCGTGAGAACTGTAATACGATAACTCTATAAGAGATTTGGGTATCGAAACTCGCTTAGTATATTAAATGATAAAGTACGCTGGCACATTAATTAAACTTTAATTTTCGGCTGGAGAGGCTATCAAAGGAAATTAGAAACTGTAAACTGTATTACTAATGACTGGCGACTGGACTCAGGCGACTGGACTTAGGGTCGAAATGGTCCGTATTCATAGTGGTGTTGATTATCAAATTACAAAAAAGAAAAAAGAAAAACTGTACGGACATTTCTTGTTTGTTTTGTTTGATTTGAGGTTTAACGTCCCCGTCAACATTGTATGAGGTCATTTTGGAGACGTTGCTTCCAATTTTTCCCGACATTGAGATGAAGTGACATTTCAAGCCCTGTCGCCCAATGAAACCAATAGGGTTTATGAGCATAGACGGTCCGACTCGCACCGCTTTGCCTAGTCAGGCTAAGATCCTCTCAGCGGTTTACCACTACTCGTGTGCGGTCGGTTTCAGCTCTGCGTGGAAGCTTCGTGCAGCCCATCTATTTCTTCACGGCCCGATGGGCGGGGGCAAGCTGACTTCGTACTTCTAACTTCTGCTTTGACGTTGTTTAGGTAGGTTAGTAAGTAGGTAGGTGGTTTGGTGGCTAGATAGGTAGGTAGAAGGGTGGCTGGGTAGGTATATAGGCAGGGTTTGAGGTTAAGCGTCCCCGTCAATACTATATAGGTCAGTCGGAGACGTTGCTTCCAATTTCGTGGGACCCGACTTTGAGTTAGCATGACATCTCAAGACCTGCTGTCCAATGAAACTAATAGGGTTTATATGCATGGACGGTCCGACTCGCATCACTTTGCTTGGGCAGGCTTAAGCGGTTTACCCGTACTCATGTGCGGTCGGACATCATGCAGCCCATCTATTTCTTCAAGTCCCGATGGGCGGGGTAGATTTAAGTACGTAGGTAAGGAGATGTGTCTTGGTGGATCGGTAGGTATGTAGGTAGGTAGGTTTGATTTGAGGTTTAATACTATATAGGTTATTTGGAGGCGATGCTTCCAATTTCGTGGGCACGACTTTGAGATGAAAAGACATCTCAAAACATGCCGCCCAATGAAACCAATAGGGTTTTTATTCATGGACGGTCCGACTCGCATCACTCGCCTGGGCAGGCTTTTGCGGTTTACCAATACTAAGGTGTGGTAGGGAATCATGAAGCCTATCTAAATCTTCAAGTCCCGATGGGCGGGATAGATTTAGGTAGGCAGGTAAGGGGGTGTCTTGGTGGGCAGGCAGGTAGGTGTTTGTTTGTTTGTTTGTTTGTTTGACTTGAGGTTTAAAGTCCCCGTCAACACTATGAAAGTCATTTTGGAGACATTGCGACCAATTTGTTGGACTTTTACCCGACACTGAGATGAAATGACATCTCAAGTCCTACCGCCTTATGAAACCAATAGGGTACTTAGGTAGGTAGGTAGGTAGGTAGGCCGGTAGGTAGGTAGAAATAAGTAAATGTATGCCTATGTGGTGTAGTGGTTATGTTACTGGCCTCATAAACCCGGGGTCACATATTCGATCCCGGGTTTTCACAGTCTTTCGTATGAGTCTTTTAACCGAGGTCCCATCTCCGTAGGTAGGACGTAAAACTGAGTGACAAACTCTTGCTGTCGAGTCCTTACCGTTGTTCATCGCTGTGGTTTGATTTTTGTGGTCACGGAGATGTTGCACTGATGTGTTGGGAGGCCTTCATGTAGACTGAACAAATTATTTGTCTGAATGGCGACGGAACTAAGGGCGAGGACTGTGACCACGTAAAATCGATTCAAGCCCCCCCCCCCCCTCCGCCACTCCCCCCCCCCATTGGAATTTATTTCACTGACCGTTCCAAGGCGGTTCTTCTGTCGCGGTTTATTTTTGTTATGGCTTGTCTTTGACTGTGTGCACCGCTTATATTATTTTGTTTTGGCTGGCCAATTGACCATTTTATAGGAAAGTAACTGTCCTTTTGGCTTTCTGCTATTGGTCTTTCCATCAGGGTATGTGGGTTAATTGTATCGATTCCTGATCAATGCCTTCACTTCTATTTTACGTACGATCCAACCTACCTACCTACCTATCTATCTACCGGTATGCCTGTCAACATTCTTACCTGTCGCACCAACAAGTTAGAAGACAGAAGGTTTGAAGTTAGCGGAAAGATTAAAAAAATAGAAGTTAGAAATAAGAAGTTCGAAATTAGAAAATTTATGTCTGTCTGTCTGCCTGTCTGTCTGTCTGTCCGTCCGGCCGTCAGTCCGGACCTACCCACCTATCTATCTATACTTAGCCACTCTACAACTCTACCTACCTACTTACCTACCTACCTACTTAGCTACATTCCTATCTACCTATCTATACACTTATCTCCTATCGATATACTTACGTACATACCCACTTACCTACATTCCTACCTACCAAAACATATATAACTACGATCCTACCTGCCTACGATCCTACCTACGACCGTCCTACCTACTAACCTACCTACCTACATCATCACCATCCCACTTCTACCTACCTACCTACATTATAACCATCCTACACCTACATACATACCTGCATACCAACCTACCTACTTACCAAAACATACATACCTACGATCGATCCCGAGCTTCTCCAGACTTTCGGATGAGTATTTAAACCAAGGTCCCGTCTCCGTATGACCTTAGCTGTTGGTGGGACGTAAAACTCAAACACTCACTCACTCACATGCCTACGACCCTAGCTACCTACGATCCTACCTACCTACGGCCTTCCTCCCTCTGTCCCGCGCTACCTACCTACCTCCCTACCACATTACCAGCCCGCATCTACCTACCTTTCCACCTACCTAACTGCATTCCTACGTACCTACCTACCTAACTGCATTCCTACCTACCTACCTACCTAACCACCTGCACACTTTCCTCACCACCAACCCAAACCTGCCATTCCTACCTATAACTACCTGCCTTCCTTCCTACCTACCTACCTACCTAACTACCTACCTACCTACCTACCCACTTTCCTCGTCCGTCCGTCCGTACCTACCTATATACCTACCCACCGAGCCACGAAGCCACCAGACCATTTCCCTACCTACGTACCTACCTGCCTACCTAGCTAGCATGCAGTTCATCTATTTCTTCAAGCCCCGGTGGGCGGGGCCGGACTGCATACCTACCTACCTACCAACTTACCTACCTACCTACCTACCGACTTAGTCGCCCCCGTCCATCGATGCTTGGATAAATAGATGGACTGCATGGTGCTTCCACGCAGGGCTGAAACTGACCTCACGTGAGTACTTGAAAACCGCTTAGAAGGACTAAGCTTACCCAGGCAAAGTGTATGAGTCAGGCTAGCCGGACAAAATCCCCCCGGACATAATCCGCCCCACCCCCGGACAAAATCCCCCTTTTAGTAAAGGCGGTCAAAACCCCCCTCGGACAAAATCCCTCCCGGACAAAATCCCCCTCGTTGTATGTCAGGTTGGACACCCCCCCCCCCCCCCCTGGGAAAAAAATCACCCTTGCTCTAAATTGTTCTAGTTAATTATCCTTCCACTACCCACAATCTATGTTTTTGAGCAGATATATGAAAGATATCGGAATCTGTTATTGGAATATGTCAATTTTCAATATATTTGAACAGGCGTTTTTCATAATGGTAGAGGTTCTAAAATAGAAGTGAAGGCAATGATCAGGAATCAATACAGATCAGGAATCTAAGATCTGGAATCTAAGTGTGCCTGGAACTGGGTTAGGTTAACTGATCATGCCAGATATAATCCTAATGGGTTGAGAGGTCCATAAAACCCCAAAGCACACATGTACAATTACAAAAAGTTAATACAAGTATGCCCTTTTTACTTTGATCTTATAAGCAGCATCTCCAAAATGACCTATACAGTGTTGACGGGCAATAATTTCTCCATGAGCACCAATATAGCTTTGATAGTACTGCACCAAATCTGATATGGAATCTGCAGTTTTCAAAACGACAGACTGAGTTTCAAAAACCAGTAATTGTGCATGTGGAGGTGTGCAGGATACTGTCCACCTTTATAAACAGCAGGGGGGATTATGTCCGGGGGGGGATTTTGTCCAGGGGGGATTTTGTCCACCTGAACAAATGTTGGGGGGATTTTGTCCGCCTTTACAAAAAAAGGGGGGGGTTGTCCGGGGGGATTATGTCCGGGGGGGGGGATTTTGTCCATCCAAAGCCTTTTGGTTTCATTGGGCGTCACCGCTGGAGCTGTCATTTCATCTCAATATCGGGTAAAGGTCCCACAAAAGTGTTGACGGGTACATTAAACCCCCAATTCAAACAAAAACATACCTACTCAGTTACATTCCTTCCTACCTATACGTCTACATACCTTCCTATCGATATACGTACGTAATACCTACTTACCTATATTCCTGCCTGCTTACCTACCTAACAAAACATACATATCTACGATCCTACCTACGACCTTCCTATAGATCTACCTACCTACCCATCGCCACCAGCCCAAACCTACCATTCCTACCTCATCACGCAAACACGCCTGTGTAGTTTTGATACCCTTAAACAGCACTTTTATATAGTATAACTGAGGCTAACAGGGATTGTTATTATTTGTCTTATTTCTGCTCAAAAACATAGATTGTGTGTACTCGTTAGAACCGACGCGTCGAGGCGGTTCTAACGAGTACCCACAATCTATGTTTTGTGCAGAAATAGGAAAAAATATCAAGATTTTTATCTGAAAATAATCGTTTTGGGTTGTAAAATTTTGGCAATATATTTGAATAGGCGTGTTTTCGTGATATATCTACCTACTTGCATACCTCCACTCTACCTACCTGTCGCACCCGCCCATCGGGGCTTCAAAAAATATATGAGCTGCATGATGTCTCCGCGCAGAGCTGAAACCGACCGCACACGAGTACTGGTAAACCGCATAGAGGCTCTAAGCCTGCCCAGGCAAAGTGGTCGGAGTCGGACCGTTCATGCTTATAAACCCTATAGGTTTCATTGGGCGACAGGGCTTGAGATGTCATTTCATCTCATTGTCGGGCATAAGTCAAACAAAATGAAAGCAACGTCTCCAAAATGACCTGTACCGTGATGACGGGGACGTTAAACCTCAAATCAAACAAACAAACAAAATATATCTACCTAACTTCCTACCTACCTACAACGTCGAAGGTTGGCCCCCACCCATCGGGGCTTGAAGAAATAGATTGGCTGCATGATGCTTCCACGCAAAGCTGAAACTGACCGCACACGAGTACTGGTAAACCGCTTTGAGGATCTAAGCCTGCCCAGGCAAAGCGGTGCGAGTCGGCCGTCCATGCTTATAAACCCTATTGGTTTCATTTGGCGACAGGGCTTGGGGTGCCATTTCAGCTCAATGTCGGGTAAAAGTCCCACAAAATTGGGAGCAACGTCTCCAAAATGACCTATACAGTGTTGACGGGGACGTTAAACCTCAAATCAAACAAAACAAACAAACAAACAAAGTCGAAGGAAGAAGTTAAAGGTAAGCCTATCTACCTACCTACCTACATGTCGACCAGACCATTCATCCTACCAACATACCTACCTACTAGCCTACCTAGCCACCATGCAGCCCATCTGTTTCTTCAAGCCCCGGTTGGTGGGGTCGATTTTGATTGGTTGATAGTGAGCAGTTGGTTCGGTAATTACTTCTGTGTTTTGTTTTGTTTTATTTGGGGTTTAACGTCCCCGTCAACACTGTAAAGGTCATTTTGGAGACGTTGCTTCCAATTTTGTGGGGCTTTTACCCGACATTGAGATGAAATGACATCTCAAGCCCTGTCGCCCAATGAAACCAATAGGGTTTATTAAACGGGCCTCCGTGGCCTAGTGGATAAGAGCGCTGACTCTTAGTCATTAGGTCTCTCACCGCCGTAGGTTCGAGCCTCGCTCGGGCCACGTGTGAGACGCCAAGTTCTGCAACGGAAGGTCAGGTGGTTTTTCTCCGGGAACTCCGGTTTTCGCCCACCTCTGATTAACGATCGGCTCGATATGAGTGAAAGAAACTTGAAAGGGCCGTAAAACCAAATAAAAAAAGGGTTTATTAGCATGGGCGGTCCGCCTCGCACCGCGGTTCCTGGACAGGCTTAGATCCTCTAATCGGTTTACCAGTACTAGAGTGCGGGCCGAATTCAGCTCTGCGGTGAAGCATCATGCAGCCTATATATTTCTTCAAGCCCTTATGGGCGGGGGCCAACTCTGTTTTGTGTGTCTGAGTGTTTTTGTTATTGAAACGGTTAAGAGAAAACCTGTTTGGTTGACATTAGGCATAATTACCCCATATAAGCAGAAAGGTGTGAAAATTAGTCAGTGTGTTTTGATAAGCATGGGGACAATAGGAAATGTCAAACCATAAATCACACATATTAATCACCTAAAATTTAAATTCCATGAAGGGTTCAATATCCTTTGGAAGCTAGGAATACACCGTAGAACTGAAAAGGTAAGAGCGTACGTGTTTTCTCTAAGCCTCGGATTATGATTATAATATTATCATTATTATTTATTATAATTGTTATAATTATTGTTATATTATTATTATTATTATTATTATTATTATTATTATTATTATTATTATTATAAAGGGCACTTATATTAAGATCACACTTATGTTACTGTGTTCCAATTGATTTAGTAAGAAAAATAATTTTAAAATTTCCACAGAACTTGTTTTTTAAAAGTATAAGTTGCGAGAAAACGCCCATTAAAAATATGTTGAAATTTTACAATCAGATTTTTAGATAAAATATTCTGATATTTTTCATTTTTCCGCTGGAAAACATAGATTGTAGGTACTTGTTAGAATCGCCTCGCCGAGACGGTTCTAACGAGTACCTACAATCTTAGTTTTCCAGCAGAAATATGAAAATAATTTACGCCGCTGTAAACCCCAGTTTTACTGTATAAAAGTGGGGTTTATTGGGGTTTGAAATACAGGCGTGTTTTCGTAATAAGTTCAAGAAAATACATGTACCCGCATATATATTTTGTTCTTTTTGAACACATGGAAACCTATTTATGGCATATTTAATACGGGAATCGTTCGAATAAATAAATAAATAAATAAATAAAAATAAAGCCTATAATAAAAAGTGTTCTATTTAAAGTTCGTAATGTAAGCAGATTTATTTAGACATTTTAAACAAAGGGGCAGGGGCTAACAGGAAATGGATGACATTTTCTCACGGCCTTCTTGCGCATGCGCAGATATACCTTGGTATTAAGGTTCTCACGGGTTTAAAGATCTCGCGCTACACCGCCTCACTGCCTTCACTTCTATTCATGCCGCCCCAATGCCTTCACTTCTATTTTGCAAAAATTTGTCAGCTCATTCCGACCGATTTGGAACAAATGTCGTTTGAAGAGTTTCACGATGGCCACCTTGGCGGCCATTTCGGATATTGGAACGAATGGATCTAAGCAATTCTGAATCTTAATGTCGCATACACGCTATATGATTACAGACTTCGCTATGCTCAACCCAGCTAATACGACGCAGCGGACCAAAGTCGGCCGTCAGCGATACGACATGCCACGCCGTATCCCTGTTGGTCCGACGTTGGTCCACCGGCGTTTTTTGCTGGATGGGAATATGGATACCTAACAATACACCTTCGTATAGACTGTGAAGTCTGTATAATGAAGGACTTTCAAAAGCTATGATGTTTTTCAACACAAATACCAATTAATCAAGAACTGCACTTCGTTTAAAATTTCAGGTTTTAAATAAAAACATTTTACTGGCTGTTACAAGGCAGCTCTTCTGGTTTGGGTTGTTATTGTTATAGTATAGTATGTCCTGACACGTATGGCTTCCCTTTGATATCACTGGTTGGAGCTGTGGGTTAATTGTATTGATTCCTGATCATTGCCTATACTTCTATTTTGCTAATATCTTTCTATTTTGTATAGCCATTTGGCCATTTTGTGGGAAAGTATTTGGCCTTTTGGCCTTTCGACAGTGACGTTTTCATTATGGTTAAGTTGGTTTATATCATTGTTTCATTCCCTTTGAGGTGTGAGGCAATTGTATTGGTTCCTGATCATTGCATTCACTTCAACTTTTTAGCACTAGCGAATTTGTGAGGCTTATGCTGATCATTGCCTTCACTTCTATTATGTCATTTTGAACAAATATTTTTTTATTCTACTGCCAGGAGTGGGAGTCACCTGTTTTTTCGGGATGCTGTGCTACAGCTAAAATCGCTTCAAATTGTATTGTATGTAAAACATTATTAAAAATTTGTGACCAACCAGAGCTACTGGGAAGTAGAAAGCTAATAAGTACAACAACGTCATTTTGGAAACGAAAAGTATTAAAGCTTACCTCATATGCTTTACTTTGTTCCATGTTTTCGTATATCAGCTCTTTGAAGTAGATCTCTACTTTTGCAAGGTTATCAACACTGAAATATACAAAATAAAGCTATTTCACATTATGTTTATCGAACGGGTACAATTCTCAGTACTTCATATTATCACATACTTGTTTCTATATTAACGTCCATAACCATAATTTTGCATATGCGATAACAGCGAAACATACCGAAGTTTATGGACACTGCCCCTGATAACCAGTTTATGCCCGCCCGGGCTGATAACCGGAAGTAATGTATTTTTACATTAAGAGAGGTTATCGTGCCCGGTTAATACGCCCTAGACTGTATCCAGACCTTTAAACGTAAAAATCGATTTACCTACTTTAAAAATCACCAGTGACACCGTCATTGCTAACAACTACGTCATCACTAACAACTACGTCATCACGTGATGTAAACATTCTAGCGTAATCTGTCAAACCGATTGATTGTTGGGGTTTCACGACACGTCAACCTTTGTGTGGTTTTGTGTCGTCTCCGCGGAAATAAGAGAAAGGTATAGAAGAGATAGTCTAGAGGAGATGAAATGAAGGACAAGGAAGACTGAGGAAAATGAATGAAAGTGTAGAAACAGATGAAACAGCAAACTCTCCGCACTCACAACCCCCCCCCCCACCCATCCACCTAAACACACACCTTTACCTATTGCAAGCTCCACGGGCCTTGCACATCTTTAAGCCAATATCAGTAGCACTCCATAGTGAAGCAAGATAAAACGGCATCAACGACTCCAAAAATGTACACCCAACATCAACAACCAACAACCAGTTGAACGGATTTTAGAGTTAAATCGAGACAGTACACAGGAACTCGTTTTATAAAAGGCGAACTCCCACCCTTTTGCCATTTTGTATGAAACGAGTATCTATCTATCTATCTATCTATCTATCTATCTATCTATCTATCTATCTATCTATCTTGTGATACTGCGTCGGTCCCATTTGACCATTACCGCAGGTGTATATTACATACACTCCAGGTTTTGTAGGATGAAAGCCTAAACAGCAATCATGTTATTACGGTAGGGATCTTTAACCTGCACAGGGGATGGTTCTCCCAGCACAGGGGGCCTCCAGTTAACGTCCCGATCCGAAGGACGGTGCACTTTATGACATTCATCCCTGCAAATGATGCCAATGGAGCGTGTTCGGACACCGAAATTTTATCGCCGCTGCCAGGGATCGAACCCGGGACCTCTAGCATCAGAGGCAAGTGCACTAACCACTGAGCTATCACTGTCTGTGAAAAAGCATGATCGAAGAGAGAGAAATACATTTTAGAGAGGTGTCATTTGAGAAAGCGTACACATTTTTTGAAGACATGAAAAATGTGAACACTGAAAGAGATACGACGGGGAATTTCGAAACATTTTCACAGTTGCGGACCAAAACTCCATTTTGTGACCTTGATTACGGGTAAAACATAGTACCGAACAACGTTTGGCGCATCCATCAATATGTAAATATGGCGCTCCGCCATATAAATATAGAAACGAGATGTGATAAACAGATTATAACATGGTGTTTTGGTTATCGCCCGCAGTATCAACCCTCGACCATTATCAGCCCTCGAGCTAAAGCTCTCGGGCTGATAATGGGGTCTCGGGTTGATACTGCGGGCTATGACCAAAACCCCATGTGATAATCTCTAAGTATCAATTGACTGAGGACCTCTAGGTATGCAAAGGGTCTACATATCACGTCCTGTTATACGGTGGGCAAGGTGATGCCTCGAGGTGTATAAGGTGCATTTAGCCTCTGGCAATGCAGCCTTTGGTCGTTCACAACACCGAGGGGCAAATGTTTTTATTATTTAATGGGTTATGATGTATTTTGCCTATGGGGGTTTAAACCAGAATGAACTATATCACCTTCCTATACTTTTACCATTGAACGGTGGTTTGGTTGGTTTTTTGTTTATCATCATTTGGACGTGCAACGCAGTAGATGGGGGAAACGGCACGTGACTGCTCCCAATGAAATGTAAACAATGTCGTCTGAGTGATTCAGATAACACAAAAAGCGTCCATAAAAATAATGTGACTGTATGCTGGATGGGTAATTATGAAGCAATTATGTAATTGTTGTTTAAACGAAATTAACAACTATAGCACCTCGGTGTCGTGGGTCCTTTGCTTATGGCAATAGTGCATCAGGTCGGCTGCAACACCTGGGGGTAATAGTTCTGTCTATTACCCAAGCAGCCGTCAAATATGTGTACACTAATAATAGATAACTTTCGTTATCCAATCCAACAAGGATTCGAAGCCTTTCTGTGTGATATGCATCACAAAGTCGGCGTTTGCTACATATTTTTATGCGAGCGTTAACTTCGTTACCTAGAACATGGTTCCCCGTTTCGACTGCGTTAGGCGTCAAAATAATGCTAACTGGAAAACCGTCCGAAGTACCCACTAGTCAAACGATAGCTGACAGATCTTAAAACTGGTTAAAACGCATTGTATAGCCAAATTATGTTCTATATGTCTACTAGCAGCAAAGGCCCTGGCGGGACTGCGTTAAGCGTCAACAACCAATAGGGCTAGTTGTATGACATCTTGCATGACGCTACCATAAAGTCTCTTCGATCTATATATCTGCAAGCAGCAAAGGCTCAGGCGGGATTACGCTGTTTGCTAGCAGCAAAGGTCTGGTGAGACCTTGCTAAGCGTCAACAACCAATAGGGCTAGTTGCATGACGCTACCTAAAGGTCTCTTCTATAAATCTGCTAGCAGCAAAGGCTTGGGCGAGACTGAGCTAAGCGGCAATAACTAATAGGGCTAGTTGCATGGTATCTTGCATGACGCTACCTTAAGGTCTTTTCTATATTTATCATATGACGTCGCGTCTGAGAGTGTAATAACGCCATGTAATATTTTCGATATTCCACTAGTGGATTAAATATGCAAATTAGCAGGATACGTCCCGTAACGTTACATGTACGACGTCCTCAACGACGTCGCGTTTACTAAAGGCGGAATATTTACATTTTTGTAAACAAACGTGAATAAAATGCGTTTTAAATGTCATATGATAAATAGAATCTTGCATTCGTGCTCATGTATCATTGAGCAAGATACAAAGCCTCGCATTTTATCCCTTTTCCTCAACTCGTTTAATAAATTCAATAATACATGAGCACTCATGTAAGATCCTCTATTTCTATATGTCTGCTAGTAGAAAAGGCTAAGCGCAGTCTCACCAGAGCCTTAACTGCTCGCCTTCGCCATAAATGATGCTTTGTTTCATGAGCTTACTCAAATATTTTCATGACCAATCTCTCTTGAAAATGTATCCATTCTCATTTAGCAAAACTTTATTAAAATTGTCAACAAATCACAGTTAGAGCTGATCTATTTCTTAAATCAACGTTTGTGTACCTGCGGCGAAAACCTCTTTGGACAAGTACCTGTAGCAACAGAAAAGATATTAAGTAGTTTGTGATAACTGAAGGATAGTTTTTGTCAATTCTCCATAAAACCTGTGTTGTGGGTATTCATTAGAACCGCCTCACCGAGAGGGTGTGGAAAATTAGAAAAACTATCATTCAATCATCTCAAAATACTTACTTTATCTGTTGCTATGCGAGTATCAGAAGAACGCGAAAGCCAATGCACACCAAAAACATGCAAGAATATATGTACGACAAAGGTGTACCCGCACCGTCTGATCATAACGTTCGCTGTTCGCATGCGCTATCGAACGTGCCATAAGCGAAAACTCTTTCATGACTAGACGAGTGCGCAAGATATTACGAAAACAGGCCTATATAATTCTGAGCCCATGAAGTTTACAGGGGTAGACGTTATTACATTATGTACTCTTACTTCTGCTCTAAAATATGGACTGTGGGTACTGGTTAGAACCGCCTCATCGAGTTGTAACGTGTACCCACAATTTATATTTTAGAGCAGAAATAAGAACAATATTACAATTTTTCATCTGAAATTTTTCACTTTTCGGCAGTTGCATTTTTAATGTACAGTCAAACTTCGATGGCTCGAACACCGATGGCTCGGATACCATGGCTGACTCGAACCCGTTCTTGAGTCCCTGGGGAATTCCTCTTCATAAAAATAATGCGGGATAGTTAAGGAGATTTTCGACTTTTATATTGCCAATGTGTGCTGTGTGTACTCGTTAGAATCGCCTCGATGAGGCGATTCTAATGAGTACACACAGCATACATTTTTCATTATAAAATATTGAAAAGATGTCTCAAAACTAACCCAGTTATGCCTCCTGCCAGTAACCCTCAATGGCTCGAACTACCCCTGTGTCGAACAGATTTTCGTGGTCCCAAAGATGTTCGAGCCATTGAAGTTCGACTGTATTTGAACAGGTGAGTCTTCACCAATCACACAAGAATTCATGTAGTATCTGGCGTGCCCTGGCACATTACCTGCCACTCCTGTCTGCCTCATCGAAAAACTGACTGGTTGTCTTAGAGAGCTTAGCATCAAGGTGACCCTGGAATAATAATGGAATAAATTGATTGATTGATTTGGGGTTTAACGCCCCCGTCAACACAGTAAAGGTCATTTTGGAGACGTTGCTTCCAATTTTGTGGGACTTTTACCCGACATTGAGATGAACTGACAAATCAAGCCCTGCCGCCCAATGAAACCAATAGGGTTTATAACCATGGACAGGCCGACTCGCACCGTTTTGCCTGGACAGGCTTAGATCCTCTAAGCGGTTTACCAGTACTCGTGTGCTGGTCGGTTTCAGCTCTTGCGTGGATATATCATGCAGCCCATCTATTTCTTCGAGCCCCGATGGTCGGGGGCCTAGAACGGGACAACCTTTTAGAAATAATGCACTGAGAGTACTGGTTGGTCGATTGTCTCTGAGTTTATGTTGGTAGACTGAGAATTGAATTGTTTCATTTAACCCTTAATTCTATTTTGATTAAGCACACAGAGTAGACCCTGATCAGACGCCGCATTCTGATATAGGTAAACACTGTTTGCAAAGCTCAACCCATGATTCAAGTCCATAATCTATAGATTACCCTCTTACGCAACACTCTGACCTCACAGAGGCTATTTTCTATAAATAACCGTTATTCCCACCAGCCAGTGACAGTCACGTGGACTTCAGCATCGAAGAGCTTTTATGCTAAGTGACTTTGGGTCGACAGACACTCAATCGAACCTATTATGTATGTCACATTAACAGACGACTTTTATGATACATTTTTTCTTGGCATCTTACGGATAAGGTTTTCAATATTAATTAACTAATATTTAGCCATTTGTTAATCAGACAAAAACCGAAACACCCGGGGAAAAACATCTAACCGTCCGTTGCAATACTTCGCGACTCACACCTTACCCATACGAGGCTCTAATCAACAGCTTGGAAATCCTTATGCTCTGAACAACTAGGCTACATAGTTCCCTCCCACATACACACTGGTACTGTCTGCTTAAGACCGTTCTAAATTAGTTCGTTCGTTCATTCGTTCAAGTTAAGGCATTTTATGTCTGTCAAGGTCGAGCGGACAGAACTCCATAGTTCAACAGCGAGACGTAAGTTATGTGCTTCTGGGCTGCGAATCGCGGCAGTTGCCGTCCAACAAGAGTCAAACGCGTTGGATTGCCTGTGCCCTGCCAAGGAAAGCGAAGCACTGCCAGTTTTAGAAATTTTGAGGGCCGGTCTAAATTGAGCCAAAAATGTAGAGAAATCAGTACCAATTCGGCTGCAGATCGCGATTTCTCTGCTGTGCTCGAGAGAACAGAAAGTAGGTCAATGCTGCTCTCTCTTGGGGCCCCGCGATTTTTGCCGTCGGACTTAGGCTGCCAATGAAGCATGCCTATGCAAGTTTCCATTCAGGAAAAACGCGCGGGTAACGGATCAGGAAGAAGACTGGTCGCAAGTCCCCACCAGCAGGCAGGATGAGCGCGTAACGATCCAGACGTTGGTACAAGCCCTCAGCATCTCCTACCGGCTTAGCCATGCAGAAGTGCTCCTTTTTAGAGCCACCAAGCTCCTGGGACGAACTCATCGTCCCCCGCGTCCGATGACCTCGACACGTACAGAATGCCATTCTCCCGATGTTGGAAGGCATAGCACTCTGTCGCGTACGGGTAGGTTCGACCCCTATGCTACCTGCTAAGCAGAAAGATGTTGTGGTCACCGTAGCGGCGGACAGTTTGGCAGTCATAGTGGTCTTGTACCCGGAATGCTGGTCGATCGTCACGAAGTCCATGTCAGGCGCAAGTGGTTGGTAGGCTGGCTTGGGCGGTAAAGTGCTGCGGCGCTGCTTCTTCGGTGGCACTGGCGGTGTTGGTTGGGAAGGCTCTGGTGCAGGCGAGGGTGTTGGTCGCTGCAATGTCGGCGTGGGCGCGGGTTCGTCGCTGGCTGCCGATGGTCTTATGAAGGTGGCTGGAGAGATCTCGATGGTCACTGTCGCTGGTGGTTCTGTTTCTTGTAGCGGGCTCTCCTTCTTGGCTGGCTGCTGTGTCTTGGCTGTCTTCCTGAGTCCGGTTGGAGCAGGAATGCTCAGGTCCCAGCGAAGGTTGACTGTCACGCACTGGTGCTGGTGGCCTATGGTTACTTCAGGCACCCCATGAAGTCGGCTTGACTTCAAGAAAGCCACAAGTGGCTCTGGCAGACGATATCCTTTCATGGAGAAAGACATACTGTAATAACGATCTTGAATGTTCGAGATATGAACAGAGAATGGAATGTAGGTGGTTTTTAATCAATGCGGTTCCTATTCTTTTTGTACCGTGGCACAGCGAAAACTGGTCTCCGGGTATGTACGCTTTCCACAGACATTACGGTAACATACCCATGCGACAAAGTGCATTTTTTCTCATCTCCAAGGTGGCTACTTTTCTGATGAAAATCCAGGATATTTTTCTTATTTATGCTGCAAACACAGCAAACATAGGTTGCTGTGCTCGTTAGAACCGCCTCAATAAGGCGCTTCTAACGAGTACCCTCAACTTATATCTCGTGAAGCAGAAATAAGAAAAGTACTGTATACCCCCGAAAACCCCAGTTTTCTCAATATAAAGTGGGTTTAAGAGGGGTGTTCATTTCACGGACTTGTTCACGTGATGACAATTGGAAAAGCCTGCGAATCTGTGCCATATGAGCCCCGCCAAGCGAATTTGTGTCTTCGAGCATTCCGTCATGACAAATTTTAACTGCGCATGCCCAGCCATTCAGAGGGTCCAGGGATATGGCTTTCTGTCTGGAGGTTCCTCTTGATGCACTGCTTGTATGAGCGAGCAGCGAAGGTTCTGGCGAGACTGCGCGGATGCGCAGGCTCGCCTGAACCTTCGCTGCTCGCATAGGCGATGAGTACCAAAATCGCTTGATGGGGCCCATATAATCTTGGGCTTCTCATCACGTTAACAAGTCCGTCAAAAGAACACCTCAGTAAACTCCACTTTATATAAATAAAAAAACTTGGTTTAAGAGGTATATTATATTCTTGTTACTTCTCCAAGCCATAGGTTGTAGGTACTTATAAGAACGCGGCCTTTGTGAGGCGGTTCAAACAAGCTATAGAATTGCAACCTATGTTTGGAGTCTAAATTAGCAAAAAATATCACATGATAATAGTTTTGGAGATGAAACGAATGCACTTTAGTGGACCTCCATAGCCCAGCGGAAAAAAGCGCTGACTTGTAATCATTTGGTCTCTCGCCGCTGTGGTAAGGGCCTGGCTCGGAGCACACTTGAGACGGCATATTCCGCAAAGGAAGGTCAAGTTACTTGGGTTTTCGCTCACCTCTGATTAACAGTCAGCTCGATATAAATGAAAAAAATATTGAAAGGGTCGTAAAACCACAACAAAAGACAGAATATACTATATTACACGGATATATAAGCCCCCGCCCATCGGGGCTTGAAGAAATAGATGGTCTGCAAGATACTTCCACGCAGAGCTGAAACCGACCCGCACACGAGAACTGGTTAACTGCTTAGAGGATCTAAGCCTGCCATGCAATGTGGTGCGAGTCGGCCCTTCCATGTTTATAAACCCTATTGGTTTCATTGGGCGGCAGGGCTTGAGAGTCATTTCATCTCAATGTCGGGTATAAGTCCCACAAAATTGGAAGCAACGTCTCCAAAATGACCTTTACAGTGTCGACGGGGACGTTAAACTTCAAATCAAACAAATACACGGATATATAATCGTACTGTGCTTGCAGATAGGGAAGCCCATGTTCTGAGTATTTGCGCAGACTGATTCATGGCTTCGATGGTCACACATACCTCAAAGGACAGTTTCACTTAACGCGGTTAAAAGTTTCTGCTCACGTTTTTTTGGGTTTTATTCGTTTAGATCACGACTGAACTATGGGTGAGGATTGTGGCCACGTAAACTCCATTTAACTTTTTACTGTTTGTTCGATTTGGGGTTTATCGTCCCCGTCAACACTGTCTAGGTCATTTTGGAGACGTTCAATAATTTTGTCGGACTTTTACCCGGCATTGAGATGAAATGACATCTCAAGCCCTGTCGCCCAAAGAAACCAATAGGGTTTTAAAGCATGGACGGTCCGACTCGCACCGCTTTGCCTGGGCAGGCTTAGATCCTCTAAGTACTCATATGCGGTCAGTTTCAGCATCATGCAGCCCCTCTATTTCTTCAAGCCCCGATGGGCGGGGCAATTATTACCGTTACAGTTTGTCTTGGCGTGTATACACTGCTAATATTTTTTTTATTTTGGATAGCCATTTGGCAATTTTGTTGGACAGTAATTGTCCTTCTGGTAACCGCTTGTGATATCTTAATTGATGGGAAGTTGTATTATGAAGGTGTTTCTTTCCCTGTTGTTGTCTAGGGTCGAACTTCATTCGCCGTCTTCTTTGTCTTCCGGGATATCCAGAAGCACTGGATAAATCAAGGGACTTTGTGCAGAAAGAATATTCCGGGATAAAAAATACCGCACCGATGTCCTTAAAACATTCTTTTTTTTTTCAAAATAAAAGCATTTAATGAATACTTGGCATTAAAATGTAACAAACTATATTAAAAAAAGGAATCTGCTAAAATACATATGAATGCAAGGATGCAGTGTACTTACTTGTGCAAAACATTCTTACGAAGTAATTTGGGCCGAAACTGTTTGTAGTGAATAATGCAATCATAATAGAAAATGGTTTATTTTACAATCGAGAAAATCGCAGATGTACATGTATACCTTTTAAATGTTTCCCTTTTTTGTATTTAAATTAAATGTGTCAAGATTCTGCTCAACGTTATGAAAATTTAAAGCATTTGGCGACTTTTCTGCTACTTTCCGCCATATTGTATCACGTGATCCTCCCAATCACCCCTGCTTTTCAAACGCAGGTTTGGAAGAGCCTTCCGGACGATCTTCGGCACCACTTGATTTAAAAAACTCTACTTCAGAAGATTCTGGAGGTCGAATCAAGCACGACCTAGGTTGGGAATATAAGAATCTTATATGGGTGTGAGGGGTGGATTGAAAAATCCGTCCCAAGGGACACTGTCCGGCATCACGAGGCTTGCCGAGTGATGCCGGACAGTGATCCCGAGGGACGGGTTTTTCTATCCACCCCTCACACCCATATTGGATTCTTTTTCTTGCATACCTTCCATTTCTATTGCGAATTTTTAATGCTGCTGTCACTTCGGTTACCGACGTTCGCCATTTTGTGATAACACAACAGGAGTGTTTAGTGACGTCACGCATGACGCCGCCGCACATGAGGTTGTAATCAACCAGTGTATTTATCAAACACGCGACTATATTCGATTTGGGGTCGGAACACCAGGGTCAGAACATAAATTTCTATCCCAGGGTAAGATCACGGATTCCTTGTCTGGTGTGCAAGAACATTGATTCCTGACCATTGCCTTCACTTCTACCTTTTAACTCGTCACTGGTTCTGTTTGTTTTCTTAAACCGTCGCCGCAAAACACCACTTTTTCACTTAATGCAAAGAAAGGGGGAGGACACAGGGACAGGGAAAACATTAGTTTTCGTATTTGAGGTGAAAACAGAGATTACGAGCAATTGTTTGAACTACCTCGTTGAGGCGTTTCTAACGAGTACCACAATCAGCCATTCCGCTATGGCAGATACTATAATATGGCATGACAGCAAGATAAAGGATGAGATAAGAGTTTCTTACACATACTGAAATTGTGGTTATTCCATTCAAAATACTGTCATTCAGTATTTGTTTGTTTGTTAGTTTGAATTGTGGTTTTACACCCCCATCAACACTATTTAAGTCATTTTGGAGACGTTGCTCCACTTTTGTTGGGGTTTTACCCGACATTGAGATGAAATGACATCTTAAGCCCTGCCATCTAAACAAACCAATAGAGTTTATATGCATACGGTCCGACTCGCACTCCTTGGTCTGGGCAGGCTTCTAAGTGGTTTACCAGTACTCATATACGGTCGGTTTCAGCTCTGCGTTGAAGCACCATGCAGCCGAATCTATTTCTCCAGGCCCCGAAGGGCGGGAACCACGGTCATTCAGTATACTTACAGAATACTGTTCCGATGGCCATTTCGACATTGACAAAGAGTAGCCGAACTTGGTCTCGCTACAATTAAAATAACCATGCAATAATAATACATAACATTTAAGCCGACATATGATACAAGAGGGCCAAGATGGTCCTGAGTCGCTCATCTGATTTCAAAGCTGTCAAATAGCTTCTGAAAGTTTTTGCAGCCATCTTGTTCATCGGATCAGAACAATATTAGCTCATTAGGTAGAGGGTGACCAAAGAAACATTCCTTTTAAGTCTGAATCAAAAGGGTCCAAGGGTTAAGGAGGAGTTTGCATTTAAATTAAATTGAGCTTTAGCTCTGGCGGCCATTGTGTTCATCCGAGCCTAAGGATTTTAGCTTTGTTGGTAGAGGGTCACCTAACCAACATTCCTATGAAAATTGATTGGAATTGGCCATAGGGTTTAGGGGGAGTTAGCATTTAAAACAAATTGTTTATAGTTTTCTATTTTTAGCTCTGGTGGCAATTTTATTCGCCCAAGACGAACGATTCAAGCTTAATTGTTAGAGGGTCACGAAAGCAACATTCTTATGAAGTTTGAATGAAATTTGCATTTGGGTATAGGAGGAGTTGCTGTTTAAAGATTTTCTGTTTTAAACCTGGTGGCCATCTTATTATTCAGAGGGAAACGAATTCAGAAACCTGGGTCACCTAAGCAACATTCCTATGAAGATTGATTTCAATTGGCCCCAGGGTTGATGGAGGTTGGCATATAAAGCGAATTGCTGACATTTTCTATCTTTAGATCTGGCGGCCTTTTTACTTATCAGAGCTGAATTGTTTTAGCTATTTTGGTAGAGGTTCATCTAAGCATCCTTTGTTCAAGATTTTTGCCCAGTCATTAATAACTGTGCGCAGCTGAATTTCACAACTATGCCTTTTCCGAAATGCATGTTGCCTGTCTGACAAAAATTTATGTTCATCCAAGTGGGCCATGATGTTTGAGCAGACTATATGTTCAAGCAATTTACACAGAACACAAGTCAGAGACACAGGGTGATAATTACGGGCATGAGCCCTATCTCCTTTTTTTAAGAGTGGACAGATGTTTGCTAAGAGCCATTCGTTGGGAATTTCACCCGTATCAAGAGACTGTTGAAGCAGATGTGCAAAAACTGGACCTAACACATTTGATAGTTCCTTCAGGACTCGAGGATGAAGTTCATCAGGTTCTAAGGCTTTACTGGGGTTTAAGCCTTGAAGTAACTTGATCACTCCTGCAGCTGACACAACAATATTACCCATGAATGGGGCCGATCTTCCAGTCAATGGAACCTCCATGAACTCAGTTTTATTAAATGCATCATTGAATTGACCAACTAGTTCCTCTGCCCATTCAGAGTCAGGTTCAGCAACCCCGTTCCCTCGTCACCTAAGCAACATTCCTATGGAGTTTGAATGAAATTGACCCAAGGGTTTATTAAGAGTTGGCATTTAAAATAAATTATTGGTGTTTTTTTTTTCCTCTAATTTCAGCTCTGGCGGCAACTTTGTTCGTCGGAGCGAAACCGCTTTAGCTAGTTTTAAGCAATACTCTTGTGAAGCTTGAATGACACTGGTCCAAAGGTATAGGAGTTTTCGTTTAAAGATGTTTCTATTTTAGCTCTGGCGGCCATCTTGTTCATTGGCAAAGAACTGTTTCAGCCGTTTTGGCAGAGGGTTACCTAAGCAACATTCCTGTGCAGATTGAACGAAATTGACTTAATGGGTTATGAGGAGTTGGCATTTATATTTTTTCTGTTTTTAGCTCTGGCGGCCATCTTATTCAACAGAGCGAAACGACTTAAGCTAAGTTGGTAGGGGGTTACCTAAGCAACAATCCTATGAAGATTGGTTGAAATTGGCCCAAGGGTTGAGGAGTAGTTAGCATGTAAAGTAAATGGCTGGTACTTTTTTCGCTCTGGTGACCATTGTCCTCATCAGTGCTGAACTGTTTTAGCTATTTTGGTAGAGGGTCACCTAAGCAACATTCCTATGAACTTTGAATGAAATTGGTACAAAGGTTTAGGAGATGTTGCAATTTAAATATATTTTCTGTTTTCAGCTCTTGTGGCTATTTTTGCTCATTGGAGTGGAACAGTTTTAGCAATGCTTGTAGTGGGTCGCCTAAGCATGATTTTTATGAATTTTGATTGAAATCGGCCAAAGGGTTTAGAGAGTTGGCATTTAAAGCAAAGTGTTGACGTTTTTCTCCTTTTAGCTCTGGCAGTCATTTTGCTCGTCAAAGCGGAAGCGTTTAAGCTACTTTGGTAGAGGGTCGCCTAAGCAACATTCCTATGAAGTTTGAATGAAATTGGCCCAATGGTTTAGGATGGGTTGACATTTAAAGATATTTCTACTTTCTCTGGTGGCCATCTTGTTCACCGGAGCGCAACGATTTTATCTATTTTTTTTATCATTTGATGTTTAACGTCCCCGTCAACACTGTAAAGGTATGAAATGACCTCTCAAACCCTGCCGCCCAATGAAACCAATAGGGTTTATAAGCATGGACGGTCCGACTCGCACCGCTTTGCCTGAGCAGGCTTAGATCCTCTAAGCGGTTTACCAGTACTCGGATGCGGGTCGGTTTCAGCTCGGTAGAGGATCTAAGCCTGCCCAGGCAAAGTGGTGCGAGTAGGACCGTCCATGCTTATAAATCCTAATGGTGTCATTGGTCGGCAGGGCTTGAGATGTCATTTCAACACAATGTCGGGTAAAAGTCCCACACAATTGGAAGCAACGTCTCCAAAATGACCATTACAGTGTTAACGGGGACGTTAATCTTCAAATCAAACAAAACGAGGGCAAGTCAATTATCCCATTTCCAATTGACCGAGACAAACAAGATTTTTATGCCTTGTTTCAATACATGTTTTTAGGCATGAGGGCAAAATTGCACCCAGAGGCCTAAAAAGAAAAAGAATTGTTTCCGCTAACCCGAACTACCCTGCTTCAGACACCCGATTCTACCATTTTATCAATAAAAAAATAAAACAAAAATTAAACCACAGACCTTACCATTTTCAATTTCAGACCCTACCCAGTGTCGCCTTTGCATTTTCCCATAGTAATTTGGCGTTTTCCGAACATTTTTGTAGTTTTTCGCATTTAGTACCTGCCAAAATACAGAGCTGACTTTTTTGAGCATCTAAAATGAATTATGATATACAGTGCAAGTCTCAACATGACAATTTTATTAACACAATACATGCACAAAAACAAAAACACAAAAATAAAGGCCCGACACTGTCTTTTTTTGTCGTAAGAAAACATAAAGTAAAATAATAAAATAAGTTTCTCCTACCTACCGACCAAACTATTTTTCAGCACAGCTATTTTTATTTACGCCTTATCGTGCCATTCGCTCATATATTCATCACGTGAACAAGTCCGTGAAATGAACACCCACCTAAACCCCACTTCATATAGAGAAAACTGGGGTTTACGGGGGTATACATTATTTTTCTTATTTCTACTCCAAGACATAGGTTGTGGGTACTCGTTAGAACCGCCTCAATGAACCTGTGTTTGCGGTATTAATAACACAAATATCACATATTTCCTTCAGAAAAGAAGCCATTTTGGAGATGTGAAAAAATGCACTATTTAACACGGGTATGTTATCGGAATGGAACGATAAACATGACTAGCGATGCACAGGCAAGCTTTTCGTCAAAAGTTTAGCACCATGCTGTAATTCGTTGCTCGTATTTGAAAGGGAAAACAGGTCAGGAAATACATTGCGAGTTAACCAATGTTTATGGATCTTCTGCACCATCGTATGCGCAATTTAAATTCTGGGTTGGGTAACCCAAACGCGGCAGAACGTCTTAAGGAGACGAAATCAGGCCTGGACGCCAACAGATCGCACCGATGATAAAATGGGTAACAAACTACAGGATCTGGTGTACTTTGATAGGCGAACAAAGGTGGAAGAAATAGCGAATGCATTACACTTTTCACATGGTAGCGTTTCAACAATTTTACATGATCGCTTGTGTATACGCACGCCATTGGGTATCAAATTCCTTTAGCGACGATCAAATGGCAACCAGAGCACCAGTATGCAGCGCATTGTTGAAATGGTTTAGGTCAGAGGAAGATGATTTTCCTTCACGTTTGGTGAATGTAGATGATACTGGATCCATTATTATGTGACAGAGAATACAACTCAAAGTCGCAAGTGGGTATGGCCTGGGTCTCCGAGGCCAAAGAAGTTCAAAACGCAACCCTCTGCGGCCAAGGTGATGGCAACTGCATTTTGGAACGCACAAGGCAATATTATGTTGGACATTCTACCAAAGAAAAGTACAATAACGCACCGTATTATGCTAATTTGCCCGAGCAACTAAGAACTGTGATCCGTGAAAAACGCCGAGGTAAACTCTCCAAAGGGATTCTGGTCCAACAGAACAATGCAAGAATTGCAATGGATGCTGTTGAGCGGAATGAGTACGAGCTAATACTGCACCCCGCCTATTCTCCGGACTTAGCTCCGAGTGACTATTTCTAATTCCCAAACTTGAAAAAGGATATCCTCGGCGGCAGATGAGGAGTGGGTCGGAGACAAGGACTCTGGCTTCTTCAGTTCTGGGCTGATGGCACTGGAACAGCGTTGGTCCAAGTGTATCATTCTAGAGGGCAATTTCTTCGGAAAAGAAGAGATCGAGCTGTCCCAGAATTAAGTCAGGCTGGTTTTTTATTGACTCGCCCTCGTATATATGGAAAACTGGGGTGTGCAGGAGCAAACATTGTTTTTTTCTGATTTCTGCTCCAAGATATATGTTGTGGGTACTGGTTAGAACCGCCACGATGAGGAGGCGGTTCTAGCAAACATCTACAACCATGTTTTGAGTATAAAAAGATAATATCACAAATGTTCATTTAAAAATCTAGCTGTTTTAGAGATATGAAAAAATACACTATGTCGCAGGGATATGTTAACAAAATGTGATGTAACACGTCTTAACAGAGCGAGTGTTTCAGCACATAACGAGGGTCTCTACAAATGGTATTGCATGTCAAAAACACGATTGTTTAATTATAAATACTAAACCACAGATAGAAATTGCAGAGTCCCTCGGAAGGTGTTTAAAACCCGAGCCCTTGGATAGTTTGACGTCGTTTTCATGTTATGTGACGCTGTTTCATTTATACGCCCGTAACATTTTACAACTATATAAATAGACATAGTCGTAAATATATGGACTTCTATGAATGTACCTTCGTTATGTTGCAATGGCAGCCTGGACTAAGTGGGTATCAAATAGATTGATCACAGTGCAACTGATTGATGGATAAATGCCACAACTATATCCTTTTAACGTTGGCGCAGGCAATAATAGTCGAAACATTTAATCGAGTGTGGGTGAGAGTGTTTGAGCTTTAAGTCCCATCAAAGCTAAGGTCATAAAGAGATGGGACCTCGGTTTAAAGATGCATCAGAAAATCTGGAGAAGCCCGGGATCGAACCCACGACCATTGGTTTATAACCACTACACCACAGAGGCTTCTAGACATTTAATCGAAGGGAAGTTACCAACAAAGTAAGAGAAATTAGTTCTGCATGTGAACGGCTGCCTTGACCTCACACACATTGCTATGAAGCTTCATGGTTACCTAGTAAAGATGCACAGAAATGTAAAGTCGATGGTTTTTGTTTCTTTTGTTGTTTTTTTTTTGCGCGGTTTTCGGCGATAACGTTTTTGTTTTTGATATTTATCAACGCGTTTAAGGAGCAAGTTGTAGAGGAGAAGCGCCCCAACTTCTCGAAAAAGAATCATATTCCAGCACTGTATACTTTTTTTGTTCTAATTAGATGGACTTTTTACAATTTTTGAATTTTTCGATAAAACCTAGGTCCAATTCTATCACTCACACTTCCGAAAATAAACAAATGCCTAGCCTGTTGAAACGATATCTATATGTCATGGTATGCACATGAAGAAGGTATGTCAGAGTGATGATATGATTGAATGAGTGTTAAAAAGGCAGTAAGGCCCTGCTTCAGTGCTGTTATGAAAGTATTAAGCTTAAATTCTTATTATGAAACAGTTTCATTTTCATACTCTGAAACGCCATTTCTATAACTTTGTATAAAATGCAAAGATGTACTTAAACTGCACCTACATGTACCTTGGAAACCATTCAAATCATAATTTGATTGTGAGCCAACTTAATTTCCTAAAATCATATGACTCTGACATGTAAGCAGGTGCTGGTATTACGTACTTTCAGATCCTTCTAGAATATGATGAACTTGCATTTTAAATGTCATATTATTAGTACAGTCCACAAAATCATGACAGTTATCTTACAGTTAGAAGTGAAACTGGCAATGGATATGGTAACAAGCATGACGCAATGTGAGAATTATATTGCGTTAGATTTTTGTAGTGGGGTTTCTGACCAGGACCAATACTGGGGGTTTCTGACCAAGACTTCAGATGTCTAATTGATAGTGTCAAGCACAGTTGGATTAACTTAGGAGTTGTGCACTCATTGAGATTCCTGCATAATAAAACTATTAAAACAGTAAAATAACTTGAGTTCCAATTAACTAATCAAATACACTATTCGATCACGAGCAAAAGTTGTATAGGTACTCTATAATATGGATAAATCCCGTGCAGACAAAGAAGCACGTTGAAGTATGCATTATAGCCTTTCAAAACGCAGTAAGACGTGACTGCACTTTTACTTTTGAACTCATTCGTGGTTTAGTTAATTCGCCTGCAGTGGGTATTTTTTACACTGGGCAATTGTTACCATCCTTTTCTTAATCTTATGCTCCGTGTAGCCTGATTTACGTCTAGTCGAGACAGTCTAGTAACGCGTCTATCAGTTTGGAGATCTAGGGTTTGAATCTTCTGGAGATTTTTTTTACACTTCCTGAACATTTTTCGTATCTTTGTTTGATTTGAGCTTTATTATCTCAGTCAATTTTTGAGAAGTCGCTTCCAGTTTTGTGGGGATTTTACCCGACATTAAGATGAAATGACATCTCAAGCCCTGCCAACCAATGAAACTATACGGGTTAATACGCATGGAGGGTCAAACTCGTACCACTTTGCCTGGGCAGGCTTAGCTTTAGTAATCGGTTTACCATTTCTCATATCCGCTTGGAAGCACCGTGTAGCCCGATCTTTTTCTCCAAAGCTCGATGGGCGGGGCCCTCACACTAGATGTATATTCATATTATTGACGGAATGGAACAAGCGCAAGCTCGGGGATCACTGTAGGTCGGATTCTAGTCTATTTATCACAGCTTTGGATTTGATTCTCACGACTTGCCATGACAGTTTGGGGATATTCAAGTGATCATGATATTGTCATTGGATTTTTGAAAATCTTCATACCACCTATAAAGAAACCTCGTAGAAAGGTGTGCTTGTATCAAAAGGGTGACTATGAAACTATGAGAAAGGATGTCCTAAAATTTGCAAGAGAGGCTGCGTCCGAAAATCATATCCCCTCCAAAACTAGCAGGTCTGTATCTTCAATTCCTTGGATCACACCAGAAATAAGAAGAAAATTCGGAGGAGAAGTAAGACTCATGCTAAGGCAAAAAAGTTGGGAAGTGGTAAACTCAGAGCAAAATTTGAAAACTTGAGACGAGAAATTAAGAATGACATCAAAAATCAGCATGATCTGTATGTAAATAACTTGTTAGGTGATATAAAGGCAAATCCAAGAGATACAGATATATCAATAGCCAGAAGAAATATAGGCAAGGTATCCCACCCCTTAATAAAAGAGGAGTGAACGGGGTCGCTGAATCGGACTCTGAAAGGGCAGAGCAATTAGTTGGTCAATTCAATGATGCATTTAATAAAACTGAGTTCAACGAGGTTCCATTAACTGGAAGATAGGCCCCTTTCATGGAAAATATTGTTGTATCCTCGGCGGAAGTGATCAAGTTACTTAAGGGCTTGAACCCGCCTAAAGCTTTAGGGCATGATGAGCTTCATCCTAGAGTCCTGAAGGAACTAGCAAACGAGTTAGGTCCAGTTTTGCTCATCTTTTCCAACAATCTCTCGATACGGGTGAAATTCCCAAAGAATGGCTCCTAGCGAACATCTGTCCACTTTTCAAAAAAAAGAGGCAGGGCTCTTGCTCGTAATTATCGCCCGGTGTCACTGACCTGTGTTCTATGTAAATTGCTTGAACACATAGTCTGCTCAAACATCATGGACCACTCGGATGAACATAAACTTCTGTCAGACAGACAACATGCATTTCGGAAACACATTTCAGATGACACCTCTCCATCATGTTACGTAGTGGGGTACCGTAGACCTATGTCGTATAGTGTTCTTGTTTTAGTACTTCGCTTTTTAACACAATAAAATAAAGTCTTTTCAAAGTTTCTAAGTTTTAATTTTCATTTCACTACATTTCCGCGACAGCCCAAAAGTTGTATCAGATTAATTTCAATCTGATACTTTCAAAAATGAGATCTATTATATCCAGCGTGGATCTCTCTACATCATTTCAACCCAAATTCAGATCTAACTAACGTGTTCAAAACTGGACTTTTTATATGTTCTCTGAGCATTTCTAACATTTCACAATTCACGTTTACACCCTTATTATTTGTGCAAACGTCAATCATCCTGCATATTTTCAGGACGCTACCACGCAATTATTTAAAGGTTATTGTTTTCCTAAATTCCTTCAAAAGCTTACTGCACCTGTTTGATTGACTTAACATTAAAACACACACCCCTATAACTGACATAAACCATAATATGTACTCGGGTGATAGGCATATGTATATACAAATACCCCTTTTTGAGTGGCGTATCCGTATACATTTTAGAATTATGTAAGTTTTGTTTACTGCACCTGCATGTCTCTAGAAACTGATAAACACCAGGTGGTTACTGCGTAATCACATATTTTATATGTCAAATGACGATTTGAACTTAGTCCAGTTGATTTGAATCGGTTCCAATATAAACAATACATGTAAATCAAGTTTAGAAAGTACAATGCATCATTTTATAGCCTGTTAGCAAAAACCAATATTTTATAAAAAGAAAGATTCACAATTAAGCTTTAACAGTTTAGATAGTAAAATAACTGTTAATATGATATGCCTTTACGACCCACCAACACTATAGATCATACAAGGCTAGTTTCTTACGGCCCTTCAACATTATATGTCATACATGTTATACATGTTATATGCTCAGAGAACGACTATGTTATATACCTCCCCTTTTTATAATAAATTAATTTTCTTACACAAGAAAATTAATTTATAATCGTAAACATCCTATCTAAGATAATTTGTGTCCAGTTGATCACGTTAGTAAACAAATTAAGTATTTGCATTACACTCAACAAGCTTCTAATATATGTCACACTCAAACAATAATATAATCTTATAACAATACAACAAGTGTGACCAGGATATTAACCCTGAAGCTTGATATATTAATTCACATTTAGATCAACACCCTTTTCTAAGTGTGAACAGGATATTTCTCTAAATGTGACTCGGATTATTCAACATATGCATATGCATATAGACATAATAAATGTCACTAAATAATGTTATTCCGTGTAACTCCTACATATATATAGTTTTCATGTCTCTTTTCTAAAGTTAATACTTTAGTCCATGAGTCCTCTGAAAACATGTAATTTTAAAACACACACAAGAATAACACAACACTATTAAAATAATACACTAATAAGAATAAAGTTTTTGTCCATTTAAACATCTTCTCTCGGCGGCGTTGGCGTTGGTATAGGATATATAGGTACCCTATCTTTTGGAATGAGAACCCTGTCGTCCTCCGATGATGGCTTCGTATGAGCGTTTATCACCATATGCACTGGGTATGGTTGCTTCTGCTCCTCCTCCCGTTCACCATAATATGACTGCATGACTGTAACATCCGACTGTAAAGAAATTATGTTTAAATGTTCAAACCCTACTCTTATTTAAAATCTTCACCTATGCGCACCTTAAGGGTAACACAAAGGACTTTACACAACTTAAAAGTCAATAAAATGTCAATCTTCGACAATGCAAAGTCAATAAAATGTCAATCTTCGACAATGCATGACCTTAAGGGTCATACAAAGTGCACAAATACATGTCCACATAACAGTACCTCTTTACTGTTAAAATAACCAGGATTATTTGAAGTGACCTGGATTCACCAATAACTAACAACTATTACGACGAGGATCCTCTATATACATGTACAGATCACTGCCACTTAGGACAATTCTGTTGTCACATCCTTGGACACAGGCCAAGCGAGTGATGCATCCGTCCGCTTGAAGGGTTTCTGTCCTTCAGAACTGTAATCGACGTTCCTTTTCTCTAGCATAGCGGACATCTCTCTCTCTTCACAACCACCATGTGAAGGAGAACATTTTACATTTACATTCTCAAGGTCATGCATATTAGCCTGCCGTTTACCAATTGTTTGGCCCAAATTACAAGTACTTTTATGTTTGACTATACATACTATACTAAATATTATAAATGACAACGCGGTTACAATTACAAAAGCATATGTCCAATGGTTTGTACCTTTCTTATCATCTACCTTTACCGTTTTATATGCTCTTGTTTCGCGTAGAAAACTTTGCAATGGAATCTCTTTCAAGCCTCTCAAATGCGATGGAATATTAACTGGCTTTAATTTTTCAAGTTCAGCTTTGGAATTGTTCCAAATGAAAAACTGTGAAATATTATGCAGTGACAACAAAGCTTGTAAAGGATCTGACCTTTCAAAGTAGAAGTAAAACAAAGATCAGGAATTGATACAATTAACTTACTCCATCCATAAAAGACACCAAAGGGAAAGAAATACAAACATTAAGCGACCAGACCATAATGGAAACCTAAACAAAGGAAGGCCATATGGACAGTTACTTTCCCACAAAATGGCCATATGGCCATCCAAAATTAAAAGACACAAGTGATACACACAATAAGTAACAAACAACAACATAAATAAATCGCCACAGAAGAGCCGCCTTGGAACGGTCAGTGGAAGATTTCCACTGGGGGGCTTAAATCGATTTTACGTGGCCACAATCCTCGCCCTTACTTCCGTCGCGATTTAGACAAATAATTTGTTCAGTCCGCATGAAGGCCTCCTAACTCATCAGTGCAACATCTCCGTGAACACAGAAATCAAAGAACCACAGAGGTGAGACAACGGTGAGGACTCGACAGCAAGAAACCACTGAAATGCTGGAGCAAAAGAAAACCAACAGTTAGACTCCGATGAGCCCGACCAGAGACAGAGCATCAGGCACCAACCAACATTATCTCTTTAATTTTCAATAAGCCTTTACGTTGGAGCCGTCATAGAATCTGAGGCCTGACCCACCGGCGTGCAATTAAAGAGGGAAGCAAAGTTGCCAACCGTGATTGGGTTAACTACCATGCATGCAGTCTGTCGTATAATATCCATGTTGTACCCAATCTTTTTATATCGAAGAATGATTTTACGAAATTGGGTGCTGAAGTCATTGCGGTTATATATTTTTCTGAATTTATATAATAAGTCACCATAAAATTCGGGTTCCGATAGACCTTGTTGCAGAAGAGATTTAAGTCCAATACTGAATAGGCAGTTTGTTTATCAAAATATTCAGGCAGCTGTAAGTATCTATTATAGGCTTTGCAAGTGTTATTTAACTTTAAAATGTCAAATGGAGATTTAATTTTAATATCACTGACTCCATGTTTATTCAACTGACAGTTAACTGTAAACATTAATGGTTTATCAGTCACAACTATCCACGCACCTGCAAACAAGTATTTTGTGGTTGGCAAAACCTGATCTAAAATAATAACTTGTTTACACAATGTTTTAATGTCATGCTTGTTCCGTGTAAAAAAGGCCATAACACAAAATTTATTAATGTTTGTTTGATAGTACGCAGTCTCTGGATTACAAAACTGCAAATGATAGGTATTACACATTTGATAAGTATTTTCAGACAGCAATGAAAATTTTGATCTGTCTTTTGAGACCAACAGCAATTCAGTTTCAAGACTATATTTTACCAAGCTGTTAGTGCTAATTAATGGTAAAGGTAAGTTATGTACCTTATACACTTCATATTCTTCTTTTGTATTAATTAATGGAATTTTCAAAACAATTCTAATTTCATTATCTTCTAAGTAGGTTATACATGTCAAAGTCTTATAAAAATACCAAATATCTTTTCGAGGATTTCTTGGTAACTCAAAATTGTTTGGAAGTTTTGATTCAACTTCGACCAGTAGCATCTTAAGATTTCGTGGTGAAATCGTAGATGTTGATAAATGATGCATAGATAACATATTAAGTTCTGCTTTAAGACTTTCCAAATAAGTCATACCATCTTGAGTTGTTAATCTTATCTCATCAAGAATTAATTGAAATTGTAAATATGTATGTATGAACTGTTCAAGTCTTACAAACTTCTTTTCAAAAGTTTCTTGCAATCTCATGATTGATCTATCTAGCTTTTGAACGACTATAATTAAATCCATTATAGACCTCCTATTTTCTGCTACTTGCATTCTCGTTAAGTTTAAGACAGATAAACTTACATCTAAGTCATGTATAATTTGTTCTTGATTGCTTGCCGGATATCTTATATTTCTATTTATGTCATCAAGGTCGTCTTCCGAAACTGTACCGAATAAAGAACTCATTAACTGACCAATGATTGGAAGAAGTGACCTTTGACCTCTTTTATTTAATGAGAGTGTTTTGTATTCCTCAAACTGACTAAATAAATCAGTATACGAATCAGTCAATATATCTACCTCAACATGTAAGCTCTTAAAAGTTTCTACATAACCTGTAAGGTTAGAGCTTTGGTAGATATCTGTGATTGCTTTCACAATACTGTCTGTACGTTCAAGATCATTACTGATCTGATTAATAAGGGTTTCAAACGGTCTTAAGTCATGTACAAATGTCACAGACCAGTGCGCGTCATTTATAAAAACCTCATTAGTCTTCTGAAAAACAACATTTTCAGACGTAAATAAGCCAAAAGAATGGCTAATAAGCAATGACCAAAAGAAAAATGTAAAATACACTGTGTTCATCTGAAATGAACAAGTAAAACACATTTTACTATTTACAAAAATTAAACTTCAACTGCATACACAGAAGAAACGAGGTCTCTTATAACATATTTGATATTAACCTCAATAACTGTTTCACGCCACTATTTTTGTTTTGTGACTGCTTTAATGGTCGGGCCCATCGGAGTCTAACTGTTGGTTTTCTTTTGCTCCAGCATTTCAGTGGTTTCTTGCTGTCGAGTCCTCACCGTTGTTTCACCTCTGTGGTTCTTTGATTTTTGTGTTCACGGAGATGTTGCACTGATGAGTTAGGAGGCCTTCATGCGGACTGAACAAATTATTTGTCTAAATCGCGACGGAAGTAAGGGCGAGGATTGTGGCCACGTAAAATCGATTTAAGCCCCCCAGTGGAAATCTTCCACTGACCGTTCCAAGGCGGCTCTTCTGTGGCGATTTATTTATGTTGTTGTTTGTTACTTAGTGTGTGTATCACTTGTGTCTTTTAATTTTGGATGACCATATGGCCATTTTGTGGGAAAGTAACTGTCCTTATGGCCTTCCTTTGTTTAGGTTTCCATTATGGTCTGGTCGCTTAATGTTTGTATTTCTTTCCCTTTGGTGTCTTTTATGGGTGGAGTAAGTTAATTGTATCAATTCCTGATCTTTGTTTTACTTCTACTTTGTTTTTCTTTTCACTGTCTTACGAACTTTCTTAGGCAACTTGATCTCATTGATGGACATCTTATCAACATCAGAATCAAGTGCACAAGAATTATCTGAAGCGTAGATTTCGGTTTCGCCAGAGTATGGATCTATTTCAGAGTGTCTCTCATCATCACAATCCATACTCCTAGCTGATTCCTCATCGCTACTATTCTTATAATTACGTTCTCTACTCTGAAGACGATTTCTAAGTTCCATTAAGGGAATGTCTGATTCATTGTCAGAGTTCTCTCTTTCCCTTCTGTACCTTTTAACTAACTTTGCTAACGGAAGATTCTCATCCGAGTCAGAGTCAGAATCGGAAGATGCCTGAGGGGGTAAAGCATAAGCTGCATCTCTCAGCTTACGACTGTTTTCATCCTTGGAAATTTGCCAATCATCAACATTTGCCAATCTTAACATTTCGGCATGAACTTTACTGGTAGAACCGTCTAACTGATTCTTAATTACATAAGTTACAGGACCTTTCTTTTCTAAAATCCTATAATATGGCTTCCACTTAAGATCTAGCTTTCCTTTTCTTTGATTGTTTCTGTAATAAACTGGATCACCAACTTCATAAGTTACAGCTTTACTTTTCTTATCTGCATATTTAGCTTGTCTTTTTTTAGCCTTTTGTAAGTTATTTCTTACAGTCACAAATGATTTGTGCTGTTCCTGAAAAGCAATTTGATGTGATTCTTCACCCAAATATTTTCTCCTGGGTTTCATGATATTATCTATAGGTAAGACAACATCTCTGTTATAAAGCAGATAGAAGGGAGAAAACTTTGAAGATTCACTTACATTGAATCGTATTGCTGCCAAAGCTTGGTTAAGAAACAAATCCCAAGTTTTTTGATTATCCGCAACTCTTTTCGACAATACATCATGCAAAGTTCTATGAAATCTTTCTACCTTCGCATTACTTTTTGGGTGATATACACTTGTCAAAATATGATCTATCTTAAGATTCTCTAAAGTTTCCTTGACAATTTTGTTGACATTTTCCGTCCCGTTATCTGACACGATTTGTAACATACTACCAAATCTAGGGAATATTTCTTCAATCAACAACTGAGCTACTGTATCAGCAGTTTTGTCTGGTACAGCAAAAGCTTCTGGCCAACCAGAATACCAGTCTACAAAAGCAATAATATACTTGTTACCTGATAAAGTTGTTGGATATGGTCCAGAAAGATCTAGGCTAACTTTTGCCATAGGATATGGGGGAATATCCGTTTCTTGTAAAGGTTGAGTGATTTTCTGTAAAGATCTTGTCTGACAAATTGTACACTCAGCTACATACTTATTCAGCTCTTTGAATAAGTTTGGCCAATAATATTTTCTACGAACAGAATCAAAAGTTTTCTGTACACCCATATGCCCATTCTGATCATGGTACTGTTGTATGATAAACACTCTGAGATGTTTGGGAACAAATAATCTCAAATATGGATCATCATCTACATTGGATATATAATAAACTAGATCATCTATCACAAGATAGTGCTTCTGAACATCCTTGCTTTCATTACCATTCAAAATCATTGCCCTGATTTTTGAAATGTCATCATCCCTACTCTGTTCAACAACTATGTCAAAACCACCTTTGGTGAACTCCGACAAATCACACTTCTCTAACGACTCATCGTTTGGCAATTTACAACTAGCAAAAGCTCTGGGATCAAATTGATTTGAATCTAAAACATTGACCTCATATAAGTTTTCATTAACATCAATGACATTTTGTTCCTCACTGTCCTCACAACTCTGAGATACATTGTCTTTTTGTGCATTGACATTGTCTGGATGTCTCGAAAGTAGGTCAGCACAAGTGTTTGTAGTACCACTAATGTATTCAATAGTGCAGTTATATCCTGCCATACTCAAAGCCCAAAGTTGTATCTTCTTATTCTGCATAGGAGATTCAAGAAGATATTTCAATGGTTTGTGATCAGTTTTAATCACGAACTGAGCATTGTGCAAATAATAATCTAATTTCTGAAGTGAGAAATGAATAGCATAAGCCTCTTTTTCAACCACTGACCATTTGCACTGTGATTTACTAAGTTTATGAGACAAATAATATATTGGTTTCTCTTCACCATCATATTCTTGTGTAAGGCATGCCCCTATACAAGTATCACTAGCATCTGTATAAAGAGTGAAAGGTTTGTTTGAATCTGGATATGCTAAAAGTGGAACAGAAGTCAAACTTTCTTTCAAATATTCAAAAGCTTTCTGATGTGTCTCAGACCATTTGTAATGTGCATACTTCCTAGTTAAAGCTATTATTGGTTCAGCTATCTGAGAGAAGTTTGGTATGAACCTCCTGTAATATGAACACATCCCAATAAAAGATCTGACTTCTCTAACACAAGTTGGAACTGGTAAAGATCGAATTGCTTCAACCTTCTTTTCATCTGGTTGAATTCCATTTTCACTAATTACGAAGCCAAGATAATTTGTTTCTAATTTAAGAAAACTACATTTCTTAAGTTTCAGTTTTAAACTATGCTGTCTGAGCTTGCCAAAAATAATATCTAAATGTTTCAAGTGTTCTTCCAAAGTTGCACTGAAAACTAAGATATCATCTAAGTATGCTGTTGCAAAGTGATTACACTCTTGTAACACAATAGACATGAGTTCCTGGAAGACAGCTGGAGCGTTAGAAAGGCCAAAGGGCATTACATTGAATTCAAATAACCTTTGTGACATGCAAAAGCTGTTTTCTCTTTATCTTTCTCATCCATGGCAACCTGCCAATAACCACTCTTAAGATCTAAGGAACTGAAGTATTTTGCTTTACCTAACAATGCTAAAATGTCATCAATCAAAGGTAAAGGATATGAGTTTTTCTTTGAAATTTGATTAAGCTTCCTAAAGTCTACACAAAATCTTTTACTACCATCCTTTTTGTCAACAATAACAACAGGAAATGACCAAGGGGATCGAGATCTTCTGATAACATCAGCATCTAACATTTCTTCAATAGCTTTATCAATAACTTCCCTATTCTTAATTGGCGTTCTATATGGTCTCATTTTAATAGGCTCTTGATTACCTGTATCTATTTGCATCTTAACTGTATCAGTTTGACTTAATTCTGAGTCTTTGTTCGCAAATAAGTCCTGATTTCTTAAGACTAACTTTTCTATATGTGTTCTGTATTCCTTTGGAACATCTAAGTCCTTACGATTTATTTTAGTATCTGCATTTTTATTTTGACATACTGAATCTACATGCATCATGTTTTCACTTTGAATGTCTGAAATTTTTGCCAAAAGACCATGCCTATAAATTTTAATAAATTTGTTTGTATTGTTTACAATTAATAAAGGTAAAGATCTATCCCTAGCTAAAGTTGAGACAGTATTAATAATTTGTAAACCTGGTTGATTAACTAAAAATCCCTTATCAATTTGTTTTACCTCATATGACTCACCAACAGGTAAGTCCGGGTTTTCTCTAACCTTGCCATAACAAATCATAGCAGTTTGTGGTTTAATTACGCATGTTCTTTTCATCCTAACTGTTGATGCAATGTGTATGTCTTCCTCGTTACATAATGTTTACCGTTTATCCTGATACATTTTAGATCAAAATAAATTCTTACATTATTTTGTTTAAGCCAGTCCAAACCCAATATCAAGTTTCTATTCAAATCTCTAATGACATAGAAATCTTGGGACATTTCGGTACCATCGATGCAGAATTGCACAGTAATGCATCCATCGCATTGCAGTTCAGAGCCGTTTGCTGATTGTAAGCTCACTCTTTTGCTCTGCAATTTTGGCTTGTTTTTAAGCTGATCATATATTCTGCGATGCATTAATGAACACTCCGCCCCCGTGTCCACAAGAGTTCTAAACTTTTGTCTTCCTATCTTTACAAGACAAGAATTTGGACTACCTGAAACACTAACCTTATAAATTTTCTGAGGTTTAGTATCATGTATGTTATTTTTACTACTCTTTACACCGACCTCCTCATGTAAAGAGTGACCTAGTTTTCCTGATGACCTGGGGTTTTACTTGGTTGAAACCTACTTCTTCCATGCCCCATAGGTTTTCTATTTTTCTCTTCCTTCCTGCAATCCCTACTTATGTGGCCTTCTTCACCACAAGACCAACATTTAACTGGTCTGTTTTGAGTACTGTTTACCCTTCTGTTATTATTGTACGGATAACGGCGACCTCGTGAAAGGTCAACCTCCATAGGTGTTGTTTTTGTGTTGGACCCTTGCCAATTATGATGTGACATTGATACTCTTGTCCTTAAGTTTTGTTCATTTGTGGCAATAGCCACAGCTCCCTGCAAAGTGTCGGGCTCATCCCTTAATATTTTCATCTTCAGTTGGTCATTTGTAAGACCGTCTACGAAGATATCTATTAACTGCCTTTCAATAGCATTGCCTCCTTGGTTATCGTAGGCAATTTCAGCTAATGAAAGAATTCGTTCGGCATAAACCTGTATGTTTTCGCCAGGCTTCTGCCTCACAGACCTCAACATGGACAGAGCAGTTTGAGAGTCTGTCACATCAGAAAATCTCACAGCAAGTTGCTGTTTAAGCTGAACCCAATTATTGTCTGGGTTAGCTTGCATATAACGGTGAATGAAGCCACTCACTGCCCCACTTGACGACTGATAAGCAATTAGCTTTTTCCGTCCGTCAGGTACATTTACTAAGGTCGCATACTTTTCTATTGACCTTATCCACTCTCTATAATTTTTAGGATTTCCATCAAACTTAAAGACTGTGTTTGAGATTCCCTGCGCAGTCAAAGCATTTGAAACACTATTCAGTTCTAAAGTTAAATTATTGAAAACTTGAGCAATATCTGGTGCTTGACCTTGTCCTTCCGCCATTTTTTTTTTAAAAGTTAATTAAATAAACTAAAATAATTTTCTAAAATATTTTTTATATATTTAACATGGCTAACACAAGGCAGACTACTTTTTGATCATTGGTAAACTTTCAGCATACACACATGAATAGAAAATGTAACAAGTAAAATGTCCTACCTGTGGTCCTTGTTGACTTTCCATCCTCGTGGTCCTGTGTTTAATCCTAGTTCAATCCTGGGAACTTTAAGCACCAAATTAGATACCACACTGTTACGTAGTGGGGTACCGTAGACCTATGTCGTATAGTGTTCTTGTTTTAGTACTTCGCTTTTTAACACAATAAAATAAAGTCTTTTCAAAGTTTCTAGGTTTTAATTTTCATTTCACTACATTTCCGCGACAGCCCAAAAGTTGTATCAGATTAATTTCAATCTGATACTTTCAAAAATGAGATCTATTATATCCAGCGTGGATCTCTCTACATCATTTCAACCCAAATTCAGATCTAACTAACGTGTTCAAAACTGGACCTTTTATATGTTCTCTGAGCATTTCTAACATTTCACAATTCACGTTTACACCCTTATTATTTGTGCAAACGTCAATCATCCTGCATATTTTCAGGACGCTACCACGCAATTATTTAAAGGTTATTGTTTTCCTAAATTCCTTCAAAAGCTTACTGCACCTGTTTGATTGACTTAACATTAAAACACACACCCCTATAACTGACATAAACCATAATATGTACTCGGGTGATAGGCATATGTATATACAAATACCCCTTTTTGAGTGGCGTATCCGTATACATTTTAGAATTATGTAAGTTTTGTTTACTGCACCTGCATGTCTCTAGAAACTGATAAACACCAGGTGGTTACTGCGTAATCACATATTTTATATGTCAAATGACGATTTGAACTTAGTCCAGTTGATTTGAATCGGTTCCAATATAAACAATACATGTAAATCAAGTTTAGAAAGTACAATGCATCATTTTATAGCCTGTTAGCAAAAACCAATATTTTATAAAAAGAAAGATTCACAATTAAGCTTTAACAGTTTAGATAGTAAAATAACTGTTAATATGATATGCCTTTACGACCCACCAACACTATAGATCATACAAGGCTAGTTTCTTACGGCCCTTCAACATTATATGTCATACATGTTATACATGTTATATGCTCAGAGAACGACTATGTTATAATCATTTATTTTTCTTTTAGTACATCCATGTTGAGCTGTCTTCAATAATCACTTTTTTGTCTGTCGATAACAAGCCATACATCATCTCAGACATTTCCCACTACTGAACAGCCACCTCCCTTAAACAGCCAGTTTTGGAGTTTTCCCAGGATGGCTGTTTAATTGAGGTTACAATGTAGTAATGTTTTATCTTTTTCCATTAGAAACATATTTTATAACAAAAACATCAAGTTTGTACTGTACTTTAGGTGATTTTCTGCCATTAAGAAGACTACAGAAGCATTTCATAGAGGATCTTACATGAGTGCTCATGTATTATTGAATTTATTAAACTAGTTGAGGAAAAGGGATAAAATGCGAGGCTTTGTCGAGCATTTTATCCCTTTTCCTCAACGAGTTTAAAAAAATTCAATAACACATGAGCTTGAATGCACTATTCTATTTATCATATGACATTTATAACGCATTTAATTCACGTTTGCTTACAAAAATATCAATATTCCGCCATTAGTAAACACGACGTCGTTAAGGACGTCATACATGAAACGTTACGGGACGTATCTACCTATTTTGCATATTTAATCAACTAGTGCATTATCTAATTTATTACATGGCGTAATTACACTCTCAGACGCGACGTCAGATGATAAAGTACAACATTCATGCTACGAGTGAGTGTTTGCGTTTTACGTCTCACCAACCACTAAGGTCATACGGAGACGGGGCCTCGGTTTAAAGACTCATCCGAAAGTCTGGAGAAGCCCGGGATCGATCCTGCGACCCCCGTTTTACAAAGCCAGTAGCATAAACAATATGCATCATGCTATTGTATGAATGTAGGATCAGTACATTTTATTCAGTAGGTGACCATACCGCTTTGTTTGTATTGGAGTTTAACGGCCCAGTCAAAATTATTTTAGGTCATTTTTGAGCCGGTCAATTTACCTATCCACACTTTTCCTGGGCAGGCCTATACGTAAGCGATTAACCAGTACAGTGCAAATGTTGTCGCCAGAAACTGAAAACTGCCCTTCGTGAACCAGAGGAAGGGAGAGAATGACCATAGAAAAGATTTCATGATCAATCTCCACGAAAGAATGTTGCCCAACCCGGCCGGTATCGAACCCGCGTCCACCTGATCACCAGTCAGACGAGCATCCGAGGGGCTACCGAGGCCTGCTTCATACCGCTTTAAGGCATTTATTCTTGTAACAGTAGACACCCTGTGTGTTCATGATTGTTTTATTGCCCCTTGTGATACACTGTCTGTAGCAGATCAAAGGCGAGGACAAGACAGAGGACTTCTATTAAGTCAGCACTGAGGGGTAGATAATAGTATGTAATGAAATGATAGTCCTCATTAATCAAGAATAAATGTCTATAAGAATGCTAATGGCAACACAGTGAAATAGCTAAAACTGCTTAACGCCGCATATAATTTTAGCAAATCACATTGCAGAACATTTTCCTTGGAGATTGTTGGTATGGTTTGTTCGATTTAAGGTTTAACGTCCCCGTCAACACTGTATGGGTCATTTTGGAGACGTTGCTTCCAATTTTGTGGTACTTTTACCCGACATTGAGATGAAATGAGCAGGCTTAGATCCTCTATGCAGTTTACTATTACTCGTGTGCGGTCGGTTATAGCTCTACGTAGAAGCATCATGCAGCCCATCTATTTCTTCGAGCCCCGATGGGCGGGTGCGAGGGGGATTGTTGGTGGCTACCCAGCTAGCATGCAACATCGGACCAACATTACGTCATATTGCTGTTAGCACGACGTTGACCCCTCATTCTTTGCTGGTTGGGTATTATTATGTTGTTTGCCAGTGTCCCTTTCATTACGAAAATACGAGGCTATTCATACATATTGTAAATTTTACCGCATAAAAACGGAAATTTTAAGATGAAACATTGTGATATTTTTCGTATTTCTGCTCCTAAAATATAGATTGTGGGTACTCGTTTGAACCGCCTCATGGAGGCGGTTCTAACGAGTACCCACAAGCTATATTTTAGAGCAGAAATAAGAAAATAAAGTTTATCCCTGTAGACCCCAATTTTATTTTATAAAAGAGGGGTTCAAGGGGGTCAGATTTATATAGGCGTGTGTTTCGTGGTGATTCGGTTCTCCGTTTAAAACGAGTCAATATATATTTCATTGGACGCAACGTCTCCAAAATGACCTTTGCAGTGTGACGTGGACGTTAAACCTCAAATCAAATAAAACAAAAACTCAATAACTAAGTTTTTGCCACTTACCGGCAAGGCGTAGGACATTTTTCATTACAGGCTTTCAGAGTTTTGTCACATGTGTTCTCCAAACAGTTGGCTGTAGAGTAGAATATACGAATACTCGGTTAATCATATAATGTTATTAAAGGTATTTATGCGTGTTACAGTAGCAAACACCGTGTGTTCATAATTCCATAGCAGATCAAAGGCGGTCCTTAATAGGGTGATAAATAGCTATGTTCTAAGCCCCTGACTGGGGCCCTTAAGAGGAAAATCAATAATGTACATCAAAATGTAGATTAAAAATTTATATCACTAAATTTTGAAAAAGGAATACAATCAATAAGTAAAATAAAAAAGTATTATTTACATACCTACATGTTTACTTTTATTCATTATAAGCATGGTGTGCCGTAAAAATATTTTTGATGTAATAATTACAAAAACTGATTCTTTTATAATACTTTGTTTTTCTGAGGCCAAGTGTAAACTTTGATTATGCTACTACTAATAATAATTATAAAAAAAAATAATCTACAGATGGTGCACCATCGCAAATAACCCCATTTTCTAAATTTGACGTTTGACCTCATCCCATGGCCCCAGGGAGACAGATCAAAACTTCGATAACAATACGTGTACCCAGTTTGATCCCCATAGGCCAAAAAATAAAAAAGTAGTTGCACTCACAAGGTTAGAAACCTGGGGTTTACGGGGGTAAACATTATTTTTCTTACTTCTGCTCCAAGACATAGGTTGTAGGTACTCGTTAGAACCGCCTCAATGAGGCGGTTCTAACGAGCACCCAAAACCTATGTTTGCAGTAGTAATAAGAAAATTATCACGAATTTTCATCAGAAAATAGCCATTTTCGAGATGTGAAAAAATGCACTATGTCGCACGGGTTTGTTATCGTAATGAAAAACAGAAGTAGAGGCAATGATCAGGAATCAATACAATTAACACACAGCTCCCATCAGAGACACCAAAGGGAAAGAAGCACAAACATGAAGCAACAGACCCCAACGGAAAAACCAACAGCGGAAAGTCAAAACTCCTAAGCCTATGTATTTCTTCTTCTTCCTCTCCTTATTATAATATTTTTAATAATCATAACAATAATACTACAATGTGACACAGTACATCTTTCATTTCTCCAAACTGGTTATTTTTATGAAAGTTTGCATTGTTTGTCATATTTACACACCGAACCTAGGTTATGCGTACTCATTAGATCTGCCTCATCGAGACGGTTCTAACAAGTACCCACAATATATGTCATGGAGCAGAAATATGAAAAATGTTGTATACCCTTACACACCAGTTTTCTTTATATAATGTGGGTTTAGATTGGTGTTGATTGCATGATGGATATGAAAGGGTCAAGCATTACGATAACGCACCCGTGTGATATAGGGCAGTTTACATATCTCCCAAATGCCTACTTTTCCGATGAAAATTTGTCATATTTTTCTTATTTTTACTTTAAACATAGGTTTAGGGTGCTCGTTAGAACCGCCTCGTTGAGGCGGTTCTAACGAGTACCCACAACCTATGTCTTGGAGCAGAAATTAGAAAATTAATGTATATCCCCGCAAGTTTTCTCTATATAAAGTAGGGTTTCAGGAGGTGTTCATTTCACGGACTTGTTCACGTGATGGAAAATGATTACAATTTGTTCCTCTGCTATCTTATCTATTCCTCTAGCCATTAGTTAGTAAACTATTATTTTCCCCCAGGAGCCCCCTTACTAGTTGAAGACACAGGTCCACTGAGGGAAACATAATAATATGAAATGAAATGACAGTCCTCTATAATCTACAACAAATGCCTTCAACCAAATAGTTTTGTATTGGCTTAGCTGTATTAGCCCTAGGCCCAAGGCCGAGACCAGTAATTGGGCCAATACGAAATTATATGTGAATGACAATTTTATTAATTAACATCATAAAACATTCTTTCCCAGAGAAAAAAAAAACATGGGGAGGGGGGAAGACGGCACTTTTTTCTACCCCACCACCTACAGATTTCAATATCCTCACAGACCCACCACCTACAAATTTAGATAGCTGTTGCTTCCAACAACCCATAGAATTTAATTTGTGTAATACACGACCAACAACAGAATTGTAATTTACACACATAATCAAAATATATGGAAAATATACGGCCACCAACAGAATTGCATTTTACTGATAGAATTGGAATTCTTAAAAATATTATTTTAATATTTCAGTTTTCCTCCTCACTTCGAAGAAATTAATATTACTCCAAGATACTGTGCCTAATTTTTAATGTCCTTTTAAGTGCATCACGAAAACACGCCTATATAATTTTGACCCCCTCCAACCCCACTTTTATATAGAAAAACTGGGGTTTACAGGTGTAAACCTTAATTTTCTTATTTCTGCTCTAAAATATAGAAAGTGGGAACGCGTTGGAACCGCCTCGATGAGGCGGTTCTAACGAGTAACAACAATCTGTATTTTGAGCAGAAATAAGAAAAATATCACAATTTTTCATCTAAATATTTCATAACAACAATCTGTATTTTGAGCAGAAATAAGAAAAATATCACAATTTTTCATCTAAAAAATTTCATTTTTTCGGCGATTAAGGTAACACTGTATTTGTATAGGCGTGTTTTCGTAATGTGTGTATGTGGAATAAACCAGAAATACAGTCGAACTTCAATGGCTCGAGCACCTTTGGGACCTCGAAAATCTGTTCGAGACAGGGGTAGTTCGAGCCACTGAGGTTACAGTCAGGAGGCATAACGAGATACTTTTAGACATCTTTTTGGTGTTCTGTAATGAAAATGTATGCTATGTGTACTCATTAGAATCGCCTCAAAGAGGCGATTCTAATGAGTACACACAGCATACATTTGCAAGATAAGAGACTAAAATTTCCTTAATTATCCCCCACTTTTCTTATGTAGAGGATTTCGCTAGGGGCTCAAGAATGTGTTCGACTCATCCATGGTAAACGAGCCATCGGTGTTCGAGCCATCGAAGTTCTACTGTACATGTTTTGAAGTTTATGGTTGTTGAGTGCTAGTTCTAAAAGATGTAGTCCATTTTTGTTTCGTCATACAGGGCGGTTTCTTTGTTTGTATTGGAGTTAAACGGCCCAGTCAACACTATTTAGGTCATTATTAGCCGGTCAGTTTACCTATCCACACTTCTCCTGGACAGGCTTATACGCAAGCGGTTTACCAGTACAGTGCACAGTGACCTAAATAGTGTTGACTGTGTCGTTAAACGCCAATACACTTTGATGTCTGCCTTAGGTTCTTGACCGGAGTTAGAATTTTGAAGGAAATGCATGGTAAGGTTTAACCCGTCAACACTGGAAAGGTCATTTTGGAGACGCTGTTTCCAATTTTGTGGGACTTTTACCCGACATTGAGATGAAATGACATCTCAAGCCCTGTCGCCCAATGAAACCAATAGGGTTTATAAGCATGGATGGTCCGATACTCACTACACGTTGCCTGGGCAGGCTTAGATCTTCAAAGTGGTTTACCAGTACTTGTGTGCGGGTCTGTTTCAGCTCTGCGTGGAATCATCATGCAGCCCATCTATTTATGTCTTCAAGCCCCGACGGGCGGGGGCCAAGGACATGCATGGTAACACTGATACCCAATTAGTTTAGCAGCTGAGTTGCCATGTCCATGGTCAAGTTCTTACTTTACAACCACAGTTACCATCACGAGAACACGCCTTTATAAGTTTGACCCCCTCTTACCCCACTTTTATATAGTAAAACTGGGGTTTTAGGGGGTATACATTATTTTTCTTATTTCTGCTCTAAAATATAGATTGTGGGTACTCGTTAGAACCGCCTCGATGAGGCGGTTCTAACGAGTGTCCAAAATCTATATTTTGAACAGAAATAAGAAAAATATCACATTTTTTCATCTTAAAATTTCTAATTTTTGGCCCAAAAAATGGCAATGTATTTGTATAGGCGTGTGTTCGTAATGCAGTGTTGATCAGGGTCCAGTTGATCAAAGCATCATTAGCTTAACGAGCTCGTAAATGGTGAAGCTGCTCACATTTTTTCAGCAAAAATATTAGCAATTTTGCCATTTTGCCATATTTAGTGATTAAAGTTCGGCTCACATGTGAGACGCCAAGTTCTGCAACGGAAGGTCAGGTGGTTTTTCTCCGGGTACTTAGGTTTTCGCCCAACTCTGATTAACGATCGGCTCGATATGAGTGAAATAATCTTGAAAGGGCCGTAAAACCAAAACCAAAATAATAAAATCAAAGTGCTGAAAGTACTGAGGAAAGTTGATTTATGAGGTATATTCACCATGATAAAATGGTAGTGGTATATTAAGTGAGTGAGTTTTAGTTTTACGTCCCACCAACAGCTAAGGTCATACGGAGACGGGACCTCGGTTTAAAGACTCATCCGAAAGTCTGGAGAAGCCCGGGATCGATCCTGCGATCCCTGGTTTACAAGGCGAGTAGCGTAACCACTGCACCACGGAGGCTTCTAGTGGTAGATTAAACAGTTCTCTAAGTATCTTTTTGACAAGGTTGAAAAAAGGAGTTTAACCAGGTTCGACTAAGAAAAAAATTCCTGTTGCTTGTTATTGTCCTCGTGACAATCACTGACCATCTGACTGGCGCCGACCCTGAACAAAATCCAGGTATTGGTCATTGATAGCACCCCTAAGATGTCAGAGCGGAACGTCAGAAGAAAATTCTGGACTGTGCTTGTTTGTTTGATTGTATGTTTGTTTGCTTGTTTTGAGGTTTAACATCCCCGTCAACACTGACTAGGTCATTTAGAGACGTTGCTTCCAATGTTGTGAGACTTTTACCCAACACTAAAATGAAATGACATAATTATCAAGCCTGTCGCGCAATGAAACCAAATAGGCTTGTGGCATGGACGGTCCGATTCGCACCACTTTGCCTGGGCAGTCTTAGATCCTCTAAGCGGTTTACCAGTACTCATGTGCGGTCAATTTCAGCTCGGCGTGGAAGTATCTTGCATTCCGTCTATTTCTTCAAGCCCTGATGGGCGGGGGCGGTAGGACTGTGCTCGTGCATTTGGCCATTGGCAAACAGAACCTTCATAATCAGACGCCACATAATGCGGTGTCCGATCAATTCTAATGTACCTGCTTAAACGAACAGTCCGATTCTCAGTCCATGACTCTTCTCCAAACTTACATTCAGAGACGATCGATCCACCAGTTCTCTCAGCACTTTGATTAATTGAGTATTTACGCAAATACACTGTTTATCTGGAGCACTGGACGGGAGTGAACTTTAAAACCTATTGCTTTCTTTCGGCGAGTCATGGGTCTCCAAAAATGAAGTGTACATTGCTTTCGGAGACGTTACAGCTGAGCCCTTTAATTTCTACATTTTAACCAGTGGAGACGCTTCGACATAGATTCGTCTTCCCAAGTGTCTATAAAACGAGTGCATATGCACCCAAAAATGCAAAGCTTCCTTTTATAACACTAAAGGGTCTGATTCGAGGTCAAAGAATGAGGTGTCTGATCAGTGGCTTCTGAGTTTGCTTAACCAAAATATGACAATGGAATCTTCCAACAAATAAGTTCGGAACAGGATTGTCAGATTTGTTTTCTTAAAGGTAGGTTTTGCAAGAATGTATGTTTTTAGCAATCAATGCAGACTCAGATCAGACGCCAAGTTGTGCTGCGTCTGATCTGGGCCTACAATACTTACATGCCATAAAAAGTGACGCTAGTTATATATGGGCTAATATCCAGTTCGAAAACCGAGGGGTGAAAGGGAAGGAACACCTGTGGAATCAATTCCGCCTTGATATAAAAGGACACACACGAGTATCAAAGCTGGAAAAGTCCAGTTCGGCAACTGAGGGGTGTAAGGGAAGGAACACCTGTGGAATCAAGTCCGCCTTCAGCGCAAATGTTAAGAAATCAATGCGCTGGAAAAGGAAATGAGGCAACTGCTTAATTTGGACTATTTTATGCAGCGAACGAACAGCGGAAGTGTAGTAACGCGGTCCAGTACCGGAAGTAGAAATGCAATGACATATAAACTTGATACAAGTATCAACTTTCAAAAATTGGCCCCTGGCCAGCATTTGAGCGGTGATTTAGGTGTAATCAGTCATCGACAAAAGTTATATACATAGAGGATCTTACATGAGTGTTCATGTATTATTGGATTTATTAAACGAGTTCAGGAAAAGGGATAAAATGCGAGGCTTTGCCAAGCATTTAATGCCTTTTCCTCAACGAGGCGGTTCTAACGAGCATCCACAATCTATGTTTTGAGTATAAATAAGAATAATATCTCAAATTTTCATCAGAAAATTGACCGTTTTTGGAGAAGTACGAAAATGCATTATGACGCACGGATGTGTTATCGTAATGTGACTTATGAAGAACTGTTGAAAAGCACAAATGTTTGAATTTTCAGTGACCTTGGACCAAGATAAAATCGCATACAAAAGAATTTAAGAAAACTCTAACCTGGACCTTTAATAGTTCAATGTCATTGCAGGTTCATCTTTTTAGCAAACTATGATGTGAATTCCCCAGTGGTATATACCAAGTTTCAAGGCAATGACACAATCGTTCCAGAGCAGAATTTTGAATGGTTTTATCATATGTAGGAAACAAAACATTTACAAAAGAATTCAACGCATAACTCTATTATATTACCGCGAAACAATATGTGCTACCCCACATCATGGTCTAACTATGTATGAAGTTTCAACTTGATAGGATGTAAACTGTAGGAGTTATCTGGAAACGAAATGTTTATAGACGGACGGACAGACGCCGGGGTATAACATAATATGTCCGGTTTTTCAAACGGGCGTATAAAAATGTACAAGAGCTGTCCTGACTTGATTTGCGGTTTAAGGTCCCCGTCAACACTGTATATGTCATTTTGGAGACGTTTCCAATTTCGTGGGACTTTTAACCCACATTGAGATATGACATTTCAAGCCCTGTCGCCTAACGAAATCAATAGCATGGCACCACTTTGCATGGTCAGGCTTAGATCCTATAAGTGGTTTACCAGTACTCGTTTGCGGTCGGTTTCAGATCTGCTTGGAAGCATCATGCAGCCCATTTATTTCTTCAAGCCCCAATGGATGTGGCGTATGTACAAGAGCTGTCATTAGGCATCATAGCTCACCTGGAACGTGTCATAGGTAGAGGTATTGCCTAATAAACTTCTGACCTATATCATCGCACCGAATGCCCATACTTATGAAAATATGTGCACAAAAGGATTATGGGCTTGGGCGGGGAATAGCTAAATAAAACTTTAGAACTATATCTTATTATAAAACCAATAATTAACCAAACTCATCATATGGTTTGGAAAACATGAGCTCTAAAACCATTCACATAAACTTTTAAGCCTGTGACCTTGACCTTAAGGTCGTGGATGAGGATATTGCTGAATATAAGCTTGGACCTATATCTATCATCATACCAAATATGAACCAAATCCATCTGACATTTAGTTTTGAAAATATGACCTGTTAAAAAACCCTCTAACAAAAAGTCTATGTCCAGGACCTTGACGTCATGGGCATGGGTGAGGTAGTGGAATAAAACGTTGGACCTATTTCCTATATTTTATCATACAGAATATGAAACAAATATATATAATTGATTGGATAAATTGAACATTAAAAATTTCTGTGACCTTGACCCTGCGGTTATACGTGTGGATGGGGTAATTGCTGAATGAAACTCTGGACATATATCTTTCATCGTACCAAATATGCACCAAATTCACTGAGGTTTGGAAAATATGAGCTGTTCAAAAACTTTAGCATAAACATTTCTAAAAAAAATTAACATAAAATTTAACAAACATTCTCTCCTTGTACTTTGCACAGGCAAGCTAAGAACTAGATTAAGTGCCTAGTTGGGGCACATTGATGGACCTCCAAACAGTGCAATGACCTCTTTTTGACTGTCAGAGTGTTCTCCCTTTTATGTATCATCGAGAGTTATCGTCATCTCGGCTTACAAAGGCTCATCCCAAAAACTTCAGAAGCCGGGAATCAAACGACAACTGCTTTTCAAGGCATGCAGCTTGATCAGTACATCATGGAGATTTCTCGCCTCACCAAACAACCTACATGGCAGCTCTGTGAAGACGCAGATCTGCAGTCTTTTCAGTCCTCAGTAACGGTTCCCGCCCATCGGTGCTTGAAGAAACGCATTGGACTGCATGATGCTTTCACGAAGGCCTGGGTCTGCACAAGTACTGGTAAACCGCTCAGGTTTAAACCTGCCCAGGAAAGGTGGTGCGAGTCTGACCATCCATGCATATAAACCCTATTGGTTTCATTGGGTGACAGGGCTTGAGATGTCATTTCATCTCAATGTTGGGTAATAGTCTCACAAAATTGGAGCAGTCTTTAAAATTATCTATAGTGTTGTTTGTTTGTTTGATTTGATGTTTAACGTCCCCATCAACACTGTAAAGGTCATTTTGGAGACGTTGCTTTCAATTTTGTGGGACTTTTACCCGACATTGAGATGAAATGACATCTCAAGCCCTGTCGCGCAATGAAACCAATAGGGTTTATTAGCATGGACTGTCCGCTTCGCACCGCGGTTCCTGGACAGGCTTAGATCCTCTAAGCGGTTTAGCAGTACTAGTGTGCGGGCCGGATTCAGCTTTGCGTGGAAGCATCATGCAGCCCATATATTTCTTCAAGCCCCGGGGACGTTAAACCTCAAATCAAACAGAACTGCTGAAGAACCTATGGGACTTAGGTACCCGAAGACTTTGTACAGACTGCTTTTGTGTGTTTGATTTGAGATTTAACATCCACGTAAACACTATTCAGGTCATTTTGAAGACATTTGTGGGACTTCTTCTAGACACTGCGATGAAGTGGCATCTCAATCCCTGCCACAAAATGAAATAGGGTTTATAAGCACTGACCAACTTGCAATACTTTGCCTAGGCAGGCTTAGGTCTTCTAAGAGGTTTATCAGTACTCGTGTGAGGTCAGTTTCAGCTCTGCGTGGAAGCATCATGCAGCCCAATCTATTTCTCAGAGCCCCGATGGGCGGGGGCAATCTGAACAGACTGCGCAGATCTGTGTCTTTGCAGAGTGCACATGTACACTGTGGTAATTGCTGTACCAAGGCTCAAATAAAGATCTCTACTATTTGCAGTCATTGATGAATTGCCAATCCACTTCCTAACTCTTATCATGCTGTTCACCACAACCCCAATCTTTGGAAACAGTGCAGATCCAGATCAGATGGCTTCTGAAGAAGCCATCTGATCAGGATCTACACTATTCGACCTTCAGTTTATGAATTTGTAGGACTAAATTACATCAAGTAATCTGATTGGTTCAAAGTCAGAGATGGGTGTGGCTTTAATGAATATTCAGCAAGATAAGGGTTAAATAGCAAATCTCATGGACATGATTAACTGTCTTTAAATCTGCACAACAGATATTGGATTTACATACAACTAATACATGTGTGGACAAAATAAATCTCTAAAACCAATATCTTGCTGTGCATATTGCTGCTTTCCAATAATACTTAAACTCAACAGATAAACAATGAGGATAGGAATTGAAATGGGAAGTTCCACGAGTAAAGCTGTTTTGATTGATTGATTGATTGATTGGCTTAAGGTTTACGTCCCCGTCAACACTGTATAGGTCACTGTGTATGTCATTTTGGAGACGTTGCTTCCAATTTTGTGGGACTTACCCGACATCGAGATGAAATTACATCTCAAGCCCAATGAAACTAATAGGGTTTATACGCATGGGCGGTCCGACTCGCACCGCTTTGCCTGGGCAGGTTTAGATACCCTAAGCGGTTTACCAATACTCATGTTTGGTGGGACTCAGCTCTTAGTTGAAGCATCATGCATTCCATCTATTTCTTCAAGCTCCGATGGGCGGGAGCCGCACGAGTAAAAATGTAGAATGGCAAACAGTGAAGGCACTTATTAGTTGTCAGACTGCTTCTAATCTATTTTACAGCTTCAAAAGTCAGAGCAGTGTTTTCTCTCATTTTCGATTCACACGAACCTCTTTGTAACATGGTTTGTTATAACATGATTCAAAGATGAATTCAAAACTGTGTAGATAATGCAGAAAAATGATCATAATGGGTATTTTTTTATATATATAATCTACATATTTTTAATTGAATATAACATGTTTGTTTAAATAACACTGTTTATTCTTTGGACACAAAAGATCATGTTATGACAAGGTTGTCTTAAAACACCTGCTCTCATCACGGTTACTTCTAAATACTGTTTGTTTGTTTGTTTGTTGTTGTTGTTTTTTTGTTTGCATATTTTTTTTGTCGTTGTTGTTGTTTTGTTGTTTTTTTTTTTTTTTTTTTTTTATGAAACCACACCTTCCTCTCAGATTCAGACAGTGCCCTGTTTTTAGCTGCAATATATCACACCTAATTCTTTGTTACAACAAAATTGCCAAAGAAATAGAAAAAAAAAGGTTGTCTCATTTGATATCAAGTTTGTCAGGCAAGGCTTTGAGAAAGCTTGTAGAATCACGAGGCTTGCCGAGCGCTTCTACATGGGTTCTCGAAGCAGTGACTGATAAACTTTATATCAAATGACATGAATCCGGTATTCTATTTATCAGTTCATCCCCTTGTAAACTCCTACAGTTTTTCCTTTTTTCCAGTAGTCCAGTTCATAGAAGTGGAATATCAGATTGACCTGATAAAAGTTCGCTTGTCCTGAGATAGCATATCTTTATCAGGTCAGTATGTTACAATGCAATCAATATAGAGGATAACTGATAAAATGTCACAAAGCTGTTCATCATAATGTTCTAGTAAGAAATTGTATGCGGAACTGCTATAAACTGACAAATTCAAATAAAGTCTTTCAAATTTAAGCTATGAAGCCTTAAATGTTTCACCTGCATCAATTCACCCCTTAGTGTTTGTTTGGTACAACAGTTGACACCAAGACTGTTCAGTATGTCCTTCAGCTCAGAAACAGTGAACTGATCAAGCACTGTTCCTTTGTAACTGTCAAGTAGCTGTGCATACGCAGCTTTCCAAGTTTCTTTTCCTTTCGAGCTCGGACACATACTCTTCACATTTTTCAGGAGAAATTCCCACAAAGTCAGACACTCTTCCCATAAAATCTGGATCTCTCAATCTTTCTGGTGTAGTGTTCCAAATATGCTTTAGGTTCCATGGTGGCAGATGAAAATCTGGAGTTTTGAGTCATAATGGTAAACCGTCATATGGTTCCTCTAAAGATCTGCCTACTTCCTTGACATGGTTGTAAGGGAAGATAGTGATGTTCTGGCAATCGCCCCACGTCAGTGATTGGTTGTATTCCATTGCGCCGCACTGGTTCTTGTCCACGCCAAGAATCATCTGGTCTATAGACTGTAAATCCATACCGTTGCTTCCAATAATTTCCCGGTTCATAGGTTCAATTATACAAGTGAATGGCTGACTTTCTTTAATTGCACGCCGGTGGGTCAGGCCCCAGATTCTATGACGGCTCCAACGTAAAGGCTTATTGAGAATTAGAGAGATCTAATTCTTGGTAATGTTGGTTGGTGCCTGATGCTCTGTCGCTGGTCGGGCCCATCGGAGTCTAACTGTTGGTTTTCTTTTGCTCCAGCATTTCAGTGGTTTCTTGCTGTCGAGTCCTCACCGTTGTCTCACCTCTGTGGTTCTTTGATTTTTTGTGTTCACGGAGATGTTGCACTGATGAGTTAGGAGGCCTTCATGCGGACTGAACAAATTATTTGTCTAAATCGCGACGGAAGTAAGGGCGAGGATTGTGGCCACGTAAAATCGATTTAAGCCCCCCAGTGGAAATCTTTCCACTGACCGTTCCAAGGCGGTTCTTCTGTGGCGATTTATTTATGTTGTTGTTTGTTACTTACTGTGTGTATCACTTGTGTCTTTTAATTTTGGATGGCCATATGGCCATTTTGTGGGAAAGTAACTGTCCTTATGGCCTTCCTTTGTTTAGGTTTCCATTATGGTCTGGTCGCTTAATGTTTGTATTTCTTTCCCTTTGGTGTCTTTGATGAGTGGAGTAAGTTAATTGTATCGATTCCTGATCTTTGTTTTACTTCTATTTTGTACAAGTCATACATATTACATAATTTTCCCAAATAGGACCGTTTGGCTTTAGTACAAAATTATTCACTACTCTGTGGTCTGTTGATTCATTCTTTAGAAACATATTGACCTTATTCCCTATTTCTTCTGGAAATATCCATTGTGAAGTATCTGATGCTTGAACAGCTACTATTTCATTTTGAGCAAAAGGAGTTCTATGATCCCGTTTTACAGCTTCATGAGCAGCGGCATTCATGTTTTCTCTCATTTTAGGTATATCTAAACATCCATTTTCATCACGGTCACTTCTAAATACTGTTTTAGATGAAATCGCACCTTTCTGACTCAGAGCCCTGTTTTCTGCTGGAGGACTCTTTTGACCGAATGAAGTTTGGAATCATGTTCTGCATAAGAAATTGACCTTAATTTATCCAAGTCTAGCAGCCAAATGAGAACACTCAGTAAAATTGTGTGGTCTTATTACGTGGTCTTTCATCCCCACCACCATCTACTGTTATAAACAGTTGTGTTATAAACTGATTGTTATATATGAAATTATCCTTAAACTTATCCATGGACATAATAAACAATGTCTCATTCAAATGGCGAAACAACTTTCCGGTTCAAAGTAGCAAGTTTTTATAACTGTCGCTACCGGGCCAGTAACACGAGTTCTACTAACAGGTATTCCATGTAAATCCGAGATTTGTATTTCTTCTTTAGTGATATTTGTGAGTCTAACAAACTGGTAACTTGTCAGAGTCAATGCATGATCTGATGACTTTTCCCAATGATGGTCATTGTATCTAATCTTAACCCAAGACTAAGATGGCCGTTGCACTAACTCTGTATCACAACGCACCTTAGCTTAATTGTCTCTTGCTAATGTTGCTCCATGTTTCAAATACATTTTTGTTAAGGAATACCGCATATCAGCTATGCAAAAATGAGAGTTGACAGACGGATTAATATTAAGATCTCTTGTAGCTTTGTGAAGATTGATATCAGCAATACTAGCATGTGCATGTCTTTTTGCTTGGTAGGAACCAGCTCTGAAATTCTTTGTGTAAGCAATGCCGTTGAAAGCTTGATGTGAATATAACTGTTGCGTAATGCTGCAGCGCCGAGGCATATCAATCCAAAATTTTTGTTTTGGATCAAGAAATAATTTATCGCAGATAAGTCTAGGATGTGACCTAAGTCCTTCACCACAAAAATCAAATAAAAACAGCATTATGGTAGTAAGCTCGGGATATATTTGATAAAATGACGGCCTTCGAGACCCTGACAACCGTTCACCAATCATCTGACTACTAATTGTCTGACTACTATCTTTTTCTTGCACACCAGACAAGGAAATCCGTGATTTTACCATGGGATAGAAATTTATGTTCTGACCCTGGTGTTCCTACCCAGGCAACTAACATAAGCGAGCTTCAATTCTATTCAACTGCGGAACTACTTCCGCACTACTTTTATTATGTAAACAATATACATGTGCGAGCTGTCAAAACTAACCGGCAAAAAAAAACGAAATAAAAAATCAATAAGAATGATAATTATTTGACTCATTTATTGTTTCAGGACTTTTGTATGAAATCTTAAAATTAAAAGAAACTAGAGCTGTCAGTGAAACTGACTAGGGCCCCGGCAGCGCTATCAGAGGAGTAGGAAAATTTGTGGACGGACAGACGGACAGACGGACAGACAGACAGACAGACGGACGGACAGAGTGATTACTATAGGGCACCCACACTTTCAGTGCGGGGCCCTAACAAGAAATATCTTTAAAAAAAAGATAAACGGCGTAAGAGATATTGGAATATGAATATTGAAACTAGTTTGTGGTTCAATAGGTTGAAATATAAACTTTATTACGAATTCAAAAACAGTTTAAAAAGTCTTATACTTTGAACTATTTGAAAATCAATGCCAATCGGGAACGTTTTTGATATAAAAGAGTACAAAATGTAACACTGTGCAGCCCAACAGAATTGTTTTAACAATATTTGAAGACCTTCTATTGAATAAACATTGCTGTGAAAAAAAAAAAAAAACAAAAACACAAAACAATAAACATGCAGCCCTCATAGAGAAGATTTTGAAAGATTCGGTTGCTATAGCAACAAATGTGACATAAGGAACAAAAGCAAAAGCAGGCTGATTCTGGTATACAACATATCCAATTTATGTTCTAAGTTTCAACTTTGAAACCCATATATTTCCTGGGAAAATTGTGACACAAAATTTCAATGGGTTAGATGGGGCGTCCAACTTTAATACAGTTGGGTTACAGTTGGACAAGGCCTGTTGTTCTTGCAGCAGGAAATGGTAAAGGGGGAATGTTGCTATTTCTTCTGTCTCTACACTTCCATTCATTTCCTTCATTCTTCACTGTCCATCACTTTCATCACCTCTACTATCTCTTCTATCTCTTTTCTTCCATTCTCTGGGAGACGGCACAAAATAACCCATAAGGGTGGACGTGCCGTTACACTCAAAACAGTCAATCAATCTATTTCCTAGTTGTTAGGAATAAACAATAGTATTTATGTTGCCAATATTTCTACCAAGCTTAAGGCATATGCCTAGTTTCTGTTTATTTATTATATGAAATTAAAACATGCGAATTTACGTACTTTTTTGCACATCATAATTCCGCATATCGACACAGCCTAGGAAAGAAACTCATATTGTATTTAGAAAGCTTTAACTTGTAAATTACTGCTTTGTATTTATGTTAGATTTATTTCCCTTTTAAGAAGTAAAATGCATTCACATATGTCAAACCTTTGTTACGCGTTCATTTCTTATCTATGAAGACAGCTGATTGATAAATTAATTGTAAAAACGTACCACAATGATTTGTCAAATTCAGTATTTAATTATCTTATATAGCTTACTATAGCTATTATTTAGCAGTTTAGTTTAAAATTGATGAAATACGATTTGTCATTTTAGGTGTGCGCGAACAGTATACTGTACAAAATTAAAAGCTTGTTTACAACGATTTACTTTATTGCAATTATTTTAAAGGTATACAGTAAAACCCCGCTATTAGGACCATCTAAATGATTTTAAAAGCGTATTGAGAAGGTTATTCTTTCTTTGTGTTTTCTACACCCAGTGTATCCTAATGAGAGACCACCCTTGGGACTGTTCAAAAGTGCTCTCAGTAAAACTTTGAACAGTGGTCTTATAAATATAGGAATTTTACTTTATTTAGACCACGCGTATTTTCCATTGCTCAACATCTGTATTGCATACTGTACAACTTTAAATACATAAATGTCACAATTAAGTGAAATTCAGTCACGAAACATCGTAAAATGCTATACTTACCGCTACTATTTCCAGTTTATCCAGCTACGCCGAATAAAACCAAAAGTCGGTCAGAAATGAGATTACAATATGTTCTAGAAAGGGTTATCCTTTGGAAGCAAGGAATACACCATAGAATTGGATAATATGGAGTGTGCATGCTGTCTGGGCCAGACTAGCTAGTTTTGGCCATTGAGGCCTCATCAGTGACCCTCAGATATTTTCAAAATTCCACAATGGAATCAATGATCCCAAAGGACAAGAAAATATAGCTAGTCTGGCCCAGAAAACATGTACACTCCATATTTTTCACTTCTCTGGTGTGTATTCCTTGCTTCCAAAGGATAACCCTTTTATAGAACATACTTAACAAAGTGCATCTCAATAGTTACGCTAATGTTTTCTTTGTTTGCATTTGAAATAAAGGTTCTAATGACTTCTTATGATTATTATTGATAGCAAATAGAACTTATTCGATATCTTCGGTAATTGCGGTTCATTCATTTTCATTACATGCTGTTTACTGAGGACACACAAAAATCTCTAAATAAGGAGTTTGTTATTGTATTTCAAAGAAAAAAAAAGAGAAGATAATAGTTGACACATGAGACGTTCGTCATGAAACAAATATAGATTAACCGCTTACATCAACAAAACGAGTTGTGGGTTTCACACCCCTTTTCTAATAACAAACAAAATCAAAGACATTTTCTATCGTACAGATTATATTCACTAACTCATATTTTGATATTACCGCTTAGGTTTGTGAAATTATGTTAAAAAGAGTTAAGGACCGGGGTTTGAGTTGTGGGTTTTATACTCCATCAGAATATCAGAAGTTGTTCACTGGTGACTCGTCCTTAGACAATGCTTCACAAGAATTATTTCCCAGTTATGAACAATATTATTTATGTTGCCAATATTTCTACAAAGCTGAAGGCAAAGTCCCTTTATACTTATAATTTAAAATTAAAACATGCGATTGTACCTTACTTTTTGCACATCATAAAAGACACAAGCTATTTCCGTATATTATCGACTAAGTTGAGAGAAGTGAAGTTGAACCCGCCCATTGAACTTGTTGAGCGCCCCTTGTTCACTTAGCCTTGCACTGTACAAAATTACAAGCTTGTCTATAATGATTTATTTCATTGCAACTATTTTATTGGCATTGTTGTAGTTAGAAGTGCTTTTTGCTTTTTTTGTAGGAGGCCGGACTGATCAAGCTTGTTATGACACCGACGTTTCCTGCTCAGTAAGGTTTTACTTGCTGAAGAGGTGGAGGACGGACGGACTGACAAACGGACTGACAGACGACCAACCTATATCTTCGCGTTGTGTTTCTGTGGGATGAAATGGCAGCTATCCCGTCCCAGTCTAATTTATGAGGGAAAAATTCGCTTCTTGGTTTAGTTAGCCAGACAGACGGACATATGAACGGAACAGCTGTCATAATGATTCCAGGTTTGTTTCTCTGGATGTGGTGATACGGGGTCGGGCCTGAGGAATCAGAAGGGACTATTTCTACATTTAATGAACATGGCATTGCTTAGAATTGACAGAGATTTATATGTTCTTTCAGACTATGTGGGGGATGACGGTTTAGTTTGATTAGTAACTGTTCAGGGAGTATATATTTCAAGTGATTAAATCAGCAAGGTGGGCAGAACAATACATCTATTAGAGAGGTTTAGTTTTCCATGGAACAATCAATTCATAAAAAATAAGACATTCTCATAAAGGATATTATAAGAAAATTCCATTGTATAAAACATATTTTCATACACTTAATCATAGATATGCCCTTTTTCCAATCAAAATAGAACATTTATTTTTTAGAATTTCAAGGGAGGTTAATGTGACATAATAACCACATTTAAGTTGCCTATTTTATTATTACCTCCCTTTGCAAAAAATAATTCCATTTGTGCACTTTATGACTCTGTGACATTATTCCAATAAACAAGACTTACTTGATTATTGCCTTCACATCAGTCTTACCCAATTTCTTTCAAATGAAACAAGCTTTGCAATATTGTAGCGTAAGTAATAATTTGTGGTGAAACATGGAATATGAATATGTTCTATAAAAGGGTTATCCTTTGGAAGCAGGAAGTCGTATTGTTTATGACACTGTTTTGAGTTTTAATTGACTTATTTCTAATGTAAAGTGAAAAGTCGTTGTAGTTGTGAATGGTTACTTTTTTGCAGTAGTATACACATTTTCAACCAATCGCAAATAACAATTTATTCAATCGAGACTAATATCATTAAGTAGGTCAAAAGCCAGCTTATACAGCTACGCCGAAAAGAAAAGAAATACTGTTAGTAGTTCTGCCATTTGCGTTTCCAACCCTCGGGATGACCGTGCTGAGCGAACCTCGGCCCAGCCTCGGTTCCGCTCAGCACGGTCAACCCTCAGCTTTCCAAAGAGTGGTAGACATAAATCTCTTGAAACATCCATAGTAGCTAGTGAATAATGGTTCCAATGTTTAACCATATCGGACATAATTGTGATATATGTTTGTCGGATATTGGAAGCATTGTCATACGTTAAGGTTATATCTGAGTTCAAATAATACTCTAACATTTTCAGGCATACACCAACACAAGCACTGCTACCTATCAGGCGCCCAGTTATTGTGAACTAGCATTCATTTAAAGGGAACACTTTCTCATTGAAGTTGTTGTTTTCAAAAGTTTCAGGACACTTACCACTAAACTTCAAATCATTATTCAGCATACTATTGTCTTGTTCCCAAGCAGGACCCATATGGTTGCCTTCAAGACTAGCAGGGTCCATATGGCTTGCCTAGCAGGATCAATAGTGTTGCCTTCTTGCCTACCAGGGTCAATACTGTTGCCTTCTTCCGTAGCATGGTCCGCATGGTTGCCTTCTGGCCTAGTGTTGCTCATGCTGCAATCTTGCCTAGCAGGATACATTGTGTCCATATTGTTGCTTTCTTGGCTAGCATGGTCCATATTGTTGCCTTGTCCACTCTGTCCATACTGTTGCCCTCTTGCCGAGCGGGGACCTCTTGCCGAGCACGGACCTCTTGCCTAGCAGGGTCCATACTGTTGCCTTCTTGCCTAGCAGGGTCCATACTGTTGCATTCTTGACTAGCATAGTCCATTGGGTCCATACTGTTGCCTTCTTCCCTAGCAGGGTCCATACTGTAGCCTTCTTCCCAAGCAGGGTCCATACTGTTGCCTTCCTGCCTAGCAGGAAACATACTGTTGACTTCTTACCTAGCAGGGTCCATAGTGTTACCTTCTTGCCTAGCAGGGTCAGTACTGTTGCATTTTCGGCTAGCAAAGTCCACTGGGTCCATACTGTTGCCTGCTTGCCTAGCAGGGATCAAACGGTTGCCTTCTTGCCTAGCAGGGCCCATACTGTTGCCTTCTTGCCTAGCAGGGTCCATATTGTTGCCTTCTCGACTGGCAGAGTCCATTTGGTCCATACTGTTGCCTTCTTGACTAGGATGGTCCATACTGTTGCCTTCTTGCCTAGCAGGGTCCATACTGTTGTTTTTTGCCTAGCAGGGTATATACTGTTGCCTTCTTGCCTAGCAGTGTCAATACTGTTGCCTTCTTGCCTATCATGGTCCATAATGTTGTTTCTTGCCTAGCAGGGTCCATACTGTTGCCTTCTTGCCTAGCTGGTGTTGTCTTGCTTAGGTGGGTGCACACGGCTGCCTTCTTGCCTAGCAGGGTCCATACGGTTGCTGTCTGGCCTAACTGGTTCCATAATGCTGCCTTCTTGCCTAGCAGGGTCCATATGGTTGCTTTCTTGCCGAACATGGTCCATAATGTTGCTTTCTTGCCTAGCAGTGTTCTTAGGGCTGCCTTCTTGTCTAGCAGGGTCCACACGGTTACCAGCTTGCCTAGCAAGGTTAGATATGTTGCTTTGTTGCCAAGCATGGTCCATACTGTGGCCTTCTTACGTAGCCGGGTCCATACGTTTGCCTTCTTGCCTAGCAGGGTCCATACGTTTACCTTCTTGCCTAGCAGGGTCCATACGGTTGTCTTGCAAAGCAGGGCCCATACTGTTGCCTTCTTGCACAGCAGGGTCCATACTGTTGTCTCTTTATAAACCGGGTCTAAACTGTTGTGTTTTTGTTTTGCCTTGCAGGGCTCATAGGGTCCATACTGTCACAATCCTGTCATGTATACGTAATACTGTCATCATTCTGCCAACATGTGACACTGTGCGTGCGTGCGTGCGTGTGTGTGTGAAATCGGGTTTAACGTCGCTTTCAACAATTTTTCAGTCATATCACGAAGGTGTCTGGTTGCGACAGGGAGCTCAATGCTCAGTTTTATAGTGCTGCCTCACTGAAGTATCATGTCCCGGACACATTACATGATACCACACCCAGTCACATAATCCTGACACTGAGTCGACCAGTCCTAGCTCTATCCCGTAAATACGAGTGCCAAGCGAGGAGCAGCTAGTACCATTGTTAACGACTTTGGTATGGCGCGGCCCGGGATCGAACCCGTGACCTCCCGTTCCCCGGAGCGGACAACATGGGACACTGTCATCACCTTGGGTGATATCAGTAACACTGTCATCATTCGTCATAGCATGAGTTCTAATGTCAACACTATTTTGACCAACATGTGTACTATCTTTATATTGAGAATTACCCTATTCATGTAAACCGTTAAGAGTAAAACTGTCATCTGATCCAACATTATCAATAATAGTACAATCACCAGAACATGTAATACAGTCATCGGAACCTGGTTCCATCACTTTACTACAACTTAAATTGTCACATGTGATAACAGTTTATCATATGACTTCGCGTCTCAGAATGCAATAACGTCATGTAATGAATTCGATAATACACTAGTGGATTAAATATTCAAATAAGTTAGATACGCCCCATAATGTTACGTGCACGACGACCTTAACGACGTCGCGTTTACTAATGGCGGAATATTGACATTTTTGTTAAACGATCGTGAATAAAATGCGTTTTTAATGTCACATGCTAAATAGAATCTTGCATTCATGCTCCTGTATTTATTGAATTTATTAAACTCGTTGAAGGAAAGGGATAAAATGCTCGGCAAAGCCTCGCATTTTATTCCTATTCCTCAGCTCGTTTACTAAATTCAATAATACATGAACACTCATGTAAGATCCACTATGTCTTCATCGACATCTTCATATTGGGTTGGTATATATTTTCATTTACAGAGTATGTCAAAGGTGAAATTTTGCAGTTTTTCTTAAAAATGCTTATGGCTACACTCTCTTCTACTAGTAAGCTTTCTTCCAAATCACACTCAAACACATCTGATGAGAAATCAAATAAGATGGAGTTTTTTTCTGTTTATTTCAACCCTACAAATTTGTCCTTCAACTGATTTTAGTTTGCCAATGCCAACCTTTTTTGTGTGTTTCCTGGCAAAAATCTCCATATTTTTTCCAATATCCTTTTTTGATATTGACCCAATTTGATGTTTCAGAGTTTTTGCTTTCGATTTCACCTCAGGTGGTATCTTACTAGAGGGCACTGGGTGTAGATACATGTGGCTCAAAGAAAGAATGGCTGCACCATCCAAAATACGCTTTCAAAGTCAGAATAAATCAATCTTTAGTTTAACTGGTCTTAACGGAGGAATTTCACTGGATTATTAATAAATATGTATATTAGATCTAAATGCATATCAGAGAAATACCATGATTTCTACAAGGCACTTTTTGTACAAGATACATTTTTTGAATTTTGAAATGAAATCTTGTATTCTAGCGCGGGAAAGTTTCAGTCCATCGACGTTATTCATGACGTCATCTCAATGACGTCTGAGAAGATATCGGATATTCAACCTCCCTCGGTTTATAAACCCCATATTTAAAATTGGTTGAGTAATAAAGCCCATTTCTTGCACACCAGATAAAGAAATCCGTAGTTTAAGCTTGGGATAGAAATCCTGTTCTAACCCAGGCGTTCTTACCCAAAATCGAATAGTCTCGGTTGTTTGATAAAGGCACTGGTTGAATACGACCTCATATGCGCCATCGTTAAGGTTGACGTCACAGCAGGTAACGTGACATCACTAAACATTCCTGTAGTGTAATCACAATATGGCGGACGTCGTTAACCTAAGTGACTACTGCATTAAAAATCCGCGCTAAGAAATGCAAGGTAAGCCATGAAAAGAACCCTGGGGTGGAATGAAAAATCCGTCCCTCGGGATCATTGTCCGGCATCACTCGGCAAGCCTCGTGATGCTGGACAGTGACCTTCGGGACGGATTTTTCCATCCACCCATCACTCCCATATAAGATTCTTCTATTATTACGAGTTAGCAATGATTAGCTGAGATTTCTCAATGAAGTATTATCTATAATTATTTAATTTCGCACGTTTCGACGTCATAATTGCTAGGCGACAGCATTTCAGTGGTTTTTTGCTGTCGAGTCCTCACCGTTGTCTCACCTCTGTGGTTCTTTGATTATTTGTGTTCACGGAGATGTTGCACTGATGAGTTAGGAGGCCTTCATGCGGACTGAACAAATTATTAGTCTAAATCGCGACGGAAGTAAGGGCGAGGATTGTGGCCACGTAAAATCGATTTAGGACCCCCCCCCCCCCCCCCCCCCCCAGTGGAATTCGTTTCCGCTGACCGTTCCAAGGCGGTTCTTCTGTCGCGATTTATTTTGTTATGGTTTGTCTTTAGGTGTTTGTGTCGCTTGTGTTATTTTATTTTGCATAGCCTATTGGCCATTTTGTGGGAAAGTAACTGTCCTTTTGCTTTCCGCTGTTGTAATCGCGATGGAAATAAGGGCGAGGATTGTGGCCACGTAAAATCGATTTAAATCAAGCCCCCCAGTGGAATTTTTTCCACTGACCATTCCAAGGCGGTTCTTCTGTGGCGGTTTATTTATGTTGTTGTTTGTTACTACTCACTGTGTGTATCACTTGTGTCTTTTTTTATTTTGGATGGCCATTTGGCCATTTTGTGGGAAAGTAACTGTCCTTATGGCCATCCTTTGTTTAGGTTTCCATTATGGTCTGGTCGCTTCATGTTTGTGTTTCTTTCCCTTTGGTGTCTTTGATGGGTTGAGTAAGTTAACTGAATCGATTCCTGACTTTTGTTTTACTTCTACTTTTCAATTCTCGCGTCCATTTGATGGTTTTGAGGAACGACCTGCAACACGAAGTTAATGTATGATTTTCTTGATAATACAGTTCTACTGTCATGACATTGCTGCATATGAATTTCAAGCTCAGGATGTTTTTTCATTGTAATGAAAACGAGATGGCGACTGATTTTCAAACTAAACCACGCCTCGTAAAATTCATGCACTGACTGAAACTGTTTTGGAAGGAAATCAGAACAGCTGTTTCAAAAGTAAAACATAAATGAAAATGTTATAAACAGTTTAGTTTGTTATTTTGTTTGATTATGGAGAAGTAATTCACTCGTGTTCTAAGGCTTTCGTGTAAAAAGAAAACTCGTTCGCTATCGTTCAGACGTTCACTCGTTTTCTATTCGGAAGCCTCAGAACACTTGTGAATTGTGTCTCCGTAATCGATAAAAACATACAAATAAACTCTATTTAAAACAAAAACCTTTCAAAAAACGTATAATATTTTATCATGTGACGTCGTTGATAAGCAGTGGATAACGTCGTGTAATAAAAATCGTATGACCACACGTGTAATAACACTTTGGCGGGATTAAGTAACGTCATGACGACGTCCATGTTAACAATGCATTTTTCGTAGAAAAATTGTCAAATTAAAAGGCGATAAAATCCAATTTAAAGTAGTCATATGATAAAGAGAATTTTACACTCGTGGTCATTTCATATGATATTTATGAAACTCGCAAAAGGCTTGTTTCATTAATACCATATGAAATGACCACTCGTGTAAGATCCTCTATATCTTTTTACGTGATGCTTGTCTACTCACAGAATTCTTCGCTCATATTGCAGACAGGGGATCCAGGAGGCACATAATAGAAAGAAAAGGCACATTTGCACGTGTCCATGATGACCCGCTGATTGCAAGACTTGATGCACGACTGTTTCGTATAATCTACACCGAACTTGTCGACGTAATAATTCTCGACGTCGACTCCACTGTCGCCACAGTCAGCATGTGGAGGTGTGAGACGAATGAAACGTTTCTACAAAGAAATTAAATATTAAATGATAAAAAAAAAATATTGTTGGGATCGCCCCCTCCCTCATCCTCATTTATTGTGCTGTTGACCCATCACATCATGACGGTAAAACCTGTCTTGCCGACGTATGATGGTTATGAGAGTAATAACGGTATAACTTGTCTTGCCTACCTATTGTGATATACTCTTTGACGTCACTTTCTGCTTATCCTCGGACTACATTAGGCAATACAGGTTATACCGTTATAATTATCATTACCGAAGCGACGTTACCTTTTGACAACAGTGGACAATGCTTAATAACAGAAATATTCTTTGACGTCACTTTCGTCTTATTGTAGTACAGTAGAATACAAAACTTGGCCCCTGCCAATCGGGGCTTGGAGAAAGAGATTGAGCTGCATGATGATTCCACGCAGAGCTCTAACCGACCGCACATGCGTACTTGTAAACCGCTTAGAAGGTGTAAGTGGAGCGAGTCGGACCGTACATGCAAATGGACCCTGTTGGTTTCATTGGGCGGCAGGGATAGAGATGTCATTTCATCAGTGAAGACTGGTCAGACTACGTGAATGCGGGTCTGATTAAAGTATCCGCTGCCTTCACATATGAAAAGAATCGACACTGTGTGGTTTAGTAAAGAGGCATACCAGACAATGAGATTGATGGCCTCGGTGGCTCAGTCGGATGCGCGGAGCTCACAGGTTCGATACCAGGCGGGGTCCACACTATTCTTTCGTGGAGATTGGTCATGAAATCTTTTCTACGGCCATTCTCTCCCTTCCGCTGATTCAAGAAAGGCAGTTGTCAATTTCTAGCGAAAGACTGTGACCTGTACTGGTTAACCGTTTACGTATAAGCCTACCATAGGTAAACAGTGCGGCTCAATATGACCTAATTAGTGTTGACTGGGTCGTTAATGTGTCCTGTACTGGTTAACCGCTTACGTATAAACCTGCCTAGGAAAAGTTTGTATTGGTAAACTAAGATAAGATAAGATAAGATTAGATACTTTATTTCCTCCACATCACGTGAACAAGTCCGTGAAATGAAGACCCCCCTAAACCCCACTTTATATAGAGAAAACTGGGGTTTACGGGGGTATTCAGTATTTTTCTTTTTTCTGCTCCAGGACATAGGTTGTGGGTACTCGTTAGAACCGCCTCAATGAAAGATTTTCATCAGAAAAGTAGCCATTTTGGAGATGTGAAAAATGCCCTATGTCGTACGGACGAGTTATCGTAATGCAGAAAAGGAGAGCCAAATAACAGCAAATAAGATCAGGGCAGATTTTCCCTTTTATTTACATAGCATACCAGCAAACAAAATAACTGAGAAGCATGAGAATAATTAATACAGTCGAACTTAAATGGCTCGAACCCCTTTGGGACCATGAAAATTTGTTCGAGACAGCGGTAGTTCGAGCCACTGAGGTTACTGTCAGGAAGCATACCGAGATACTTTTAGACATCTTTTCGGTGTTCTATAATGAATATGTATGCTGAGTGTACTCATTAGAATCGCCTCATCGAGGCGATTCTAATGAGTACACACAGCATACATTTACAAGATAAAAGACAAAAATCCCTTTAATTATCCCCGCTATTTCTTATGTAGAGGATTTCGCTAGGGGCTCAAGAATGGGTTCGCCTCATCCATGGTACACGAGCCATCAGTGTTCGAGCCATCGAAGTTCTACTGTATAGTGTTCATAAATTCGGTGAAATTCCGCCATTAAGACCACCTAAAAGTAAGAACAATTCTGTTTGAAAGACCTTAATTAGTAGGTTTCAGATATTCTTTCCTTGTGTTTTCTGCAGACATTGTCCTCTGGAAATTTCATAATACCATGCTACATAGGTTGTGGGTGTTCGTTAGAATCGCCTCATTTGATGAAACTACTACATGTATATATTAGGTGTGCAAATAAATTTGAAACATATCAATAAACTATTTTGGATATCCATAATTCGAACAAGCGATGCCCAAACTTGAATTTGTGATAACCAGAATTATTTACGTGATGTATGTGCGCGTTAGAACGCCCCAGAGAGGCGGTTTTAACAACTACACACAATCTATGAGTTTGAGTGAGAAAGTATTTGAGTTTACATCCCACCAACAGCTAAGGTCATACGGAGACGGGACCTCGGTTTAAAGACTCATCCAAAAGTCTGGAGAAGCCCGGGATCGATCCTGCGATCCCTGGTTTACAAGGCGAGTAGTGTAACTACTACACCACGGAGGCATCCAATCTATGAGTTTGAGGGAACATTTGCGATATCTGTGATATGTTTCTTATTTATACTCCAAACATAGGCTGTGGGTGCTTGTTAGAATCGCCTCAATGTATAATCTTCCTGAGTGGGTGATAGTTAGAGATTATCACATGGGATTTTGGTTATCGCCCGATGTATCAACACGAGACCCCATTATCTGCCCGAAGGTATCGAGGGTTGATACAGAGGGCAATAACCAAAACCCCATGTTATAATTTGTTTATCACATATTCAGATCCTATTCTTACTGTGTTTGACGTTCATAAATTGAAAAAAAAAATGTGATAAAAAGCGTGATTCAAGCAAAAAAGCGCATAACGTCACGCCTAACTATTCGCGTTACGTCATGTAATTGTCAACGTCACAATAACGTCATGAGTGGGCTGATAACCGCTGTCCGTTCAAAATACACTGTTTCCGGTTATCAGACCGGGCGGGCTGATAACCGGAAATGGAAACAAGCATTATCACAGATGCAAAACATGGGTTATCGTGTTAAATATAGTACTGTATATGTGATAGTGACAAATATCACACTGGGGAATATGAATATCAACCGAGGCGAAGCCGAGGTTGATAATCATTATTCCACAGGTTGATATTTTTCACAATCTCTTTCTCAAGAATGTTTATATGTTTCATTATACTAAACAAAACTATCAAGTCACATAAGGTTTTAATGATTATAAATAAATTATCTTGGCTTATCACTTACCATGTCTAGGCCAAGTGACGTCTTATGTCCCGGGGGTACTGAGAACCCCTCGTCTTCAGGGAAAGGGTAGGTACCCCTCTTGTGTATCAGAACTCGAAGCCCGGCATCAGGGGACATTGCAGGAATGTACTCGTCTTGTTCAATGTTTAGCTCCAGGGTCAAACCTGAAAATATTAATTGTTGGTCAATTTTAACCTTAACCACACACTGGGCTGAACCAGCAGACCACAGATTGTTGGAACATGTAACTTTTTCTCACTTTTCCAAAAAAAACACGATTTGTCATCTCATGCAATTGTCTCCATAGGAGACAATTTGCATGAAATGGCAAATCCTGTTTTCTTGGGAAAATGTGAAACATATTTTCAAATATCGTTTACTGAAAGAAAATACCCGTCATGCAGAGTGTTGTGACGAGAAAACCTGTCTGCTAGTTTGCGATCAGGTAAGTCACATACAGTTAAGATTGAGAAGAACTTTACAGCGCACACGCATTTGTTTCGCATTTGTAACGCGCGAGATTCGCACTCGTGATTCACGCGTTTCACTTGCGAATGACATTTTAGCCAATCAATTGCTTTTATGAATATCGCGATATTGCGTGTAAATCGCGATTGTTGACCAGCCAATCAAACATGAGTGTCGAAAACGCAGATAGTGCACATTCACAGACTGCTTCGCGTTTCAAAAGCAACCAATCAGTACCGCGTAACTATTTCACATTTATCCTTCTTTTTTGTTTCTTTTTTCTATTCTTCAAAATTTCCTTACTCCAGATATTTTTTTCAGTTTGAACATAACAAATCTGGCGGACTAGTCAATTATCCATTTACACTTGCCTGGGGGTAAAGGGTAAAATACAGGTATTGAGTCGTGATTGAAGTTGACTGTCAAAATGCAGGATGTTTATTGACCAAAAGTTTTATGACACCCAGGTGCAACTGGGGGGCTATAAAGATATCAGTTTAAAACAACATCTCATTATCGTCATTTATTCTAGATGTCCGAAATAACCAATGTTCTTTCACTTACAGATCCGGCCCAATTTTCAATTAATTATTTTTGTAATTTTACATTTATTTTGTTTAATTAACTCGGAGAATCAAGTTACATTTTCTTCGATATTTATTTGGAAATGCCTAAACCTTTTGCATTAAATGTAGGCCCTGATCAGAGGCCTACGTCTGCTGCGTCTGATCTGGGTCTGCATGGTTTTTGCCATTTGGCAACAAATGGAATCTTCCACCTTATTAATAGAGCAAGTCCATTTCAAAATTAAAGTTGAAGTTTTGTTTTCTTTGTTTATTTTGTCATACCGAGTAGGTCCTGATCAGACGCCTACTCCTACTAGGTCTGATATGGATCTGCACTTTTTTTTGCCATTGGGATCTTTCACCTTGTAAAAAGCACAAGATCGTTTCAAAATTTAAGAGTGTGAGGGTGTGTTTTCTTCAAAATTTATTTTGAAAATATTTGAAGCTTTTTTAAACAATGTAGGCCCCGATCAGGTGCCTATTTCTGTTGCGAATGATCTTGGTCTGCACAGTTTGCTAATTGGCGCCAAATGGAGTCTTCCACTTTGTAAATAGCACAAAACCATTTCGAAATATAAGAAAGTGAGGTTGTCTTTTCTTCACATTTTTCCGAAATAATTGATGTTCCGTCACTCACAGAAGCAGCTAATTTATTTAATTACTTATTGCTGTAATTTTCATTTATTTTGTTTTCATTAACACATTTGTTTTACCTAATGGAATTTTCCACCTCACATACATTTTTTTTTCGAAATTTATTTGGGAAATAACTGAACATTTCGTAATCTTCTATAATCTAGGCCCTGATCAGACGCTTACTTCTGCTGCGCCTGACCCGGGGCATTTTTACTATTACCATTTTTCCCATTTTCTTCAAAATTTAATAAATTTGAAAAAAAAAACTGAACTTTTTCCAAACAGTGTAGTTCCTGATCAGACGTTAATTCTGTTGCGTTTGGTCTGGGTTTGCACTTTTTTGCCAATTGACGCCAAATGGAATCTTCCACCTTTTAAATAGCACAAGACAAGTTCAAAATTTAAAAGAGTGAGGTTATGTTGTTTTCAAAAATATTATGAAAATGTCTGAAGCTTTTGGAAGCAATGAAGACCCTGATCAGACGCCTAGTTTTTTGCATCTGAACGTGGCCTGCACTGTTGGCCATTTGGCGCTAAACTTTTTGAACTTTAAGAAATGTGCGTATTTCAGCCTTTACCTTTTCCTTATTTTTTATTTATGTACTTATATATTCATTTATTTGTCTTTGATCCAAACAGAGATTTTTGGAACTTCATTGCGAAAATACGCCTATACAAATCTATTGATTTTTTTACCACCAAAACTGAACATTTTCCGTTATTTTAATATTTCTGCACAAGACAGGTTATTGTACTCGTTAGAAACAACTCGGCGAGGCGGTTCTGACTAGTACCCACAATCTATATTTTGTGCAGAAATAAGAAGAATATATACCCCCTTAAATTCCAATTTTACTATTTAAAATTGGGGATAAACGGGGTCAAATATGTATAGGTGTGTTTCAAGATGTGTTAGAAACACCAAAAACACCCATTAAATGGCGGTTCTGATGAGCGCCCACAAGTAAATAGACGTGACTTGTCAAACAAATATCCCAGGATAAACGATTACCCTCTTGGTTCCCTACACCATATGCATCAGAATACCCCGAGTGTTTATTATCGCTAAACTGCCAGACATTAGGGTGTTATGCAATCCAAAATATGTCTTTAAATGTAAATATTATTGTGTGTGTTTATCCGAAGAAATCACTACTGATAAGAGAGGCCAATACCGCCATTAATTTGTGAATGAATAAAAAAAAAATAAAATGAAGAATATTCGTCAAACATACGAGCTAAGAGGATTTTGATTGGTCCGTGCTCTTTCGCATTCACGCGGTTTATCTTCGCTTACCTGTCTTATTCTTATTGGTTGGAATTCTCTCGCAAAGAAACGCGTATTGAGTTAACCTAACGCGTTACGAATAATCACTTTCATTGGCTGATATTAAACGAGTTAAAATCGCGTATGAACGCGATGAACCGCGTATTGAAACCCGAAAATTTTACACGCACGCAATGCGCGTATGTCCCGCGGACAAAACGCGAAAATGGTTAGGTTCTTCACGAGCTTATCTGTACCTACAGTCTAGGGTCCTGAAATTTTACATATACAGTCGAACTTCAGTTGCTCATACATTTTTGGAACCATAAAATGTTTTCGAAACAGGGGTAGTACGATCCGATGAGGGTTATTCATAGCGCGGAATCAGGTGGCAAAATAGGATTTTTAAAACAAAAGTTTGTTCTGTGTACTTATTAGATAAACCCATATCCGCTGAATAGTTAATTATGTCACAACCAACAATCAGATTGCTTGATGTAATTTATTACTACAAGTGTATGGGCCCCCGCCCTTCGGGGCTTGGAAAAATAGATTGGGCGACATGGTGCTTCCACGCAGAGCTGAAACTGGTCACACATGAGTACTGGTAAACCGCTTAGAAGGACTAAGCCTGCCCAGGCAAAATGATGTGAGTCAACCTATCCAATGCATATGTCTTTTGGTTTTATTGGGCAGCAGGCTTGAGATGTCATTTCATCCCAATGTCGGGTAAAAGTCCCACCAAATTGGAAGCAACGTCTCCAAAATGACCCAAGTAGTGTTGTCGGGGATGTTAAACCTCAAATCAAGCTGTGTGTACTAAAATGCAATCGTTTTCTAATAGGTGCAAACAACATACAGTTTCAAGATAAAACAAGGAAAATATCCTTTACTTATTAATGTAAGTGCAGTAAAATTCCTGTATTAAGACCACCTTTGGGACTGTTCAAAAGTGGTCTTTATTAGGAGATACCCGTTGTAGACAAAAATACAGAAATAATAATTGGGCTTTTAACCGATTTAGTCTTAATCATTACGAAAACACGCCTATACAAATACATTGTCACCTTCATCGCCGAAAAAAAAATAAAATTTTAAGACGGAAAATTGGGATATTTTTCTTATTTCTGCTCAAAATATGGATTGTGGGTACTCGTTAGAACCGCCTCATTGAGGCGGTTCTAACGAGTACCCACAATCTATATTTTGGAGCAGAAATAAGAAAAAAAAAGGCTTACCCCTGTAACCCCCAGTTTTACTATATAAAAGTGGGGTACAAGAGGGTCGAAATAGTATAGGCGTGTTTTCGTGATGATTTTAGGTGGTTTTAATAGCGGAATTTTACTGTATATTTCTTTACACGGAACGAAAGAATGAGTTAGAAAAAGCCATGGTAAACGAGCCCACGAAGAATCTAGAAGTATTGCTCTATCCTATAGTCTTTCAAAACGCAGTGAGACGTGACAGCACTTTTAATTTTGGACTAGTCCGTGTTTTAGGTAAGTCGCCTTCAGTTGGGATTATATATTAGGCGATATAAGTTTACTGAGATTAGTACTGCATCATATTAACCACTTGGCCACGACTTCTACATAATGGCATTATAAAAAAAAAACTCATTTATAATTTTAAAATCTGTGAAAAAAGAAATCCGAAACCCGCTTCCCCTAAATCATGAAATAGTCTTGTCACGCTTGAACGTTGAACTCTCAAAAGTCGTTGATAAACTATTACAGCACATTTGTTTTATGTGCATGCTAACATTATGATAACACACCCGTGCGACATAGTGCATTTTTCATTTCTCCAAAATGGCTACTTTTCTGATGAAAACACGTGATATTTTCCTCATTTATATTGCAAACATAGGTCGTGGGTGCTTGTTAGAACCGCCTCAACTAGTTCCCACAACCTATGTCTAGCAACAGAATTAAGAAAAATAATGTATACCCACGTAAACCAAAGTTTTCTCTATATAAAGTTGGGTTAAGGGGTTGTTCATTTCACGGACTTGTTCCCGTGATGGAACAGGACTTTTTGGTCGATTGTCGGTCGACTCAAAGTTACTAAACACTGAAGCTCTTCGGCGCTGATGTGTATGTGCTTATCGTTGATTTGTAGTATATCTAGGTAAGGCGGACACGATTAATCGTATAATCGATTAATCGATCGATTAATTTCACAAAAAAATGATTATCATTGCTGATTTGCTTTTAACTGATTACTTGATAGGTACAATTTACTACCCAAATTTATGCCTAAAATAGCTGGATGAGTGGCAAACAGCGCTGACCCTGATGAGACGCCGCATTTTGCGGCGTCTCATCTGGGTCTACACTGTTTGCTCAGGCCTGTCTGTTCAGATGTACATATGATTAAGTGCCAGAAGAAAGCCAGACTGATGAACTTATGACAAACACCTTAGCGATTTCTAATCGATTATCGATCGCATTGCCATTACTGATAATCGATTATCTTTTCAGCTCCGATTAGCCAGCCCTATATCCAGGTAATGGTTATTTATAGAAAACAGCCGCGCTATTCTTATCGCTGTAATGTCAGTGTTGCGTAAGAGTTTCATCTATACAATCTAGACTGTACGCCGAAGAACGTGGCGGCTGATCAGGCTCTACACTAATCGCTTACAGTATAGGAATTTTACAGTTTAACAAAACAGTCTAATTTCCCCCATTAAGATCTATTTTCCCTATCTACACTGAAAGACAATCGGTCCACCAGTGCTCTCAGTGCTTTGATTTATTACATTACGCAAACACGCCTATACAAATACATTGCCACCTTTATCGCCGAAAAAAAATGAAAATTTAAGATGAAGAATTGTGATATTTTGCTATTTCTGCTCAAAATATAGATTGTGAGCACTCGTCAGAACCGCCTCATCGAGAACCGCCTCATCGAGGCGGTTCTAACGAGTACCCACAATCTATATTTCAGAGCAGACATAAGAAAAATAAGATATACCCCCGGAATCCCCAGTTTAACTATAAAAAAGTGGGATTCAAGGGGGTCAAAATTATATAGGCGTATTTTCGTGATGAACTGTTACGCTATAGAATGAATTTCCTGGCAATCCAAGAAGGAATGTGTGTCCCCATGGAAAATAAACCTACTGGGCCCAGTTGTTCAAAGCCTCGTTAGCTTAACGAGCTCGTTAGTGGCAATACTGTTAACTGTTCTAGCAAGTGCAATATCTAAAATTTTGTTATTTTTGCTGATAAAATGTATGTAGTTTTTGCATATGCAAAAGCTATAGACATTTTTCAGCAAAGATATTAGTATATTTGTCATATTAAGTGATCGAAGTTTTAATGATTCCTTGTAACTAACGATGTCTTTTGTTTTCATTACTTAAACATGCCTATACAAATACATTGCCACCTTTATCGCCGAAAATATGAAAAGTTTATGATGAAAAATTGGGATATTTTTCTTATTTCTGCTCAAAATATAGATTGTGGGCACTCGTTAGAACCGCCTCATCGAGGTATACCCCGGAAACCCTAGTTTTACTATATAAAAGTGGGGTTCAAGGGGGTCAGAATTATATAGGCGTGTTTTCGTGATGAACGGTTACGCTATAGGCAGAATTTCCTGGCGATCCAAGAAGGAATGTGTGTCCCCATGGAAAATAAACCATCTGGGCCCAGTTGTTTAAAGCCTCGTAAGATTAACGAGCTCGTTAGTGGCCATACTGTGTTAACTGTTCTAGCAAGTGCAATATCTAAAATTTTGTTATTTTTGCTGATAAAATGTATGCAGTTTTTGCATATGCAAAAGCTATTGACATTTTTCAGCAAAGATATTAGTATTCTTGCCATATTAAGGGATCGAAGTTTAAATGATGCCTTGTAACTAACGGTGTCTTTAGTATTGAACAAATGGACCAAGATGAGCACATTACAAAAACACACCTATACAAATACATTGTAAACTTTACCACCGAAAAACGAAAATTTTAAGATGAAAGATTGTGATATTTTTCTTATTTCTGCTCAAAATATAGTTTGTGGGTACTTGTTAGAATCGCCTCTTTGGCGGTTCTAACGAGTACCCACACGCCATATTTTAGAGCAAAAATAAGACAATAAGGTTTACCCCTGTAAACCCCAATTTTATTCTATAAAAGTGCACTGTAAAAAAATTGGTGTTAATTATACCTAAAGGTAGAGTAAAGTTTACACTAAAACTCGTGTGAATTCGAACCATACACCATTTTGGGTTTAAAATGTAACTTTGAGTAACAATACGCTGATAACTTGTATAGTTTTTTTTTTTTGAAAATTTGGTGTAGGGCTGCAAATTTGGTGTTTGGTGGTAACGATTCTGTTAAACAAGTGTTACGTTTCATATCAATTGGTGTTTGTAATAATTACATTATTTATGGTGTAACGTTTGCTACTAAATAGGGTAATTTTAGTCATACTACAGGGTAACATTTTGTGAAGGGCGGCGTAACTGTGAACATTACACTTTTTCAGTGTAACTAAATATTGGTGTAATATTTCTTCAAAGTATGGATAATATTATGTTATGTTCAGTGTAAAAAAGTAATTACACTTTGAAAGTGCTATCTCTCCAGCTTATCGGTGTTTTGCTGCACCAATGCTGGTGTTTTGTTTCATCGTAAAGTAAGTTAACGTTTCTTGTCGAATCGTGTAACTGGTCGTATAAGATGCATTACATGTACGACATATGTTCTTTTGTTCCTCTTTCGTGTCATATAGCTCAAAACGGTATAAAGATCATACAAATAATTTAATTATTAATATTGATAATAGGGTTGTTTCATGCGTAATGAGAATCCTGCTAAATAAGATTAAAATGAGATAAACTCCATTTCAGCATAAACACAATTTCTGTTTTATAAAGAATTTATACAAAATCTAATTGGAAAGTGCAGATTTTTACACCAGCATTTTATGGAGGCTCTAACATTACCATTGAAAAAATGGTAACTGATACCCTATAAGAAGAGATTCAAAGGTACCCTATGGAAGGGGTATCAGAGTATCTATACCAATAAAAAAAAAAAAAAAAAAAAAAAAAAAAATAACACTATACAAATGTACACTGTGTAGCCAGTCTTTATTATTGGTGCAATGTTACACCGTCTGAAGGAAGGAAACATTTCACCCGGAAACGTTTCCTTCAAAAAATGATGGCACATTTACACCGGTAATGAAGATCAGTAACACTATGGTGTAAACTTTCCGTTGATTTTCAGGTGCCACCAGTTTTGGTGTAATGTTTTCATTATTTTTTTCTTTTTTACAGTGTGGGGTTTTAAGTGGGTCAAAAGTATATAGGCATGTTTTCGTGATGAATCGAGACATTGAATGTTCACGGTAGTGAGAAAATGTTGACATATTGTTTCACTATGATCCGTCACCTTTATATCCAAAATTAAAATCCCTTTGACAAACATATGGAGTATATATTAGTCTTTATTATACCTATGTAGTATTACTTACCCATTAAGGGTCCTGCATAGTTTGAATACAATTTCTCCTGTCCAGAGTTATGAGCGTTGAAAGTATAGCAATTGCCGTACTTCCAGTTGGCAAAATGAGTAAAATTCCTGGAAAGTTACATAGAAAAAATAATGCAGTGAAAACACCATTCATTACTTCTTAAAGAGTCTGACTTATGACTACTTTCAACTTATCGGATAGAGACATCAAAATTGACATTATTGCTATTTGCGAACTTATCGGTCCCCGCCCATCGGGGCTTGTAGAAACAGATGATGCTTCCACGCAGAGCTGAAACGGACCGCTCACGGGTACTGGTGAACCGATTAGAGGATCTAAGCCTGCCCAGGCAAAGCGATGCAAGTCAGACCGTCCATGCTTATAAACCCTATTGGTTTCATTGGGCGACAGGACTTGAGAAGTCATTTCATCTCAATGTCGGGTAAAAGTCCCACAAAATTGGAAGCAACATATCCAAAATGACCTATACTGTGTTGACGGGGACCTTAAACCTAAAATCAAACAAACAACATTTGCGAACTTATGTTGAGTAAGTATGTTCCATTTTGAAACTACTGGCGCTAAAGTATATGAGTAAATGAGACATGTTGTGCTACCTGCTATCATTGAAACACCAACAAATTTGTTGTCTGTCTTTGTACAGACATACCCATAGAAACACACGTTCTGTGTAGTTGTTAGAATTGCCTCTTTACGCAAAAGTACCCCCATTTATCGATGTGTGTCCCTCGTAACATAACGAAGACCCATCTAAACCCACTTTATATAGAAAAAAGTAGGGTTTATGGTGGTGTTCATTATTTCCTTTTGTTCAAAAACATGGGTTGTTCGTGCACGTCAGAACCGCCTCAATGAGGCGGTTTTAACGAGCACCAACAAACTATGTTTGAAGTAGAAATAAGGAAGATTTCAGCATTTTTACCTATATGTAATTTCTGACGATTTTTTCACATGGACATATATTCCTAATGGTTCAGCCGAACGCGCGACTGACTGGTGTTAAGGGTGATCGCGGGTTCGAAGCCAGTAAGGTCTGGCAGCAATATTCGACTGTGCACAGCACTGGTTAACCGTGTATGCATAATATGTTCTATAAAGGGGTTACGTTGGAAGATACAGTAGAACTGGAAAGTATGGAGTAAACAAGTTTTTTTTTTCCTGAGCCAGACCAGCTAGTTTCGGGCCTCAACAGTGACCCTTAACATTACGAAAACACGCCTATAGAAATACATTGAAAATTTTACCACCGTTTCAACGAAAATTTTCAGATGAAAAATTGTGATATTTTTCTAATTTCTGCTAAAAAAATAGATTGTAGATACTCGTTAGAACCGCCTCGACGAGGCCGTTCTTACGAGTACGTACAATCTAAGTTTTTGAGCAGAAGTAAGAAAAATAATGTATACCCCTGCAAACCCTAGTTTTACTATATAAAATTGGGGTTTAAGGGGTTCAAAATTATACAGGCATGTTTTCGTGATGAATATTTTTAAAGCAACAATAGAATCAATGATCCCAAAGGACATGAAAATATAAACTACACTATGATGAAGGGCAGGGAGACCTTTTACGGAGACTGTCCACGAAAAATGTGCTTATGTAAATTGACCGGCTCGCTATAACTTGAGTAGTGTTGACTGTGTCGCTGAACTCCAAACAAACAAACTACCAATGAGTACCATAATGAAATCTACATGATGTGATGTGAGCAGCAAAATTTCAGATTAGCCAACATGCGCATAATCTGAACCCTATATCGCTTATACAATTGGTGAAAAGTGTGGTCAGACTACTTGGGTGTGTAAAATTGTCTGATAACACGTTTGTCAGGTTGAGGTTTGTTAAGCGGTGTGGCTAATTCTACGTATTTTCCCAGGAACTGTGTTGGCTCTGAAGGGACTGACGGACTCCCTCACTTTCCCTGTGTGCAATTATGTTTAACATCATAAACTCACGGTCGCCATATTTTTCATCAGTATGCTAGCAGTGTACATCATACGACTAATCATTTCTATATATATCATATATAGAGGACATAAGTGCTCGTGTATGATGTAACGTTACGGGACGTATCTAACTAATATATATATATATATTTAATTCACTAGTGGATTATCGAATTTATTACATGACGTTATTACATTCTCAGACGCGACGTCATATGACAAAAGTGAGAAATATATATTTCTTTTTGTTCTCATATAGAACAATCACAAAAAGGTTGGGTTCTAAAATTGTGTTCGAAAAAATGGACAACCACCCATCCGACTGTTAGAATTAGGGTAGAAAAAAAATGTTAAAATGGACACCACTCCTGCATTACCCTCGTGCCAGGTCGGCATTTATGGCTGAACTTACGCGGGAGAGCAAGCCACCCCTTTGAAATAGCACGACATAATCATGTCGTCCTTGTGATGTCCAAAGTCCTCCAACTCATCTGTAGTCATCTGCACTGCTGCGTTGGCGTACGCCATTCCGGCGCAGTGGGTTGCATCCAACTCCTTGTAGTATTCCTCCGCCATATCCGTATCGTTCTCTAATGCCTTCCACCGGTTGAAATTCTGAGTCCTCATATAGTCCTTAATTTGATTTGTCATGGAGTCAGTTTCATTGCTATAACCACCGTCTTGCTCGCTGGACTCCACTAAAAAGACACGCATTTGAATTAGGCCGTTAGATTTGTGTTTGATTTAATGTTTAACGTCCCCGTCAACACTATATAGGTAATTTTGGAGACGTTGCTTCCAATTTTGTGGGACTTTTACTCGACATTGAGATGAAATGACATCCCAAGCCCTGCCACCCAATGAAACCAACCAGCAGGTACATGCCGCTAGGGCAACGTCAAATCAACGTCGGTGTAACGTCACGACGTTGCATCGACGTTCATTTGACGTTGCATAAACGTCCTGACGTTGTACCAAGGTTGATTTGACGTCACAATTACGTCATGTGCCTGTTGGGCAATAGGGTTTATAAGCATGGACGATCCGACTCGAACCGCTTTGCCTGGGTAGGCTTAGATGCTCTAAGCGGTTGACCAGTACTCGTGTGCGGTCGTATTCAGCTCTGCGTGGAAGCATCGTGCAGCCAGTTTATTTCTTCAAGCCCCGATGGGCGGGGCCGTTTAGGCCGTTAGAAAACGAAACCGAAGAACAGTGAAATTCCGCTAATAATCCCACATAACATTAAGACCAATAATGCTTTTAAAACTATACAGTAGAGAATTTCGATGGCTCGAACACCGATGGCTCGTTTACCATGGATGTGTCGAACCCATTCTTGAGCCCCTAGCGAAATCCTCTACATAAGAAATATTGGTGGATAATTAAGGAGATTTAAGTCTTTTATCTTGCAAATGTATGCTGTATGTACTCATTAGAATCGCCTCGATGAGGCGATTCTAATGAGTACACACAGCATACATTTTCAATATAGAATACCGAAAAGATGTCTAAAAGTATCTCGTTATGCCTCCTTGTAGTAACCTCAGTGGCTCGAACTACCCCTGTCTCGAACAGATTTTCGTGGTCCCAAAGGTGTTCGAGCCATTGAAGTTTGACTGTATGTGGAAGGTTCAGATTCAGTTTCTACATCCAGTGTGCTCAACTGGGAGACCACCTTTGGGACAGTTCAAAAGTGGTCACTTTTGAACAGTCCGGAAGGATGTCTTAATATAGGAATTTTACTGTATGAAATTAATCCACATATGACCATACAATCTTCTGAAGCGGTAATTTAATAATTCGTTTCTTTTTGCTCTAGATTTTTTTATTTTTCGTTGGATCATAATGAAACTTTGTCAAACTAAATTTCAAGAAGGTACATGATTTAATTACAATGACGCCACTTACTGCAATCTGATGTCATAAATATGACGTCAACATAAGCGCGCGTCGTTTCAAAAGTTACTGAGCAGCGTTCAGTCAAAAAGTTTTATGTAAACTTATGGAAGTCTTTGCAGGACGTAAACAAGGATTTACGTTGGGTATACGGGGACACTTGTCTAGCATATGCGTGTATCCGAAAGTTTTGGGGGAATACGATGCCAGGGCCACAGGGGTCAGTATCAAGTCTAATTAAAGCATAATTTGTCTTAATTTTAGGTGATCTTAATGGTGGAATTCTACTGTATTTATGTTAAAGACCACTTTTTCGATCTATCGGTCGAAGTATCTTGTACTCGTGAACTTAATAACGGTAGCCTATATTTGTGTCCATTTTAATTTAAAAAAATAGGGTTTTAAATATGTTTAAAAGCGGTTCTAATCTTACTGCTAATTAAACCTAAAAATGTATTAATTGTAGAAAAAAGACATATAGATTACGAAATTGAATAAATCTAAAGTTTATGGACTTAACATAATAAAAACTTCCAATTAGAACTATTGACATCAAATAAAGACTCGATTAATTATTAAAGCATTCAAATATAGTGTTTAAAACGATGAGCAAATTAAAAAAAAAATGTGGTCTCGAATGATTTTGTGCCTCGACCAGTAAAATGTGACTTCGAGCATTCGAAGATGGCAGATACAGCGAAATTCCGCTATAAGACCCCCTAAAATTATGGCTGATTCTGCTTTAAAAACATTACGAAAACACGCCTATCTAAATATATTGAAAATTTTACCTCCAAAAAATGAAAATTTTCTGATGAAAAATTGCGATATTTTTCTTATTTCTGCTCGAACATAGGTTGTGGGTACTCGTTAGAACCGCCTCGCTGAGGCGGTTCTAACGAGTACCCACAACCTATGTCTTAGAGCAGGAATAAGGAAAATAATGTATACCCCTGCAAGCCCCAGTTTTACTATATAAAAGTGGGGTTATACGGGGTCAAAATTATATAGGCGTGTTTTCGTGATGGCTTATTTAGAAGGGTGCAGTTTTTCTCTCTCCACAGTGTCCTCTGGTCGGGGACCACCTTTGATACTGTTCAAAAGTGTCACGTTGACCTGAAAAAGCTCCCTTGCCCTGAGATAGCATATCTTTATCAGGCCAATGTGCTACAATGCAATTAATTTAAGGGGTAACTGATAAAAAATTGCATACAGTACTTTGATCGCTTGATAGTCGGACCCATAAAATTGGAAGCAACGGCTCCAAAATGATCTATATAGTGTTGATGGAGATGTAAAACCTCAGTTCAAACAAACAAACAAATCAAGACCAACTCGCATTGTTCCTGGATAAATCATACTATTTCCAGCCTTCACGCTTTGGCAGTTGGATAACCATCGCCCAGTTAAATAGAATCAGATTATTGTCTGCTTTGTTACAACGCATAATGTAGTAATGTAGTAATTACTACATTTTGATTTTTTTTACTACATTATGCGTTGGCATAGTCGACGCGAAATGAAGTAAAAAAATTATTTCATTTCGCGTTGATATGCACCATATCGACGCATAATGAAGTAATGATGGTAGAACATAGCTGTCTTCGAAAAGACTTAGGAAGCAATACAGTTAAATTCCTACAATTTAGACCACATTTGAGACGGTTCAAAAGTGGTCTTTAAGACCACAGTTGAACAGTCCAAAAGACGGTCTTCCACAAAAGCACACTGAAGGTCAAAATCACAAAGAAAAAGGTTTATTGGGCGGCATCTCAATGTCGGGTAAAAGTCCCATGAAATTGGAAGCAACGTCTCCAAAATGACCTAAATAGTGTTGACGGGGACGTTAAACCTCAAATCAAACAAACCAAACAAAAGACAGACAGGCAGACAGACAGACAGACAGACAGACAGACAGACAGACAGACAGACAGAATGGACAAAAACTATATACCCCCTTGCATACTTCGTATGCCGGGGGTATAAATAGATGGGCTGCACGATGCTTCCACGCAGAGCTGATACCGCCCGTACATGAGTCCTCGTAATCTGCTTAGAAGGTCTAAGCCTGTCCAGGAAAACTGCTGCGAGTCGGCCCATCCATGCATATAAACCCTATTGCTTTTAATTGGACGGCAGCGATTGAGATGTCATTTCATCTCAATATCGGGTAAAAGTCCCATAAAATTTGAAGCAATGTCTCCAAAATGACCTAAATAGTCTTGACGGGAACGTTAAACCTCAAATCAAACAAACAAACTGTTGACGCATAATGAAGTAAAATTAAGTATGCCACCCATCGCCGCAAAATGAAATAATTCTTTCATTTTGCTCAAACCTCTTAGTATCGACGCATAATGAAGTAAAAACGACATTTTATTTCATTTCGCGTCGACTATGCCAACGCATAATGTAGTAAAAATTTCAAAATGAAGAAATTACTACATTATGCGTTGTTACACTGCTTTGTCGAGTTACCTAAACCCTCTATCAAAAGATAAAAAAAACTGAATCGATTCAACACCATTCTCTTTTGAAATATGATCATAGTACTAAAATTAGTTTTTTGTCGAATTTAATCGATTTTGACCTGTCCATCCTAACAGACATTGATTATGTTACCATGGACTGTAAACACAATGCTTGATACAGCGGACCTGGCTCCATGTAAAATTAATGGAACCTTTAATTAATAATGATAATTTAGAGGCTTATTAAAATAGCGAAGTTCATATATCCTATCCGCACATAGTTTTTCTCGTATTTGTACATAGGGCAAACAAGAGCCAGGGAAAACTATTCAAGAAATTGTTTAGTTATGCCATATATGTATAGCACCCTATTTTTGGGGTGTGCTTGTTTGAGCCTGCGCGATTATTAGGGCGTATACGATATGTACCGGGAAAGCCACTCCTATTTGGATCGACTGTTTATCAATCGACCCGAAGTTACTTAGCACAAAAGCTCTTCGGTGTCAATGTCAACGTGACTGTCACTGATTTGTAGGATATCCAAGTAACGGTTATTTATAGGGCTGGCTAATCGGAGCTGAAAAGAAAATCAATTATCAGTCCTGTCATTGCGATCGATAATCGATTAGTAATCGCTAAGATTTGTGTCATTATTTTACCTGTCTGGCTTTCTGTCTGAGCATGACTCTTACCATATGTTGCACTTTACCATATGTATAATTGAACAGGCAGGCCTGAGCAGACAGTGTAGACCCAGATGAGACGCCACATAATGCGGCGTCTCGTCAGGGTCTGCACTGTTTGCCACTCATCCAGCTATTTTAGGCATAACTTTGGGTAGTAAAATGTACCTATCAAGTAATCGATTAAAAGCAAATCAGAAATAATAATCATTTTTGATGACTTTATCGATCGATTAATCGATTATACGATTAATCGTGGCAGCCTTAGTTATTTATAGCACGCTTTTCTTCTCCCTATCCCGTCAGAGCGCCGCGAAAAGCGTTGGGATTAGCTGTAATATTAGAATCTTATATGGGTGTGAGGGGTGGTTGGAAAAATCCGTCCCGAGGGTCACTGTCCGGCATCACGAGGCTTGCCGAGTGATGCCGGACAGTGATCCCGAGGGACGGATTTTTCTATCCACACCTCACATCCATATTGGATTCTTTTTCTTGCATACCTTCCATTTTAGCGCGGATTTTAATGCTACAGTCACTTCGGTTACCAACGTTCGCCATATTTTGTTGACACTGCAGGAATGTTTAGTGACGTCATGTAACGTGCTTTGACGTCAACCTTAACGGCGGCTCATACGAGGTCGTAATCAACCAGTGCATTTTTCAAACACGCGATTACATTCGATTTTGGGTCGGAACAGCAGAGTCAGAACATAAATTTCTATCTCAGAGTAAAATCACGGATTTCCTTGTCTGGTGTGCAAGAAAATCTGTTCCAGCTTTGGAGGTCTTGACGAGTTACAAATGACCGATACGACATCCGTGTGAGAACCGTATATTCTATCGCAACGTTTTTTTCTGATAAAAATGGATTATTTGTTTTTCTCATTCTTTTTTAACCCTTTTTGTACCAAATGGAATCTTCCACCTTAAATATGGCAGGAGTCCATTTTGAAATTTAGGGGTGTCTGGTTGTGTTTTCTTCAAAATTTATTCGGGAAATGGCTTAAGTTTTTGTAAACAGTGTAGGCCCTGATCAGACGCCGCGTTCTGTGGCGTCTGATCTTGGCCTGCACTGTTTGGCAAGGTACCCCTTTAGTGGTTTCTGTTACTATACGGGTTAATCCTGAATTTTAAGTGCTCTTTAGAACCACCTTAACCGTTGTCCCGTTGAATAAATTAACTTTGTCACACCCAAAAGGGTTGATATGTAGGGACGGTCCAACTCGCACCACTTTTCCTGGGCAGGCTTAGACCCTCTAAGCGGTTTACCAGTACTCATGTGCGGTCGGTTTCAGCTCTGCGTGGAAGCATCAAGCAGCCCAATCTATTTCTCCAAGCCCAGATGGGCGGGGTCTGGAGCTGGTCTTGAAAGTCTGAAATATTTTCCATGTTCCTTCTCTTCTGCTTTCCGCTGCTTCAAGGACAATACAGTAAAATTTCTATATTAAGACCACCTTTGGGACCGTTCAAAAGTGGTCTTTAAGACCACTTTTGAACTGTCCCAAAGGTGGCCTCTGACCAGACATCACAAATCCTATATTAAGACCACTTTTGGGACTGTTCAAAAGAGGTGGTCTCTGATCAGAGAACACTGTATGCAGACAACATAAAGAGAGACTAACTGCAACATACTAAATAAGAATTTAATAGCAAAATTAGGTGTTAATTTTAAGTGGTCTTAATAGCGGAATTTTACTGTAGTTTGTGTCCAGCTGTTCAGTCCCTCATATTTACATAATCAGTGCATTTACAGAAAATCTCTTTAGTAAACTTTAGGTCTGCCCCCGCCCATCGGAGCTTGAATAAATTTATGGGCTGCAGGATGCTTCCACGCAGAGCTGAAACCGGCCCTCGCACGAGTACTGGTAAACAGCTTAGAGGATCTAAGCCTGCCCAGGCAAAGCGTTGCGAGTCGGCCGTTCACTGCTTATGAACACTATTGGTTTTATTGGGCGACAGGGCTTGAGATGTCATTTCATCTCAATGTTGGGTAAAAGTCCCACAAAATAGGAAGCAACGTCTTCAAAATGACCTTTACAGTGTTGACGGCGAAGTTAAACCTCAAACAAAACAAACAAACCATTTACAGAAAACCTTTGGGGAAGCAATGTTGTTCATACTTCAATATTTACATTTCTAGTGTAAAGCCTAAGGTAAACCTGAAGAAAACAACGTAGTTCATACTTCAATGAACGCATCGAGTCACATGATTTTCAGTGACGTCAAGTGACGTCAGTCTAAACCATGTTTCTATACGATTTGATTGGGCGTTGGCGACGTCAACGCTGTTCCGCTCTTTGTAGAAAAAAACAGGGTGTAAATATTTGTCAGCTTTAAATGTTTGCCCTATTAGCATTTTTTGCCCAGTGATGAGGAGCAAAGAATGTAAATATAAGAAATAAACTTAATTTTTCTGCTGTTCATGAAAATATGAATGCAGTACTGCGTTCATACTTTTATGAACCGCAGAAAAAATAAAATATCATGTCTTAAATGAACACAATGACGCACGCGACATTACATGATCATTAAGTGACGTCAAAGTAATCATATAATTGGACGATGACGGCGTTATTTCTGTTAATAGTAAAACTGCGTGCATTTTACGGAATCTGAGGTTAACTTAAAAGGCCATGTCTTTTTCCTTTTTTATAAATTTTTCTATGACCCAAATTGTAGACAATATAGGACCAGTCTATATAAAGTAACAAACATTTGGAGTTATTTGGTTTCAGGAATATCAAGAATTGAAATTTGCAATTTCGGAGTTGGCGAAATCAGCAAGTTGAACCCTGTCTGCTCAAACGGTCTGCGCGAATTTGACTGAGTTTGGCTGACTGTTTTGTCCAACAAAGGCCTGACTGTTGCAAGTTTACAGCAAATTAACTCACCTAGCACATTTTCTGCAATTTTTCAAAGGGAGACAACTTTCGGAACACCGGCTTTTCTATAAGCCAAGTCCCACTGAAAAAGGGGTCTGCTTTTAAAGGAAAGAATTTCCTCCTCGGGAGCAAATTCTTTCCTTTAAGAGTTGACCCCTATTGATATGGGAAACAAAAAATACTTTTGCAGGAGTTGCCTCCACTGAAGGTGTATCCATTTCGCTTAAACAGTATTGTTGTGGTTAAAGTCTCATGTACAATGCAAGGAGAAATGTTTCTTGAAATTTATACAGGATATAGAGGATCTTACATGAGTGCTCATGTATTATTGAATTTATTAAACTCGTTGATGAAAAAGGATAAATGCTCAGGGAAGCCTCTAATTTTATCCCTTTTCTCCAACTCGTTTCATAAATTCAATAATACATGCACACGAATGCAAGATTCTATTTATCATATGACATTAAAAATAATTTTAAGCACAAATATGCCAATATTCCGCCATTAGTAAACGCGACGTCGTTAATGACGTCGTTCGTGTAACGTTAAGAGAAGTATCTTACTAATTTGCATATCTAATCCACTAGTGGATTACCGAATTTCTCAGACGCAACGTCAAATGATAATTTGAATTAATTAATTAACAAGTATTTGCAAATTACAAAGACTACTAATTTGTGTAAATTAAGGCTGATTAATGACAACGGTCGAAGGAATAAACAAAGAATTTACAGGTTATACAAAACATTGAAATCAAAATACACTTGAAAATCCCGCTACGGAGAGATCATCGCCGCATTTGGGCTCTGTTTTGGAGTAGCGATTTACCATTACATGTTGAAACTGGGCGTTTTGCTGGACCTAAAACACAACTTGCCCAGCGTAGTCTGTTTATTGTAAAGATAAAATTGAAAAGGAAATACAATTTCTTACTGAATATCCCTTTAATGACGCTATCAGACTTAATAAAGATGTGGGGGGTCAATTGTATCGATTCCTGATCATTGCCTTCACTTCTGTTTTTTTTTTTTTTTTTTTTTTTTTTTAATTATTTCAGAAGGCACAATTATCGAATACCGACTTAATTTCAGGCGATTAATTAGGAAAACAAATATATAAATTTGCAGTTCGTGCTTGCCAGTCCATCCGTTATACGACACGTTTCAAAGACGGAAAAGAGTTATATAACAGACGATATTCATTACGCAAACACGCCTATACAAATACATTGCCACTTTTATCGCCGAAAAAATGAAGATTTTAAGATGAAAAATTGTGATATTTTTCTCATTTCTACTCAAAATATAGATTGTGGCACTCGTTAGAACCGCCTCATCGAGGCGGTTCTAACGAGTGCCCACAATCTATATTTTAGAGCAGAAATAAGAAAAATAAGGTATACCCCCTGAAGAAGGGGCCTAAGTCACATTTTATAATTTCGAGAAAAACACGAAAAACAAATTATTTTGCAAAATTTTCATATTTTTCATACTTGAATTTAAATAAATTCTTCTGATGTGTTATCGTGTCATCTGAAATGGTGCAAAAACCGCATAAATAGTTCTGAGTATATCGCAGATATTCATTTGTTACAATAATGGTTTAGTGCAAGAAGGGGCCTAAGTCCAGGATTTATTGGACTTAGGCACCTTCTTGCACTAAACAAATATAACAAAGTTTTCTCTAGTAAAAGCAGAAACCTATGTCATTTAGTTGAACATGTATATTTTATCGTATCACGACTCTCTATTAGTTTATTACAACACAAATCTGAAACAAATGAACAATACATACAATAGGAACTCAAAGCTTCATGTGGTAAAACGGACTTAGACCCCTTCTTGCACCAACAATACGGCATTGGACTTAGGACCCTACCAAAAATTTTATTACCCGTTATTTTTAATGTCAGTAAAGAAATAAGGTATAACAAACTATATATCAGATTGTAGGTCTTGATATGATGTATCTGAAAATGATAATATCCCAGATTTTTCCAAAAATGGACTTGGGCCCCTTCTTGCACTAACCCCTTCAATAGAAAAGTGGGGTTCAAGGGGGTCAAAATTATATAGGCGTGTTTTCGTGAGGTTATATGAGCCGGGCACAGCCAGTCCCATATGAGGCTAGTGGGAATTCACATCAGCCTATGCATAAACCTCAGTCAGGTAAAAGCCTACCCTATTGTCTACGTTATTCACACAAGCCTTCTGTGGATGATGGGCTGTCCTTTGAGCCCCGTTTGATCATCCTGTTTATTCATCACTTGAACAAGTCCATGAAATGGACACCGCCTAAACCCCATGCACATTATATAGAGAAAACTTGGGTTTACGAGGTATAAATTATTTTTCTTATTTCTGTTCCGAGGAATGGGTTGTGGGTACTCGATAGAATCGCCTCAAAGAGGCGGTTCTAACGAGCACCCACAACCTATGTTTGCAGTATAAATAGGAAAAATATCACGGATTTTCATCACAAAAGTAGCCATTTTGGAGATGTGAAAAATGTACTATGTTGCACGGGTGAGTGTTACATGTATCGTATTGTTACGGTTCGACCGTTATGCCAGCTGGTTGCGCTAGTCATCTTGTGGATTTTTGCTCGCCCCGACTCGTATACATATATAGTCGAACGCCAATAATTCAAACACCTCTGGGGCCATGAAAATTGTTCGAGATAGGGGTAGTTCGAACAACTGAGGGTTAATCATACCGTCAGGCCCGATGATGGGGCATACTAGGGATGACGTAAGGATATCGTTTTGCTATTCTGTAAAATACAGGAATGTTGTGTGTACTCATTAGAATCGCCTCACTGAGGCGATTCTAATGAGCATATAAGAATCTTATATGGGTGTGAGGGGTGGATTGAAAAATCCGTCCCGAGGGACACTGTCCGGCATCACGAGGCTTGCCGAGTGATGTCGGACAGTGATCCCGAGGGACGGATTTTTCTATCCACCCCTCACACCCATATTGGATTCTTTTTCTTGCATACCTTCCATTTCTATTGCGAATTTTTAATGCTGCTGTCACTTCGGTTACCGACGTCCGCCATTTTGTGTTGACACTGCAGGAATGTTTAGTGACGTCACGCATGACGACGCCGCGCATGAGGTTGTAATCAACCAGTGCATTTATCTAACACGCGATTATATTCGATTTGGGGTTGGAACACCAGGGTCAGAACATAAATTTCTATCCCAGGGTAAAATCACGGATTTCCTTGTCTGGTGTGCAAGAATACACAATACATCTGTACTAGATAAAATCAGAAAATAACTCCATTATTCTAAATATGTTGAAAATCAGGAGCTATGGACAGAATTCTCTACGGGCTCCATAACCCGTTGGAATTAACCATGGCTAATGAGCCACCCGTGTTCGAGTTACAAATGTCCCTGTAGGCCTATACTTGTATTTTGTATATTTTAGGAAGTCTGAAACCCTTCATTTAGTAAAATGGGATTTTTAAAAATAATTTGGATAAAACACGCGGACGTGATATCATTTCAAATTACGTTTGAACTAACAGTCCTCTGTAGCCTAATGGATTAGAGCGCTGGCCGTGCTCGGGTCACATGTGAGACGCCAAGTTCTGCAACGGAAGGTCAGGAGGTTTTTTCCGGGTACTCCGGTTTCCGCCCACCTGCGATTATAAATCGGCTCGATATGAGTGGAATAATCTTAAAAGGGCCGTAAAACCAAAACCAAAAAAAAAAATAAATAAATAAATAAAAAATAAAAACCTACAAGATTGAACTACCTCGGTCTCAGTTCATGACCCCAAAGGTGTTTGAGCAATGGAAGTTCGATTGTACACTGCATGCACACAACGTTGAATAAACGTTCTTGCATAAATATCTATGCACATGGCTGTTTGAAGCCATTGTCAAATGGACCGAAAGCCGTGCTCAAACAGTTAAAACCATGTTCAAATCATGAAATGCGCGTGCTGTTTGAACATTGATTTTGAGCTTTTGATATCACAAGACGGGCCTTGCTTTGTTTCCTTACGTTGAGCGTCGTTACGTTATCGCCCTGAACGTAGCGTTTTAGGGTTCTATGATGACGTCAGATGGCTACTGCGTAACAACGTCATTGTAAACAACATTCTGACCTGGTCGCCATATTGGTTCACCGGTCGCATTTGAAGAGTTTATATGGAGTTTATGTGGAGCTTTTGGGCTTTTTCGTCAAAATTTGCTGTCGGAATCGTAAGTTATGCAAGAACAACGATCATCACTGGTTATTTCATTGCATTAACATTCGCCGGATCCCTCGGAAGATATTTGAACATTCGGCCTGGCGGCCTCATGTTCAAACAGCTTCCTCGGGACCCGGCGAATGTTAATGCATGAAAAACCATGGTTGATCCCTATATTGAAACAACGTTGTAAACATTGTTTCAACGTTAACTCAACGTTGACTTCATGTCTGGTACTTACTTCTTTCGAGATGAGCCTTGACCTCATCCCAGTAATCTTCATACAAAGAGTCACTGTCGTCTAGGGAAAATGTGGCTTCAAGATCGGCGAAGGGGCCTCTGTGCATGTGTTTCCGTTTCAGGGCGTTCAGGTTACAGACTGTGATACTAGGGAACTCGAGCTTAGGAACTGCTTTCATCTCAATCTTTACCTCCACGGGATAACTGGAGTATGAAAAAACATGAGTTGATCCATTTGCGTTCCCCGATTTATTTTCGTGTGCGTGCGTATGTGCATGTGTAGGTGTGTTCTTGCATAAAGCTACATCACGTGACCAAGTCCGTGAAATGAACACCCACTGAGACCTCACTTTATATAAGGAGAGGTATACATGTTTTTCTTATTTCTGCTCCAAGACATAGGTTGTGGGTATTCGTTAGAACCGCCTCCATGAGGCGGTTCTATCGAGTATCCACAACCTATTTTTGCAGTATAAATAAGAAAAATATCACAAATTTTAATCGGAAAAGTAGCCATTAAGAATGCACTATGTAAAAGGATATGTTATTGTAAGCAACAAGCAAAGGCTATGGTAAGACTGCGGCTATGCACATGCTCAATTAAACATTCGCTGGTCGCCTATGCGCAAAGTACACATTTCATGTGAGTTGGTTCAAATAATGGAATTATTTACACCTAGCTACCCGAGGGCTTACCCAAGACTTCTTCGGGGTTATTTGTTTCGAAGTACATTTTTGTCGTTACGCAACTCTTTGCTTCAAAGCATGCACTGTCTGTCTCTATCGAGGTAAATCATAGGAACGTATATAGCTATTATGCATTCCCTCCGCCCGCCATTTACGAGACCCCTGCTTGATTTTTTCGAAGGGTAAGAGCTATTGAGAAACTTAACAGACGGAAGTTCACCATGCAACAGTTTGAGCCCTCTATTTATCACAAACTTTGTTATAGCAAGCGCCAACTCACCTATAGTACTTATCAAAGAGCCAGTAACACTGTACTGTCAACCAAGTCATCATGCTCAGACAGAGAAGAAGCCAGGCAACTCTTTTGTAGACGTGGTTGGCCTTGTGTATACGATTGAGGGCTGTGAAACTTGTCTCGGAACAGAATTCATTGTAGATCTGTCGAGCAGAGCGCCATCTCTCAGCGGCTAGTAATCCCGCCTTAGCATCTGAAACAGAAAAAAAAGAACTACGAGGGTAGTTCCAGAATCAATGTAACTTTTATTATTCCTCCTTTCCTGCCAATGTTAAAATCTTTTTGTAGCCGTCCAAATCCCTTTTGGAAGCAGTTTTGCACACTCTTCAACGTGAACACCCATTTTCGCATTCTCGAATTGTATCTGTTTGGTTTAAACATATTTATTTCGGAATTAATATAAATTATACAAGCAAGTAAATACAAACAAATCATAGGATAAGAACGAAAGCACAAGTACTTATTGAGTTCTTCTCCTTACATGCTTAATATTGTATTATTTCAGGTGGTTGTTTGTCAAATAATATGTACTTAGGATCATACTGACATAAAACTAATTGAATAATTAGAAGTGGAAACAGAAAAAAAGGAACATATCAAAAGATAGATATATTTACAAAACAAAATGAATAGATAAATAAATAAATAAATAAATAAATAAATGAAACTTTGGATGAAATGCAGTAAGAACTGCCATAAAAAGAAAACAGAGAAAATATAGTACGGTACAAAAGTAAACAAAAGAAAAAGAAAAAAAAAAGAAAATCAAGCAGGGTTGGTGAGTGCTAGGGCGCGAGGTATAGGTAACGGATCCATATATCTTGTGAATTGGTAGGAGAGTCGTCGTAGAGTTCATTTGCATATTTAAAAGCGTTTCGTGTTGATAATATATTTGTGTACATTTGCGAATATAGCAGCATTTATGTCGTGGGATAGTGATGGGTCGCCATAAAGAACTACTTTTAAGGTTGGGGTAGCGTACCTTGAGATTTCATTTAAGAGTTCCCCTCGCTGTCTCTGATATTGCATACAGTGGAAGAAGTAATGTTGGTTGTCTTCAATGCTCCCGCAGCTGCATAGAGGTGAGACAGATATATTCTTTAGAAAGAGGTGGAGATTTAAGGAGCTACAATTTGTTCTTAAGCGCGTATGCAAGATTTGGGGATTTCGTTTGCCGCTGTAATAATGTTTGGGAACAAGTGTTTTGTCTTTGTTTAGAAAATTCTTAAAAGCATTTACAGATTCAATTTGTGTCGCTGCTTCTGAGAGCTCATTCCATGCTCTGATAGAAGAAGGTAGATACGAGTTGTAAAAGAGTGTAGTTCGGGCATTAATTTGATCAAGGTCGTTGGAATTTCTTAGGTTATAGCGTGATCTGTATTGGACAGTTTGTGCAATAAGGGACGAAAGATAGGTCGGACAGAGATTAGCTTTCATTTTATAAAATAGAGTCAGTTTATGTTTTTTACGTCTCTCTTAGAGACTTTCCCATTGAATTTCATTATATAGGTCGTTTATAGATACTAATTTTGTTGCACCAGTCGCGACTCTTGCTGCTTCATTTTGAATTTTATCTAACTCATTTTTTTCATATTGACTGCAATTATCCCAGAGTACATCTCCATATTCTAGTATAGGCCTTATAAAAGTTAAATATATAGTTTCTAATGACTTTCTGTCTAATTTAAATTTAAGTTTTCTCATAATATTAATCCTTGTCCATGCCTTTTCAATAATATAGCTGATGTGACGATGCCAAGTACAGTCACTGAAAAAGTATATTCCAAGATGCTTGTGATTATTAACATGTTGATTTTGCATGTAAATTGGTGGATGCCTGTCTCTAATCAATCTGCGAGACACCAGAAGAGCTTCGGACTTTGTGGGGTTAAAGGAAACTAGCCATGTGGCTGCCCATCGTGATATTTTTTGAAGATCGGTATTGATACATCCTGCAGCAGAGATCGGATCATCAACAACTATGAATAGGCTTGTGTCGTCGGCAAATAAGCGTATGTTAGAGCCTATGTCGGTAACAATGTCATTTATATAAACAAGGAAAAGTAATGGACCGAGGATCGAACCTTGTGGAACCCCTGCACGAATAAATGCCCAGTCAGATGTGGCAGCTGGTATAACTACAAGTTGCATTCTGTTATTCAAATAGCTTTTGAACCAGGCAAGTACTTCTCCTGTGACACCAGCTGATTGTAATTTCAATATTAGGCCGTCGTGCCAGACACGGTCGAAAGCTTTGCTGATGTCACAGAAGGCAGCTCTAACCTCTTTACCCTCATCCAGTGCTTGACAAAAGACATTGTAGAGGTATGAATTGTAGCTGTTTACAGGTATATGATATTTGAGTTTTGGAAACGGTAAATGGTCGTGGGTAGGGGTTGGGGCTAGTCTGGTTGAAATGGAGGATGCGGTAGGACGGAACCTCTAACTCCAAAATGTCAACCACAAGGTGTACCTTGTAAGCGGGTACATTAGCCTATCGTGGAAGGGTCTGAGATGCTTAAGTCCTGTTTTGGGCGGCGGCTTTTGAAGTATGTCTTCAGTTGCATAGTACAACATTTTTATAGAACTTTGCTGAGCCTACTTTGCTGTGCCTTCTGGCACCGGAATGTGCATGACTGTACCTTTATTATTGAAGAAAATTACGCAATGAAAGAGATATACTTCGAGAAATGTCCTATGATCTGCGGTTAATTAGTACAATTGAAGAGTATGAAAACTGCTTCCAAAAAATGGCTTGACTGGCTAAAAAGCTTTATCAGTTACTACCTATATTAATTGCATTGTAACATCTTGACCTGATAAAGATATGTTATCTCAGGACAAATTAGCCTTATCAGGTCAACGTGACATTGCACTTCTATGAACCGGACTACAAAAGTGTAAGCGTACAAGGGGATTAACTGATAAATAGTGTCATTTGATACCAAGTGTATCAGGCTCGGCTTCGAGAACGCATGCAGAATCGCTCGGCAAGCCACGCAATTCTACAAGCATTCTCGAAGCCTTGCCTGATAAACTTGATATCAAATGACACGAACCTGGTATTCTCAATGTACATGTATACATACTGACAGATTTAGAATATTTTGAAAGGCAGAGCAATTCAAAAAGATTTTTACATTTACAGTAAATGAGAAACGGTGGAAAAGACTAATTTTAACAGCCCTCACATAATTATATGCTTTTTTGGTAGACTGGGAATGGATACACCTTCAGGGGAGGCAACTCCTGCAAAAGTATTTTTGTCTCCCATGTCAATAGGGGTCAACTCTTAAAGAAAAGAATTTGCTCCTAAGGAGCAAACTCTTTCCTTTAGAAGCAGACCCTTTTTCAGTGGGACGGCGCTTATAGAAAAGCGAACAGGAAGTCCCGAAAGTGGCCTCTCTTTGAAAAATGGCGGAAAATATGCCAGGTGTTCACATTCCCCTTAACGGCCCCCGCCCATAGGGGCTTGAAGAAATATATGGGCTGCATAATGCTTCCACGCAGAGCTGAATCCGGCCCGCACACTAGTACTGGTAAACCGCTTAGAGGATCTAAGCCTGTCCAGGAACCTTGGTGCGAGGCGGACCGTCCATGCTAATAAACCCTATTGGTTTCATTGGGCGACAGGGCTTGAGATGTCATTTCATCTCAATGTCGGGTAAAAGTCCCACAAAATTGGAAGCAACGTCTCCAAAATGACCTTTACAGTGTTGACGGGGACGTTAAACCTCAAATCAAACAAACAAATCATTCCCCTTAAAAGTCTTTCACTTTCGTAAATTTATTCCGTATGCATGTAAACATTCTGGAGAGTGTCTTTATTTGTTTGATTTGAGGTTAAACGTCCTTGTCAACATTATTTAGGTCATTTTGGAGACGTTGTTTCCAATTTTGTGGGACTTTTACCAGACATTGAGATGGAATGATATCTCAGTTCCTGTCGGCCAATGAAACCAATATGGTTTATAAGCACTGGATGGTCCGCATCGCACGACTTTGCCTGGGCAGGCTTAGACATTCTAAGCGGTTTACCAGTACTCATGTGCGGTCGGTTTCAGCTCTGCGTGGAAGCATCATGCAACCCTATCGATGTGTCCACGCCCCGATGGGCGAAGCCAACTCAGGAGAGTGTAGACTGAAGAGTATGGTGATTTTACATGGAAGGGATGCCATTACGAAAACAAGCCTATACAAATGTATTTTAAACTTTACCGGCGAAAAAAAAAACGATTTTTTAAGATGAAAATTTGTGATATTTTTCTTATTTCTGCTCAAAATATAGATTGTGTGTACTCGTTAGAACCGTCCACAATCTATATTTTAGAGCAGAAATAAGAAAAATGAGGTTTACCCCTATAAACCTCAGTTGTACTGTATAAAAGTGGGGTTCAAGGGGGTAAAAATTATAAAAGCGTGTTGTCATGAAGCTCAGCCGATTTTGAGACACCGGCGACTGTGATATATACTGGACAGCAAAAGAAACCCGAAAAACTTTTTTCATATTGAAAAAAGATGGCAAACGATAATAATAGATTCATGAAGAGCAATTGTATGTAAAATCTTAACAAAATTAAATTTCCATAGTTATCAACACATTGGAAGTTTCAAGCTTTACAATGTTACTGTCGCAATCAATAAACAACAGTTTTTGGAGCGTAGCTGTTGCAGCGTAGCTCCAGTGAGATGAGAAGTGATTTCTGCACTACTTTCGGTGTTACTGCATATGACCCAATCACCATTGAAAACATAGTACCCCGTGTTAACATAGTAGATTATTACGCCATGCGGTATCTTCTTATAGACTGCTTCACAGACCACATATTTCAAACGGAATAGATGAATATTTTTAATAGATGAACTGTGTAGCAATCTAATCTTTTTATAGTTCAGTTCATATAACCCAGTTTAACATCCCATTTGTACCACAAAAGCCCAAACCTGGCAACTTGCAAACGGGACAAACCCAGATCAGATACGACAGAACGCGGAGTCTCATTATGACCTGCACTGCATACTTACAAAAAGGTTCAGCCATTTTTGCCAAATATTTCGTGGAAGCCACAACCTGACATACCTGATTTTAACAAGAACTCATTCCATACTGATATAAGGTGTTGAGGACTCCATTCGTTTAAAATTGGTTAAAAGTACGCAGTGTGGGTCGATAATGTATTACCAAAATAAGACAGTTGGAATGAGTTTGGACAGGTGCACGTCAAGGTTTATATTGTAAGCAGTAAATTTTGCAGTTTAGACACAGATGAGACGCCATTTATTGTAGCGTCTGATCTGGGCCTGCTATGTTTGTCCCTAAAAAGGCTGCTAGACATATACTCAGAGTATGGGTTAATGTGTGTGTGTGGGGGGGGGGGGGGGGTGCAATGTTACCTTTTTAAAGCGACCTGTCTGCGTCCTAGGCATGTGACCATAAATAATAAAGCAAATTATAAGCTCAGACGCAAGTTCGATACCTGCCGGGTTCGACAACATTCTTTCCAGGAGATTGATCGTGAAACCTGTTCCACGGTGATTCTATTCCTTTCGCTGATTCAAGAAGGGCAGTTGTTGGTTACCAGTAAAAGACTGTGCACTGTGCTGTATTGACAATATATAACCAAAGAAATTGCCTTAATGCCAGATCATTCCATAAATGGCCTCGTTGAGGCAATTTATTTATATATAATAATAATGGAGTATAATGTCTAAACCTCTTCAAATATGCCTATGGATTGATATTGACAATAACTAACCCAAGAAACTGTCGTATTCAAGATCACTTCATAAATGGCCTCACCGATAAAATATATATTTAGAAAAATGTTAACAGAGTATAATGTTCAAACCTCTCTGAATATTCCGATCATTTTTGGCATTCGAATTGATATTGACAATACCTAACCCATGAGGCTGTTTTATGCAAGATTACTTTATGAATGGCCTCGCCGAGGCAAAATAATATAAAAATGAATACGGAGTATAACATCTAAACCCGGCTTTGATCATTTTCGGCATACAGGTTGATATTGACAATACATAACCCGCAAAATTGCCTTATGCCAAATTACTTTACAAACGGCCTCGCCTAGGCAAACTGAAAAATCATTTCGAAGTGTAACTTCTAATCTACTTGGAATATTTTTGACAACTGTTAGCATACAAATAGATAATGTACAGATCTAACCAACGAGATTCCTGAATGCCCAGTTTCTTTATTTTAGCCTCGGCAAGGTAAAAAATTCACCCACTGACACGGTCGTATAACTTTCAAACCGACGGGTATATTTTTATAATGTTTTGCATGCAGATGTAAATTGACAAGATCAAGCTAATGATATTGTCTAATGCCAGATAGCTTTATAAACAGCCTCACCGAGGTAATTTTTAAAGGCTGATTACGGATGAATAACTTATAAACTGCTGGGAAAATTATGCTAATTTTTCACATGAAGATAAACATCATCAAGACGTAACCAAGGAGAATGTCTAATGCAAGATAAATAACCTCCCCAAGGTAATTTTTTCAAAAACTGATTACATAAAATAACTTTAAAGTCACCAAACAATTTCGCAAGCCGCAGTTATTGCACGAACTGTGGCTCAGCAGAATTCTTCAAGTAAACTGTAGAACTGCATGGTTGCTGTATTGCTCAAAACATTGATCGTGGGTACTTGATAAAACTGCCTCGTCAAGGCGGTTCAATCAAGTCCCCGCAATCAATGTTTTGAGCAGATTTAAGAAAATATCACAATTTTGTATCTTAAAATTTCCATTTTTTTTTTTTTTTTTCCGAAAAATTGACAATGTATTTGTACAGGCGTGTTTTCGTGATGGTTGTTGCGGGGCCTACACCTTAGCGTGAGTTAATTTCAATATAGGTCTTGTTGCTTTAACACGACTTCTGGCCCAGAATAAGTTCAAAAAGCTATGTTCATTGGATCAATATGAGCCTGAATTAAAATATCAATCAGTCGCTAAATCAAATTATCAAAGCTACGCTCCATCAGCACTCTCAGTGCTTTGATTTGTATATGGAAATAGTCGGTCAGTGGACACACCCAATATCAGATATGTACACCGTCAGTATTTACCTAGGCCGTAAAACAACGTTCCGTGTAATTAACAAGCATATTTTTGGCGTAACGCGGCTTGAGTTCGTTGACGTTCATAGACTGTCTTCGTTGGTGGTGGATACGTCTCCCCAACTCGTCCAAAAATGCTTTATGGAAGCGAGATCGGGGGAGAGGGCTGGCCAGACCAGTACATGGAAGAAAGCCCTGAGTAGGAACAGCAACTATGAGCCCGCGCGTTAAAACGATATCTGGATGCTGAGCGAAAAACGGAACCAGATGAGGCCGAAGCACTTGATCGATGTAACGTCGCGCTTTAAGGGGAAAGGGAACACCTGGCAGATTTTTTCGCCATTTTTCAAAGGGAGACAAATCATGTTTTTTAATTCGCGTTTCATGTCACAGACCAGCCAGTCGTAAATACATTCCAATAATACAGCATGGTTTGATAAATGCAGAAAAACAAATGTAACTTTTGCATTCGAGGAATGGACACATGCCATCTATTTTTCCATTGTTTTTAATCACTCTACCGAATAGGTTCGAGGGATATAGCTATCAGCCCGGCGTACATGCGTCCGCCCGTCCGTAAGTACAACCTAATGATCGCCATTACTCCAATACCCTCAGAGATATATTGATGGTACTTGGTAGAGTTATACACGAGGTCAAGAAGATGTGTCACGAGCAAGAACCACAACTCTGGATGCCATGGTATTTAAGTTATCTTCCTTTAAAATATAACCCTGTGATCGTCATAATTCCAGTATACCTTTTAGATATATTTTTGACACTTTGTACAGTAGTAGTATTTGCGGCGCTTTGGCGTCATGGACTGCGCATGCGCGGGGATGACGTCACGACGCGTCGGCGCGGCAGCCATATTGGATGACCTCGGAATAACTTTGGCCCCATGGACTGCGCATGCGCGGGGATGACGTCACGGCGCGTCGGCGCGGCAGCCATATTGGATGACCTCGGAATAACTTTGGCGCCACGGACTGCGCATGTGCGGGGATGACGTCACGGCGCGTCAGCCATATTGGATGACCTTTGCCACGTCTCTATTGTTTGGTGAAGGCACTAAAATTTAAACAAAAGGTCAACCCAGCTGCTCAGTGACCTCGGAATAAAAATCCGTCTCTATTGTTCGTAATAGGCACTAAACATTGAAAACAAAAGGTCGAGGTGAAACGACAAGCCCTGCCAATAGGGTTTATTGACGGGCCGATTCGCACCGCTTTGCCTGGGCTAAGCGTTTTTTCCAGTGCGCCATTCGTGGAAGCATCTATTTCTTCAAGCCCCGAGGGGCGGGGGGCCAAAAAGATGCATGCATCTCTCTCTCTCTCCTTTATACAAAAATGTGACAAGGACTGTGTCGTTATACGAGTACCCAAAATCTATGTTTTGAGCTATAGATCATTTTTATCAGATTTTTTCTATATTTTTGTCGTAAACATATTTGAATAGGTGTATTTGTCTTTCAAAACCAACTTGTGAAAATATCATCTGCTAGTTGGTTTTAGCCTGAAATGCGCCAGTCCGCTTAACACGGAAACACCTGCCATTAGCTGGACTGCTAAACCCAAACAAAGAAAAAAAGAAAACAGAAGAATGGTTAGCGCTTGAAGGTTCATTCACGGTACATTGACTTTTTATCGATACGATACGAGTATTGAGCCGGCGACTGAAAAAACCTATAAAGCTAAAACTTTAGCGACAATATATGACCGATCAGCCCGCGTATAAACGCAGTCTCATCACAAAACTAAGGATCAGAAGGGGTACTAAAATTTGAAAATGAACATACCTGGATGACCTCGGCCAGTCCGCTTAACACGGAAAATCATTCTATTTCTTAATTTCCAGGGTGCATCTTTGTTGGTGGGACTCAAACACTCACTCACTCAAGGGTACATGTTTAACGCGAATCACCTGTCATTATCAGGACTGCTGAACCCAAACAAAGAAAAAATGTTATCTGCTAGTGGTGATTAGCGCTTGAAGGTTCATTCACGGTACATTGACTTTTTATCGATACGATACGGGTATTGGGCCGGCGACTGAAAAAACCCTATAAAGGTAAAACTAGATGACCAGCCCTCGTATAAACGCGGTCTCATAAGCTTTTCGCATCAGTCTAACCCGTAAACCCCAAAACAATAATCAAGATTGGCTGAATAAGCTGACCGATCTCATTCACGTTTAAATTTGTCATGACACTCCAAATATAATTGTGTCTGTTCAGGGTTTTATTGGGCCGTTCTCTAAGTGATGTTCTTGACATAAATCAAGTTAGGGAAGACTATACCCTGAACTGTAAGCGAATAGTTTACACACTGATCAGATGTTGTGTGGCGTCTGACCCGGATCTACAATGTTTGCGAAACCAAACGGCCTTAGTTTTTATCCGAAGGGGCTCGAGTTTGGACTCGTCTAAAGGAGACCTACACGATGAAAACATTCAACCGTGGCCTGATTATCTCCCTTGGTTGTTCAAATTATCTCCCTTTTGGTACGCTTTAAATGGCTCTATTTTCCTTATGACTGAACCGATTTGGGTGATCTGGGTATCAAACGAATTGTCTAAAGGAGACCTACGCGACGCAATCATCGGACCGTGGCGGAATTATCTCCCTTGGTGGTTCAAATTATCTCCCTTTGGGTAATCTTTAAATGGCTCTATTTCCCTTATGCCTGAACCGATTTGGGTGATCTGGGTATCAAACGAATCGTCTAAAGGAGATGAAATCATCGGACCGTGACCAAAATGCGTGAAATCGCTTTAAACTCCCTATAGAATGGCTCGAAATTGAAAGGTATACTAAGTATTGGTGATGAACTCACCGATCGCATCACGTGGTCACCCCACTAAATCCCTACTTTTTACGGAGAAATCTGGGTGTTCACAATTTTTCTTATTTCTGCTCCAAGACCACAAAGAGGCGGTTCTAACGAGTACCCACAACCTATGTTTGCAGTATAAAAAAAGATCATGGATTTTCATAAAAATGTCGCCATATTTGGAGATGTAAAAAATGTCGCACGGGTATATTATCGTAATGCGAAAAATGAATCAGCATCACACACGCACACTCATACATACATACAAAACACACACACACACACACACACACACATGCACACACACTCACACTCACATACACACACACGCAAGAACACACACACATGCATACATACATAAATACATACATACATGACTCACACTCATGTACATACATACATACATACATACATACATACATACATACATACATACATACATACATACATACATACATACATACATACATACATATATATATACATACATACATACACACATACATACATACATACATACATATGCACAACGTATGCCCGAACACTAACATATTCGCATATGCGCACATACACATACACAAGAACACACACACACACACACACACATGCATACATACATAAATACATACATACATACATGACTCACACTCATGTACATACATACATACATACACATGCACAACGCAAACAAACTGCTTCAAACCCTAATAAAAAGCTTAAAACGACATACCCGATCAAAGCTCTACGCCATTCTAACAGACAATTACTTCTAATGGATAAATCCCTATGTTTTAATATGTCTACGACATATTTTGATTGGTTGTTATTAATAACCGACCTATAATACTTATGCTGTAGGGGAGTCTTTGAGATGGAGGAGGAGCTTTGAATGCGTAAAAAGACAAAATGAACAATGCATTATAGATCTGTTGCGAAATTATGCCTCACAGATACGTATATGAATGCCCTATATGTCATAGAAAGAATGTGTTGTATATTGTTTCTCATTTGAGAAAAGTACACCGTGTGACTGTAGAAGACTGGTTGGAGAAAGTAAAAAGAATACGTGTAATTATTGTAGGTAGTGTAAATAGTTGACCTTTCCCATAGAACGTATAATCTATAATCAAACGTGACTTTCAAATGATATTTGAGTTCTAAAAATAAAAAACCAATCAGAAAGAAGGCATTATGTATATAAACGACGTGTGTACGATGTATCGTCATTCTCATCATAAACGTCATGGACAGTAAAGCTGATCAACTCGACATGGAATTCTTTGAAAACAGACTCAAAACTTTCGATACTTATCCTAAACAGATGCGACCGGACAAATACCAACTAGCAAGGGCGGGACTTTATTACACGGGGAAATCGGACGTATGTCAGTGCTTCAGTTGCTACGTAAAACTCAGCTCTTGAGAACAAGATGATGACGCCATCAAAGAACACTACAAATGGTCACCGAATTGTACATACATCAAGATGGTCGGGGTACCGCCTCAAAGACAGACAGGGTTCATGTTCGGATCAAGTGCGACCTTAGGCGGTTTCGGGACAGGATCCGATAATTTTGTGAGAACATTGGATCCAAAACACTTTCAAAACCGGAGAAATAGTAGAGACGAACCCATGTGAACATACATATAGCGTTATATTGTAAATTGTATTGCATTGTAAATTTGTAAGAGATGTACTTATATGTTTACAATAAAACATGTCAGACTTGAAACAGTACTTTTCTCTGTTTTAACCCCAAGCCACTAGCGAGGTCATGAAAAATATAATTGACAATACGGGGACGAGGTCATTCCTGAGCATCTCAAGTGGGTGTTGGCTACTTGTATCGATTCCTGATCATTGCCTTCAATTCTATTTTGAGAGTGTTAGGATAGAAATGATTACAAAACAAAAGTATATTTAACGCATTTATTTATCAACGACATAGTGGTTAATTACACATTATAAATGTCTTCTAAGCATTCTGTTCATTTTAGACACAATCAGGTGGTCGTTGAACTTCTTCTGGTGTGGGTTGAATTCTTTGATAATGTCTTGCATGGTTTTACCTCGAGATCTCGCCATCACATAGTATGCGCAGTATAGTCCGCATACGTTAGAACTAGATTGTTGAAGCTGTTTATTGTTCATTAGGTAGGGTTTATTGAGTACCTCTTCAAATCCAACGCCATAACTTCTAGGGTCGTTTCCTACTGAGTCGAAAATTCGTACGGTCCGTGTTTGGGAAATAAAATGTTACCCAGTGTTTCCCTCTTTGATAACTGGTGGATGTGTTGGAAATGACGATCCTTCCTCTTCGTTTTTTAATTTGGTCCGCTGCGCAGACAGTCACGGGACATCCAGAAAGAATACGAGTCAATTGATCACTGTTCATCGTCGCTTAATATTTAAATTTTGTCCAGTCTACCAACTGCCCGTTTTTTACTCTTGGTTTCTTACGAGCAGAGGTCTCGCCCTTATGCTCCTTTTGTAATCGTGCTAGATCTGACTTTGCCACTTCAACCGCTTGAGCCACTGGAGTGACCAATTTCACCAAGGGTTTTTGCTGTTCCCGCATTTCTATTTCTTTTTGCCGTTCATCTGCCATTTCCTGAAGAAGACGGTTTCTGCTACCACTACCGACGATATAACCCCCCATGTAATCGGGTTGAACGTAGCCCTCGCTCAAGTCTTTGAAGTGTTGCTACCATGCGTCGTAGTCCGGGACATAAGGCACCCATTTTAGCAGTTTCTTGTCAAAGTAGAAGTAAAACAAAGATCAGGAATTGATACAATTAACTTACTCCACCCATTAAAGACACCAAAGGTAAAGAAATACAAACATTAAGCGACCAGACCATAATGGAAACCTAAACAAAGGAAGGCCATAAGGACATTTACTTTCCCACAAAATGGCCATATGGCCATCCAAAATAAAAAGACACAAGTGATACACACAGTAAGCAACAAACAACAACATAAACAAATCGTCACAGAAGAGCCGCCTTGGAACGGTCAGTGGAAGATTTCCACCGGGGGGGGGGCTTAAATCGATTTTATCACAATCCTCGCCCTTACTTCCGTCGCGATTTAGACAAATAATTTGTTCAGTCCGCATGAAGGCCTCCTAAAACACTTCTATCGAACCCATCTTTTTTCTCCAAATATAGCGATGCTTTACCCTTCTTACGTTTATTTCATTCGTCATCAGATTCCTGGTCTTCTGTCAAGACATGGTCGGGCCAAACACTGGCGAATAAATCCTTTCTCAGTTTTACGGCTTGCTGGATGGATTCGTCGACATTCATACCATGCTGTATTCTTAAAGTTTTAGCCGACTCTAGAATCTGTCGCTGAGTATGATCCTTTTGCAGCTGGTTATAATCCATAAGAAACATCGCGTAATCGTGTCTTAGTCTTTTCCTGAGGGAGGGTAAGTCCTCGTTTGCTGCGCGATGATAAGCGACCTCAGGAGCAGTCCCTTCTTCGATGTAGCTATTAACCTTGTCTTTAAAGCGCTCTGCATTCGATTGCCTTAGAGGTTCCTTAAACCTTCTCTCCCATATTTCTAGACATAGGCGGTCTTCTTCCAGATCATCTTTGGCATGTTTACCCGGAGGTCCCAATAAGGGGTAATGCGTGTCGTTTACTTCACTTATCGATTCCATGTCATCGTGCCTGTCTTCATCATTTATATCGGACTCATCGGATACCTCCAATTTCCGCTTTCTTTCTACCGGAAATATGTCACTGCGTAAACGCTCTTGTTCGGGCGTGCTCGATTTTAGGTCGACTATCAGGTACCCGTAAGGCTGACTCGTAGCCTGTTCGAATCGCTTCATAAACACTTAATTAGATGCCGGATAAATTCTTCTCGCCAACGTCGCCACTTGTTGTCTGTCGATTGGATTATTGAAAAGGACGAGGTATTGCGTGTTCAAAGCGATGTCTCTGCAGGCTTATCCTTGTGGAAATAGATTTTGTGTGAGATATACGACAGACAAGTTTCTGTGATGGCTTCCCTTGGTAAAGAGGTCCGCAATTCTTTGATCGCATTTAGCCTCTGTCATCAAATCGTCAAAAACCAGTACCTTTTGCGGGTATCGACATACTCGGAGTTAGTCAGGCTGTACGGTATACCATGTACAAACTCTATCTTGGGAAGTCTGCGATGCAAGTCGTCGTACAGTCTTTACCATTGACCAAAACACACTACGATACGTTCAGGTGGAGGGTATATGAGGTCCACCACCACCACAGCCACCACCACCACCACCACCACAACTACCACCACAGCCACCAGCATCAATGTCAAGTCCATCTCGTTTCAATTTGTTGGATAATGCTACTGGTCCCAAATATTCGATTCGCGAAAATCGCTTTCATTTCTGCGTCTTCTTTAATTTCTTACTGGTTTAATCTTGGAAAAGAACTTAGTCTCTGGGATCTGTGTCTCAATAAATTTCTTCCTGGATATGCTTGAAAATAACTTAGTTTTGAGGGGGGGGGGGTTTGACGGTTCGTTTCGGAGGGATCTTTTTTGGAAGCATCTTGTAGGAGGGTTCTTTCCGGGAATCTTTTCAAGGGTTGTTCTATGAAAATAAATTAGTCTCTAGATTGTAAAAATATGGCACGAATAGGGCTCGAACCTATGACCTCCTGCTTATGAGACAGGTGCTCTACCAACTGAGCTAAAGTGCCTGGATATACTTTGTATGTATTACAATTATTTTAAACTTGTAGGTTTTTCTTTCTCGAGTTGTTGGAAGCACTGAAAAGGGCTGTTTTGATATTTTTTGCTTTAACTATCTTCGATTTATTTATTTTTTTTTTCGAATGGACTTGAAGGGCTGCTTAGTTGATATATTAACAACCCCTGAATCAAAATTCGTTAGCCGAATAGGTCGATGATAAAAAATGGGTTAATGACATGTCCGAATTTGCTTCTTGGGTGAATCTTTCTAAAATTAATCCATTCTTTTCCCCGCTACCTGCCATCCGCATCTCGACTTGCTTTTTCAATAACTCGATTCACGCCGAGCAAGATTTTCTCTAGAGTCCCCCACTGTCTCAAGTTCAAAGGAATACCGCGAATGGTAGCCGTTCGGTTTAAGAAGAGACGAATGTCGAGAACGATGTCGTCGTCTCTGTTGCACACCGAGATTATGACATTGTCCGTTAGATAAAAATGTTCCAAATACGAGCAAGCCGTCTGGTTAGCTTCCACTTTGACATGGTAATCCAAGGGAGGGTCTTGACTCCAGTCGATACTAGCCAAGACAAATATAGGAGAGGAAAGCGTGATAACGATAATACCGATAACGCTTATCCATTTGACGGCTCTTAAAGGACGCCCCAGCTGTTCTTGTTGGACTTTATAAGTTTGTTCTTGATTGCTTGTCATGCTCGTCAAGTTCCTCTTCCCAACAGTAGATAAACCGGTTTGTGCCTTCTCTAGCTTCGAATTGCAACTTGTAATTGGGTATCAGAGGTTTGGCTATGTATTCGTGACAGAGGCACAACAAAGTCAGAATCATAATGAAAACGTCAACTCGTCTTCTTACGTCCCATCATTTATGAAATGTAAACGATGAAAGCTCTTAGGGTACGAGTTTCTGATACACTTTCAAGAGTCGGCGAGCGTTTTGTTAAACGCTCTTATTCTGATGTTAATTTAAGCAGTTTATGTATGTATGTATGTATGTATGTATGTATGTATGTATGTATGTATGTATGTATGTACATGAGTGTGTGTTTATGTATGTATGTGCGTATGTACATGTTTGTGTGTGTGTTTATGTATGTAAGTATGTATGTATGTATGTATGTATGTATGTATGTATGTATGTATGTATGTATGTATGTATGTATGTATGTGTGTGTATGTATGTATGTATGTATGTATGTATGTATGTATGTATGTATGTATGTATGTATGTATGTATGTATGTACATGAGTGTGTGTTTATGTATGTATGTGCGTGTGCAAGTGTGTGTGTGTGTGTACATGTGTGTATGAATGTGTGTTCATGCGTGTATGTGCGTGTGTAATTTAGTGTGTATGTGGGTGTACATGCGTGTGTATGTGTGTGTGTGTTCTTGCGTGCGTGTGAGTATTATGTATGTATTTATGTCTTGGAGCAGAAATAAGAAAAATAATGTATACCCAGTTTTCTCCGTAAAAAGTAGGGGTTTAGTGGGGGTGTCCACGTGATGTGATCGGTGAGTTCATCACCAATACTAAGTACAACTTTCAATTTGGAGCCATTCTATAGGGAGTTAAAAGCGATTTCACGCATTTTGGAACAATAGAAATGGATTTTTATTCCGAGGTCATCCAATATAGCCCAAGGAGAGAGAGAGAGAGAGAGAGAGAGAGAGAGAGAGAGAGAGAGAGAGAGAGAGAGATGCGGGCATCGTTTTGGCTATACCCCAAATCAAACATGTGCAGTCCGAATTTTATATTAGTAAACTCTCTCGGTTACAGTACAGTATACATCATAAAAATCACCGATTGTATCGGCTAGGTATTGTATGAATTTTACGGCGTTCGTAAAAACCCTTAGAGGGATACTGTTACTGACCAGGCTTTTGTTTTCAAATTTTATTACCCCTTCTGATCCTTAGTTTTGTGATGAGACCGCGTTTATACGCGGGCTGATCGGTCATGTTTTGTCGCTAAAGTTTTACCTTTATAGGTTTTTCGGTCGCCGGCCCAATACTCGTATCCTATCGATAAAAAGTCAATGTACCGTGAATGAGCCTTCAAGCGCTAATCACCACTGGCAGATGACATTTTTTCTTTGTTTGGGTTCAGCAATCCTGCTAAGGGCAGGTGTTTCGCGTTAAACATGTACCCTTGAGTGAGTGAGTGTTTGAGTCCCACCAACAAAGATGCACCCTGGAAATTGAGAAATAGAACGATTTTCCGTGTTAAGCGGACTGGCCGAGGTCATCCAGGTATGTTCATTTTCAAATTTTAGTACCCCTTCTGATCCTTAGTTTTGTGATGAGACCGCGTTTATACGCGGGCTGATCGGTCATATATTGTCGCTAAAGTTTTACCTTTATAGGTTTTTTCAGTCGCCGGCCCAATACTCATATCGTATCGATAAAAAGTCAATGTACCGTGAATGAACCTTCAAGCGCTAACCACTCTTTTGTTTTCTATTTTTTCTTTGTTTGGGTTCAGCAGTCCAGCTAATTGCAGGTGTTTCCGTGTTAAGCGGACTGGCGCATTTCAGGCTAAAACCAACTAGCAGATGATATTTTCGCAAGTTGGTTTTGAAAGACAAATACACCTATTCAAACATGTTTACGACAAAAATATAGAAAAAAAATACTGATAAAAATGTTCGAGAGAGATGCATGCATCTTTGTGACTGATACCCCAATGCAAACATGCACAGTCAGAATTTTATATTAGTAAACTCTCTCGGCTCATCATAAAAAATCACCGATTTTGTCGGCTAGGTATTGTATGAATTTTTAGGCGTCCGAAAAAACTCTTAGAGGGATGCCAAGGCTTTTGATTTCAATTTTTAGTACACCTCCTGATCCTTAGTTTTGTGATGAGACCGCGTTTAGACGCGGGCTGATCGGTCATATATTGTCGCTAAAGTTTTACCTTTATAGGTTTTTTCGGTCGCCGGCCCAATACCCGTATCATATCGATAAAAATCAATGTATCGTGAATGAACCTTCAAAATACCTCAAACGGAGCAGCTGGGTTTTGACCAGGCTTTTGTTTTCAATTTTTAGCGCCTTCTACGAACAATAGAAACGGAGTTTTATTCCGAGGTCACGGAGCAGCTGGGTTGACCTTTTGTTTAAATTTTAGTGCCTTCACCAAACAATAGAGACGTGGCAAAAGTCATCCAATATGGCCGACGCGCCGTGACGTCGTCCCCGCGCATGCACAGTCCATGGCGCCAAAGTTATTCAGAGGTCATCCAATATGGCTGCCGCGCCGACGCGTCGTGACGTCATCCCCGCGCATGCGCAGTCCATGACGCCAAAGCGCCGCCAATACTACTTACAGTTGTGCATGAGGTCAAGTAAGTTTGAGCAAGAACCGCAACTTTGGATATCAGGGCAGTTTAGTTATCTCGCCTGACATGATAACTTTGTGATCACAATATCGCCGATACCCTTTGAGATATATTGATCGGACTTTGTACAATGTTAGAGGAGGTTAAGAAGATGTGTCATGAATAGGAACCGTAACTCTCATTGCCGTGGTATTTTAGTTGTCTTCCATGACAATTTAACGTTGTGATTGCAATAGGTCCAACATCTTTTGAGATACGTTGATGGTACTTGGTATATTTGTACATTGGCTTTAGAAGGTGTGTCATGAGCAAGAACCACAACTCTGGATGTCATGATATTTTAGTTATATCCACTGACAAAATAACCTTGTTATCACAATAACTCAAATACCTTTTAAGATATTTTGATGGTACTTTGGTACAATTGTACATGGGGCTAAGAAGGCATATCATGAACAAGCACCAAAATTCTTGGTGCCATTGTGTTTAAGATATCACCCCTGACAATATAATCTTGTGGTCGCCATAAGTCCAATACCATTTGCGATATATTGATGGGACTTGTTACAATTATACACGAGGTTCAGAAGAAGTGTCTTGAACAAGAACCACAACTATGGGTGCCATAGTATTTTAGTTATCTCACCTGACAATTTAACATTGTCGCCACAAAAATTCAAATACGTTTTATCATTATTTGCGGTTTTGTTACCTTGACCGCCAGTAGCGCCAAAATAAAGTGACCGCCAAATATAAGTGTTTTACAATATTCTTTGAAATGGGTATAGTTGTACAGAGGTAAAGAAGACATGACATGAGCTTGAACAACGACTCTGGGTGTTACATCGTATTTTAGTTATCTCCCCTCACGGTAAAACCTCAGTATCGCGATACCTTCAAAAACCTTTACCGCGCTATGTGTTCAATATCTTGCAGATGTCTTTATCCCCCATCGGGGCTTGAAGAAATAGATGGGCTGCATGATGCTTCCTCGCAGAGCTGAAACCGACCGCACCCGAGTACTGGTAAACCGCTTAGAGGATCTAAGCCTGCCCAGGCAAATTGGTGCGAGTCGGAACGTCCATGCTTATAAACCCTATTTATTTCATTGGGCTACAGGGCTTGAGATGTCATTTCATCTCAATGCCGGGTAAAAGACCCACAAAATTGGAAGCAACGTCGCAAAAATGACATTTACAGTGTTGACGGGGACGTTAAACCTCAAATCAAACAAACAAATGTCTTTCTGATATTAGCAGCAGTATAGTTGAGGATATGCTTGTGTTTTATTTCTAGTTCACTTTCTGCATGTGTAAAATCTTCCGAATATCATTGGCTCTAGGTCGGGGGATTTGCCATCTCTTCTGATGGTAATTTTGATAGGGGCGATACCTTTCGTGACTTCCTCTACTAAATCCCTGTCAGAAAATCGGTCTACTTTCATCGGTAAGAGTGTCCTGTTAGAATGGGCCATTATAATACACAGTGAAATTCCGCGATTAAGATCACCTAACATTAAGACTGACGCTGCTTTAAAAAGCTTATTTCGAACCAGTTGCCTCTGTTCAGGGACCACCTTTGGGACTGTTCAAAAGTGGTGTTTAGGACCACTTTGAACAATTCCAAAGGTGCACCATGGTCTTAATATAGGAATTTTATTATTTTATTACCAAAGGTGGTCTTAATATAGGAATTTCATAAAATGCCGCTATTAAGACCACCTAAAATTAAGACTTATTCTGTTTTTGAAAGCTTATTTAATAGGCTGCAGATATTTTCTTCGTTTAAGTCTTCTGCATACAGTGTTCTTTAGTCATAAACCACCTTTGGGACTGTTCAAAAGTTGTTCTTAAGACCACCAAAGTGGTCTTTATGTCATTTTTTAACAGTTTATAAGGTGGTCTTAATGTTATAATGTTATTAATCAAGTAATTTCGTATTGGCCCAGGTACAGGTCCGAGGTCTGCTGCATTGGCCCGAGGCCGAAGGCCGAGGTCTGATGCAGCTGATCGAGGACCTGTTACTGGGCAAATGCAAAATTACTTGATCAATGACAATTTTATCAATTGACACAATTAAAAAATCATGATTATTGATTTTTTAACCTCACTTGACCTCAATTAATATTGGTTGACCTGGTGTTAATACGGATGACCTCTGGTCAATACAGGATAGTCAATTAATATAGGATTTTTACTGTATATTCGAAAGTGCTGTCGTCCCTGATTTTGTGCCAATAAGCCATAACTCTCAATAATTTAACAACAATAATGAACATCTCCAAACAGACAGGCTGTATTATAAACTAGCATTTGTTAGGTCGTCATAACGTGGTAGAATACCCCATTTAGAAACTGATATATAATCGACCGAATTATGAGCATTCATGTTCAGATGGTTAGTTTTCGTGTCGTTACACCGTTTTGTGGTCATTTTGTATTTTGCAAAACCATCACTTATTTATTCAAAGTAACTAATAGTATGGCTTTTAGAGCTGAACATTAAGTTCGAATGAATACAGTATTCCTCCAGAGAATTACTGACAACAAAAGCATATTCTCTGATTTTAGTATCGTTTACAAAGCAAGTTTTAATGACCTCAACTGATATGATAATATGTTTTGCTATTGTTCTCATTCTCTATGTTTCCCGGTAAAATAATTATGACTAAATAATAGCATTCCAACGTCAAGCTATTGTGACCAAAATATGTACCCATTTATGTTCTAACTGGGCATCTATATATTAGTTACAAACTGCATATTAAAGGCCCCCGCACATCGGGCTTGAAGAAATAGAATGTGCTGAATGATGCTTCTACGCAGAGCTGAAACCGATCGCACATGAGTACTGGTAAACTGCTTTGAGGATCTAAGCCTGCCCAGGAAAAGTGGTGCAAGTCGGACCGTCCATGCATATAAACCCTATTAGTTTGATTGGGCGGCTGGGCTTGAGATGTCATTTCATCTCAATGTCGGGTAAAAGTCGGCAACAAAATTGGAAGCAACGTCTCCAATATGACCTATACAGTCTTGACGGGAACGTTAAATCTCAAATCAAGCAAGCATCTTAAATTTCATGAGCCTAGCTGATACAGTGAAATTCCATTTAAAATTAAGACTAATACTGCTTTTAACCCTTGTTCTGCTGAATATTCATATATGCCACACCCACTACCGATTATCAACCAATCAGATTACCTGATGCAAATTATTGCAACAAATTCACAATCTGAATGGCAAACAATGTAGATCCTGATCAGATGGCTTCTTCAGAGGCCATCTGATCTGGATCTACATTGTTTCCAAAGATAGGGGTTGTCGTGAACAGCAAGATAAGGGTTAAGACTAATACTGCTTATCAAAGCTTATTTAGAAGGGTGCAGTTACAATTTCTTCGTGCTTTATGAATATGTCCTCTGGTAAGGGACAACAATCGGTCCTGTTCAAAAGTGGTCTTTAAGGAAGACCACTTTTGAAAAGACCACCTCTGGGACTGTTCGAAAGTGGTCTATAAGACCACTTTTGAACAGTCCGAAAGGTGGTCTTAATTAAGGCAACTTTTGAACAGTCCCAGAGGTGGTCTTAATATAAGAGTTTTACTGTTTATGGTTGAGCTCCCTGTCGCAACCAGACACCGTCGTGATATGACTGAAAAATTGTTGAAAGCGACGTTAAACCCGAATTCACACACGCACATTTACTGTTTATGGCTACGTTGCAAATCAAAGCACTGATGTCACTGTTTTTTTCTGGGTGCAAACTGGAAAAATTGTACTGACCGAGGATATTGACTGTTCGTTTAACTCTTAAATTCCTGTCAAGTAAACAAACAGTGTATTCTATTTTCAGACGTTCTGTGGCGTCTGATCTGATCTGGGTCTACAATGTTTGCCAGACCAGTCCAATTTTTATAGATTACCCTCTGACCTCACAGCGATAAGAATGCAGTGCTGCTATTTTCTATGAAATACCGTTATCTGCATTTACAACATGTCAGTGATAGCTATGGTTCGACTGTTAAACAATATTTCGTCTGTCATTACTGACAATGACCAATCTTAATCATATTTGAGAAATGTTACTGTTTGTGTGTTCTAAGATGGCTGAAGAGACTGATTCTAGCTCTGAACTGTCTGTTGCAGATAGAGCAACAGAGGCTAGAGGAAGACAGCTCTGTTGTTGATGCCTTAGCTCTGGCTTTGCGCTGTGAGCGTTTCTGCTCAGCTTCACTGATTCTTTTTTCCTGGTGTTCACTGGCCCCCTTCTGATGAGATCTCGCAATTTTGCTCTGTCCTGTGCAGTTTGTTCTCATGACACTGTTGGGATGTTGAAGGCCCTGTGGGAGGCTTTAAGGGTGTCCTTGTAGCGCTTCTTCTGTCCGCCTTGGAAGCGTTTGCCCATTATTACTTCTCCATAGAGATTTTTTGCCAAACGTTCCTCAGGCATTCTGGTAACATGGCCTGTCCATCTTAACTGTGCTGATTTCAGAAGACTTTGTATACTTTCATCCCTGCCCTGTTAGGACTTCCGTGTCTGGAATCCTGTCTTGCCACTTAATCTATAAGAGTTTTCTAAGACAGCTTGTATTGAAGTGAGTTAGTCTTTTGGCGTGCTGTTGGTAAACTGTCCATGTTTCGCATGCATACAATAGTGTTTGCTGCACCACAGCTCTGTAGACGTTCAGTTTTGTGTCAATTCTGATTCCACTTCTACCCCAGACACTACCACGTAGTCGGCCAAATGTTGCAGTAGCTTTGGCAATCCTTGCATTGACTTCATCATCAATGTGCACAGCTCTTGACAGTGTGCTCCCAAGATCGGTGAACTTGTCTACCACTTGCAATCTTTGACCTTTCACTGTGATGGTTGTAAGGCTTGCCAGGTGCTTGTTGATAGACCACCTCAGACTTTTTGATGCTGATTATGAGATCATAGCTATAACAGGAGTCCGACACTTGATCTATACCTTTTTGCATCTTCTCTTCTATTTGAGCACCTTTTGTCATGTCATCAGCCACGAGAAACTCATCTAGCACCTCTGTCTGCACCTTGGATTTGGCTTGCAACCTTCTTAGATTGAAAAGCTTCCCATCAAAGCGATACATAATAGGTATGCCATTGTCATCATCCTGGAAAACATATGTGAGCATGGCAGAAAAATCATGCTGAACATTGCTGGGGCTAACACACAGATTTGTTTAACTCCGTTTGTCACAGGGAATGGATATGAAAACTCACCATGATTTTGGACCATCGTGGAACTGTCTCGCAATTGCTATGAACTTGGTTTGACATTCAAACTTCACTATGATCTTACAAAGGCCCTCACTACCGACTGTGTCAGGTGCTTTGGCGAGGTCAACAAAGGTCATGTTTAGGTCTTCGTTCGGTTCCTGGCATTTCTCTTGCATCTGCCTTGCTGTGAAGATCATGTCCCTCTCCCTACTTAACGGGATTCCGTTGCCCACTGGTTAGGAGCGCAAATAACACGCCTATACAAGTACATTGTAAACTTTACCGCCGAAAACAAAACGAAACTTTTAAGATGAAAACTTCTAGTATTTTTCTTATTTCTGCTCAAAATATATATTTTGGGTACTCGTTAGAACCGCCTCACCAGTTGAAGAAGAAGCCAGCAGGGGAATGACCCAATCATGCAAATCGTAATCAGAAAAAAATCTTTCGTATTAATCAGATGTCGCATTACTGCATCTGATCAAGATGTGTGCTGTTAATGTTCTGCATGAAAATATATGTTCGCATATAACCATTACGCAAACACGCCTATACAAATACATTGCCACCTTTATCGCCGAAAAAATGAAAATTTTATGATGAAAAATTGTGATATTTTTCTTATTGTGGGCACTCGTTAGAACCGCCTCAATAGGCGGTTCTAACGAGTGCCCACAATCTATATTTTGAGCAGAAATAAGAAAAATAAGGTATACCCCCGGAAACCCCAGTTTTACTATATAAAAGAAAAGTGGGGTTCAAGGGGGTCAAAATTTTATAGGCGTGTTTTCGTGATGACTAAAGACTCCAAATGCAATACAGTCAACTGATGCGTCATTTGGTTAAAAGAAACTGACCTTTGTATTCAGTTTTCGTGAAAAACAATATACGAAAATAACTAGTCCGTAACTGGGGTAAAAAAAATCAATGTCTAATTGTTTACAAAATACATATACTTCCGTTGTTGTTTTTCAAAGTCTCTTTATCTGGATAAATCTACACTTAATTTAACTTTTACTCAAGATGGCCGCAGCTTCTGGTCGTCTTATCTCCGTTGTTAGCAGATTGTTATGTTAACATTTATCCTGCTGGTCACGACAACCCCTACCTTTGCAAACAGTGTAGATCCAGATCAGATGGCTTCGGAAGAAGCCATCTGATCAGGATCTACACTGTCTGTCATTCAGTTTGCAAATTTGAACAGATATATTATATCAAGTAATTTGATTGGTTGACAATCAGCAATGGGAGTGGCTTAATTAAGTTATGCAGCGGGATGAGGGTTAACACATTTTATCAGTTGACACTGGCGCGTCTAAATTTAGACATCAGAAATACCAACGTCATTCTGCACGCGCCTTGGCGAAAAAGGTTTAATTTTTGAAAATGGATTTTCTGGATTTATAGTATTACCAAGTAGGCTAAATGACTGATCAATCTCTGTTCATCTCCCGAACAGTCCAGATCATCTTCTCAGCACATCTGTCTCTTTGAAAGAGTACCGCTTTCCAGAGCCACTTGTCGCTTTCTTGAAGGCATGCCGATTCCATGGGGTGCCTGTGACCACAGGCCTTCAGTACCAGAATGTCACTGTCACTCTTCGTTGGGATCTGAGCACTCCAGTCCCAAGAAGACAGTGAAGCAACAGCCTACAACGAAGGAGAGACCACTCCAGGAAACAGCGCCTCCAATGCATGTGACCAGCGAAGTCCCATCATCTCCGACAATCGAGGCCTCGCAGGGAGTCGCCTGTCATCACCAAGCCGCCTCCCAAGACGACATCCGAATGGACACATCCGCCTCCAGTCTTCACATACAAGCGACCGCCGTTCACCGGGGAAGATCTGCGCTTCAACACATAGCCTTCGCCGTATATCCACAGAGACTACGCCTACGCCGAGGTAGCCAGACTGACATACAGGCGCCCAGGTCGTCCAGATCGCCACGGGAGGAATGCCTACCTGGTGTTCAACCAAGCACCGATTACCAGCGTCGAGTACTACCCCCTCAAACCCAAACGACACCAGTGTGCGAGCTGGCAGAGTACTACTGGACCAACGGCAAAGATCAAGACCCGGCGCGCACAAATATTCAAAACAGTCCACCAAGCGTTAATCACATAATTCATACAGTGGATCCAAACCTCATCGATTGTTCCATTGCCTGAGTCCAAAACTACATTAATGCACAAAGGTGTGTAGCGGAAGGGGAAATACGAATTTAACATTGTTCAGTAATATAATGTAATTAATCAAGTAGGCCACAGATGCATTCCCGCTAATCGAGGGCCTGTAACTGGGCCAATACGAAATTACTTAATTAATGGCAATGTCATTAATTAACACGATTATTGATTTGTGATCTCCGGTCAATATCGGTTGACCTGGTGTTAATACGGATGACCTCCGACCGATACAGGAGAGCCAATTAATGATATGATGTTATTCTGCTGTATTGTCCCGAGGCCGAGGTCTGCTGTATATGGCCAGTACTGCTGATCGAGAACCGGTAACTGTACCAAAACGAAACTATTTGATTAATGAAAATTGTATTAATTGACACAAGTAGAAAACATGATTATTGATATCACTTGACCTCCGGTTGATATTGATTGACCTGTTGGTTAATACGGATGACTTCGCATTAATACAGGATAGTCAATTAATAATTGGGGTTAGTGTAAAGAACGCGGCCAAGTCAAATTTGTATTTACGTTTAACGGTAAAATGTAGTGACATGCACTTCTATTTCGATCATACAAAATGGACTAAATAAAAATGAAAACTGTGGTTTTTGGACAAAATGTTTGCAACAATGTGAAATATAGGGACAGTGCTTCATGTCGCCGGCAGATTCACAGCAGAAAAGTGAACTTGCACCGAAAAAAAAGAAGAAATCGAAGCGCAAGGCTAGCTCGCCATTGAATGATTGTGGCGGCCATTGTTCTCAGAAAGGCGCGAAGGCGGGTGGGGTGAGTGTAAACAAAGACAAAGACATTTCACAATCCTCTACAGAGAACTCTACAAAGAACTGTAGCAGTGTACCATATTGTTTCCCACCAAATCAGTTCCCGATTATGAATTTCGCCCAGACCCCATTTAATATGCAGCATCCACAACAGATGATGGGCACCGCGCAGCCTCAGACTCCTGTAATGCCGGGCTTTATGAACCAACCCGTCTCCCCTCCTCAGATGCCCTTATCTCAACATATGTTCACTTTACCCTCAGGGCCTCCGGATCAGGGCCTCCAGATTGGGCTTCCGAACTGATAAATGATGTCAAGCAGATCAAAATATCTTTGACCAAATTAGATACAATTGAAAAGTCTGTGAACCAAATTACCCTAAAAGTGTCTGACTTGGAAATAAAAGTAAATAGCATGGAAGCAACAACTAGCTCTGTTGAGAACTCATGTAAATTTATAAGTAGTGAAAATGATGATAGAAAAAGAGAGTTAGCAGCGGCCAAGGCTGAGATAACTTCCTTGAAAAAAGACTGTTCTGCTATGAAAGAGAAAATTACCAAGCTGGAGACTAAGTTTACTGACCTGGAAAGCAGATCCATGAGAGACAATCTCCTATTTTATGGCATACCAGAGACCCAGGGGGATACTGAGGACTGTGATTATTTAGTGAAACAGTTCTGTAATGAGCACCTGGAACTCCCTCAAGCTAAAGATATGCTTTTAGATAGGGTACATAGGGTGGGGGTGGAGAAACCGAACAGATCCAGACCGGTTGTGGCTAAGTTTCACTACTTCAGAGACAGAGAGACAGTGAGACTGAAATCCTATAATTATACTGAAGCAATGAAACTCAAAAAGGTTGGTGTAGGTGTCCAGCAACCGCAGCAGATAAGAGAGGCGAGAAAGCCCCTCTATCCCGTCATGCAGAAAGCAAAAGAGAATGGTAAATCGGTAAAGTTTGTCAGAGATAAGCTCTACATCGACGGCGTGGAGTACCAGCAACCACAGGCTCAGCAACATGCTAGTTAAAGGTGTCATGAGGGGCACCTAAATGTCTTATCCTGGAACGTTAATGGACTACTCAGAAAATTAGTAGACCCCGATTTTGTAGAATACTTACGAACCTATCAAATTATTTTTCTCAGTGAAACTTGGATATCAAAAAACGAACAGCGTGACCTAGAAATCGATGGATATAAATCAATACATATTTTTGGTAACAAATCTGTAAACAAGCACAAAGGGAGATACATCGGCGGAATCTCGCTGTACTACCATGATTACCTGAACGACAAAGTAAAGCTTGTGTCTCAGCATCAAAATGGCATCATGTGGATAAAAATTTCGCGAGAGCTGTTTGAAAGTAATCAGGATGTTTACATTTGTAACCTGTATATCCCGCCGGCAAATTCAAGGGTCATAAACAATACGGACGAATTCGATTTTTACGATCAGCTGGAACAAGACATTATTTCTTTCCAAACACTCGGAAAAATTTTAATCACTGCAGATTTCAACGCGAGATCTTCTAATCTTTCAGATTTGTTAGATTATGATGAATATTTAGATCAAGATGAAGACCTTTCATTCATTACAAACTTACCTGTTAGAGTAAACAAAGACCACGTGCTCGATAATAGTGGGCGGAGATTGTTGTCTTTCTGTCAAACGTCACAGCTAATTATAGCAAACGGTCGATTACACAGTGATTGTAACATAGGTGAATATACTTACTGTTCACACGCTGGATTGAGTACGGTTGATTATCTTCTATTAAATCCAGATGATATCCATATTTTATCCGATTTCAGAATTTTGGAATTTAATGAACATTCTGACCACGCACCTTTATGTTTTGCCCTCAAATCGAAGTCACTGACACATGTACAACAACACAAATTCCCCGGGAAACACGAGGGTCCCCATGGCAGCCAAATTAGGTATGATGACGCTAAAAGCTCTATATTTAGATCTCAGCTCATGAATAATTATGAGGACCTCCGAAATATGACTGAAAATATCAACAATGAATCTATTGATAGCGCAGTGAAAAACTTTACGTCCTTTATGTATGAAAAAGGTTGCCAGTCGTTTGGTAGAAAATACGTACACACACACGATCACAACCCCGAAGCCAATTATGCTCGAAATGAATGGTTTGATGAGCAATGCCGAGAGGCAAAATCAGAATTTAAAACGGCTAGAAATACATTTTTGCGGCATAAAAACGACCCTTACAGGCTGCACTTTGTTAAAATGCGAACTAAATACAATCATGTGAAGCGACGTGCTAAGTTTAAATACCAACAGAAAGAAGGTAAAACATCAGTAACATGGCAAAAACTGCACCAAAAAGTTTCTGGAAAGAAATTAAAAAGAAATACAAAAAGAAAGCAAATCAATCCAATTCTTTAACCGTTGATGACTTTCTTAATCATTTTAAGGAAGTGTACGGTGACACGGGCGAGCCATCGATGCAAGATCAGGAATATAACATAGGTAATATTGATAACACCGAACTGGATTATGAGATAAGCGAGTCTGAAGTCAGAGAAGCAGTTTTCTCTCAAAAAAATAATAAAAGCAGTGGCATTGATAATCTAAATGCAGAAATATTCAAATGTTCGTATGACATCATTTCACCATTTCTTGTAAAATTATTCAACCGTCTTTTCTCCCAAGGCGAGTATCCGACTTCTTGGGCTGAAGGCATAATTGTCCCGATTTTCAAGGGCGGTAATGTGGACGATACCCAGAATTACAGGGGAATAACCCTTAGTAATATACTTTCAAAAATCTATTCTCAAATTCTGTTAAACCGAATTTCAAAGTGGACAGAAAAATATGAAAAAATATCAAAAAACCAGTTCGGGTTTCAGAAGGGGAAATCGACGGTTGATTTTATTTTTATATTCTTTTCTGTCATTTCAAAAGTTTTGAATAATGGCGAGAAACTTTACTGCAGTTTCATAGATTATGAAAAAGCATTCGACAGAGTTGATCGGTCACTTCTTTGGCACAAACTCATTTACGAAAATGTCAGCAGTAAGTTTGTTCGTGCCATTAAGTCCATGTACAATGTGGTAAAATCATGTATACGTTATAATTCGTCACTCTCAGGCTTTATCAATTCACAAAATGGGTTAAAACAAGGGGATCCGAGCTCTCCTCTCATGTTCATGATGTTCATAAATGACATAATTGATAATATTAACACAAATCTTGAAAACATTTTCTCTTTACAGGACATGCAATTATTCATGCTCCTCTATGCAGACGATGCTGTAGTCTTTAGTACATCGCCCGAATCTTTACAATCTATGCTTCATGATATTGAACTGTACTGTGGAACATGGGGCTTAAAAATCAATACCTCAAAGACAAAGGTCATGATATTTGAGAAGGGCCGCCAGACAGTATGCGATTTGTACCTAAATAATGTAAAGCTTGAGGTTGTAAATTCATTCAAATATTTGGGTGTTCATTTCTTTAAAAATGGGCATTGGTTACGAATGCAAAAGCGACTTGCTCAGCATGCTAATTACGCACTGCATAACCTGTTTTCTTTATTCAAACAAACTGAACTGCCAATCAGTGATAAATGTAAGCTTTTCGATGCTTTAGTTGGGTCTATCCTCAATTATAGCTCGGAAGTCTGGGGTACATACGAGGCAAAGGACGTTGAAATTGTCCATACAAAGTTCTGCAGATGGGTTTTAAATGTTAAAAAATCTACCAATCTCAGTGGACTTTATGGAGAGCTTGGAAGAGTCCCCATGATTATATACAGAAAATTTCACATGTTAAAATACTGGTCGAAATTATTAAAGTCTGATGAAAATTCAATAACTAAAAAGGTTTATCACATGCTCAAGCGTGACGCAGATATCAATGTATCTTATAACGGCTCGAACTGGGCTTACCAAATAAGGTCTATATTAGACGACATGGGACTTTCGTATGTGTGGTGCCAACAAGCAGAAATTGATGTTCCCCTAAGCCTCATTAAAAAAACGATTATTTGACTCATATTACCAATCCTGGTATTCGAACATTAACAATTCTAATAGATTGCTCTCAAATGCCGGATTTAAGCATGAGTTCGGGTTTGAAACTTACTTAGACTTCATTGTAGAACGAAAATATCGGACGGCTCTTTGTAGATTTAGATTATCGTCTCATGATTTGAATATTGAACGCGGCAGATACGAAGGCAAACCACGTGATGAAAGAATCTGTAACGTATGCAACATGAACGCAGCCGAAACCGAATACCACTTCCTGCTTGTTTGTCCACGCTACACGGACCTAAGAAGAAAATTCTTAAAGCCATATTTCTGTCATTGGCGCAGCATAAACAAATTTAACAATCTGTTAATGACCACTTCTAAACCTTCAATGCTTAAAATATCGAAATTTATTTTTCATGCATCACAGCTAAGAAAAGAAATACTACGTTAGCTTTGTATTGAATATTTATGATGCGGATCCGCATTGTTCCGAAAATGTTATTTATTTTTGCTCCTCTGTTTAAATTGTTCTATTTGTATATGTGCATGTTCTCACTACATTGCTTGTATGAAGGCTAAAAACATTGTCATGATGTTTAGTGCTGAATAAATTATGTTATGTTATGTTATGTTATTTACAAAACACAAACATACAAAAACGCTACAACGTCGTTAATATTTTACAGAATTTCCATATTTTTAACTTGCATGAAAGTGTTACTCAAAATTATGAAATTTCATTAAAATCCTGCAAACTGCGCTGCGTTTTACCACAGATAAGCATTTATTTCGAAAACGATCAAATGTAAGCATGGGGCGGCTGAAACCAAAAATAATGGGCTTGGTTTTGGTTTTACGGCCCTTTCAAGATAATTTCACTTATTTAGAGCCGATCGTTAATCAGCGGTGGCGAAAAGAGGAGGGGGACACTGAAGAAGAAGACAACGAAGACGACGACAACGACATGAAACAAATTTTGTAAAATTTTTAGGAGAATTACAGCAAGTCCTCGAGGTGTCCGAATTTTTAGGATTTTTTTCGGTATCCAACATACCTGGGTTAACCGCTGACACTTTCATTTGTTCCAATATTTCATGAATTGTGCCGGGAGCTTTCTTCTCTGTTGGCGTCACGTTTGTTGGTATTCCGACTTTCACCATGTTTTTATTTTCAGGAATCAGTTCTTTGCTATTAGATCTTCTAAATGGATTCACCGTCGTCCTCAGTCCCTTTCTAGTCAGCGGCATATTGCTGAAAATCCAAAATAACTGCTATTAACATATTGTATACTGGTGGACTCTTCCATTGCTATATGTCGGACAAGTCCATTCGTCATATGAGGGGTGTAAGACTTATTATTTTCGTTTTTATTCGTTTTATTCTATTTTTGACGGAAAACTCTGTTAGTATATAGTACAGAGCCAGATCAGACGGCGTCTGATCTCGGCCTGCACTGTAAGCTAAGGTACCCCTTTAGATATTTCCCGCATGTAATGGGCTAACGGGGTGTTACCAATGTACGCACAAAAAAGATAATTTAAGTAATTTATTTTTTTCTCCGAGGTGTGGGCTGCTCTGAATGGAGAAAAAAATGCTCCTTGTATGGTCGGGTGGGGGTTGGGCAAAGTTTTCCCCTTAAAGAGATTTAAGAGCACACCGAAAATATGCAATGGCAAATGGCATATGTTTGTAGACTGATCTTTCTATTGCAAATGATTTATTCACGCACATGAGTACAATGCGTCAAACTCAATTCAAATGTACTTGAGTATGTAACGCGACGTCTGGTTGGATGACGTCAAAACATTTCTGGAGATATCCTGTTAGACGCCATGACTTTTCATTGGCTGGCACTCGGTTTTACGCTTGTCACAGCGCTTGCCGCCTTGTGCAAAATAAAACAACTTTAACTTTACAACCGAATAAGTGTATTAGAATTGGGGTAACTGTATTAAAAGGTGTCGTTTTGGGAGGTAAATTGTCGACCTATAACGAAATTTACAGCCCTAAAACCTCCGATTTACCTCCCAAAATGACAATTTTCAAATCAGTTATCCCCTAAATCATTCGAACACCGATGGATCGTTTATCATGGATTCTAGCTCGTCCTGTGTCCAAGTGATTTCTTTCTCTTGTGACTGTTGTTATATACATGTACAGTAAAATTCCTAAATCAAGACCACTTTGGGACTGTTCAAAAGTGGTCTTTAAGACCACTTTTTGAATACTCCAAAGGTGGTCTCTTAATAGGAGATACTATGTGCAGAAAAAGACAATGAATGACTAACTGAAACCTTCTCAATAAGCTTTTAAAAGCAGATTTAGTCTTAATTTTAGGTTGTCTTAATAGCGAAATTCTACTTTTTTTTTTTTCTTTTTTTTTTTGTCTTTTTATTTGAAGTTGAACGCCTTCGTCAACACTATATAGGTCATTTTGGAGACGTTGCTTCCAATTTTGTGCATTGAGATGAAATGACATCTCAAGCTCTGCCGCCCATTGAAACGAACAGGGTTTATAAGCACTTGACGGTCCGACTCGCACCACTTTGCTTCGGCAGGCTTAGATCCTCTAAGCGGTTTACCAGTACTCATGTGCGGCCGATTTCAGCTCGGACATCTATTTCTTCAAGCCCCGATGGCCTGGGGCGAACGAAATTTTACGGCACAGAGCGGTATGCGTATGATCGATTTTGTAGTCGTGTGTTTGTTAATCAACCAAAAGGTATTAGCACAGAAGCTTTTCAGACACTGGTGTCCACGTGACTGTCGCTGATTTCTTGGAAACTCAGGTAACGGTTATTTACAGCAGACTGTCTCGCTTCTCCTGTAGATGTGACGTCAGAATGCTGTTTAACAGAACGCTAATTGTTTAACATTTACTAGGCGCATGTGCTGAGGCATTGGTAAACAGTTTAGACCAAGATCAGAGAATGTCCATTATTGTCTTGTACAGTATCTGCACCTAGCTTTTATGAATAGTTCATGCGAAATCTTTGACGAAAAAAATAGCATAGCCCCTTGATTCTAATACGACACAAACTAATATGATAGTACACTCTGAGAAGTTTAAGGAAGGAAGGAAGGAAGGAAGGAAGGAAGGAAGGAAGGAAGGAAGGAAGGAAGGAAGGAAGGAAGGAAGGAAGAAGGAAGGAAGGAAGGAAGGAAGGAAGGAAGGAAGGAAGGAAGTGTACATCCATTTTTTCAAAGCGGAGATACAAAACCGTTGATATATTCTTGCAAATCCCCCATTTCCCTGTTGAGTGAGTTCGCAAGAGTTTAAACTTTAAGGGGTTTTCAGATAAAAACTACACAATTAGCATTTTTGTTTGTTTGTTTGTTTTTTGTTGTTATTGTGTTTTTTTCTTTTTTTTTGTTTTTTTTTTTTGGCATCTAGGTTAAAAGAACCACAGATTTTGTGTAATTTGGCCAGTTTGAGTCGGTTTCCTAATATACCATTTCATTCAGATAGCCTCTTTCCACGAAAACTTACAGTTTAAGATTACTAGTAAATTTATTTATGTATTCATTTATTTTTAAATGTCTTATTTTGTGCCATACTTTATTTTCGTATCCAATCTTTATCTTTCAGACAATGCGGGAAAAAAGTTTTGAACAACATGCTGGAATCTAACTTTACTTAATATTAAATTACACCTACTTTCACTGCAATAATTCAACTGATCCATCCAAGCACTTGTCTGGTTCTAATATTTGAGAACTAATTAGTGCTTTAAATAAAGAGTACAATAATTGTTTATAATAAATCAGGTCATTGGAAAAAGCAGCTCAAACAAAAGATTTAAAAAAAGGATAGCGACGAAATCCTATCTGTGTCATATTGATCGCTAGCGTTTCTACGGCAAATGGTCACTTCAAAATCAAAGCACTGAGAGTGCTGATGGGGCTATAGCTTGTGATCAATGTATAGGGTTAGGCAATTTTAGCGTCGGTTGGTATTTTAAATCGGACTCATAAAGAATTTTTTTTTTAAATAAAATCCAATGACCATAGCTGTTTGAAGCTATTCTGGGCCAGAAGTCCTGTTAACGCAACACAAGCCCATGATGAAATTCTGTTGAAACATGAGTTTTGATCTTTGGATATCAAAAATGGACCTTGTTTTGTTTACGTTACACGTTAGAGCGATGTAACGTTGTCCCAGTGAACGTAGCATTTTTAAGTGTTGCAGAACAGACGTTATCGTTTAAACAACGTTTTGAACTAGCCGCCATGCCCTTTTAGTTTAACGGTCGCATCTGAAGAGGTGATATAGAGTTGCGGGGCGTTTTCGTCACAGTTTGCCGTAGAAAATGCAAGAATGACGACCATGTATGTTTATTTCATTGCAATAACATTTGTCTGGCCCCTCGAAGATATTCAGACAGCTTCTTTGGAATCCTGCAAATGTTATTCATGAAAAACTATGGATGGTCCCTTTAATTGTTCAAATGGGGCTTGAATATATTAGAAGGTGGCTTATGAGGCCTATTTTGGCGAAACTAGCTAATCTGGTTTAGAAAATTTGACACTCGATGTTTTAATTCCTTTGCGGAATTTCATTTTTCAAGAGCATAAACCTTTGCAGAAGACTTATACATGTACTACGCCTGATATAAAGGGACTGTTTGTTCACTGATTGTTTTTTTGTTTTGTTTTTCACTGTGGTTCTTGTTTCTTTTAATTATTTTAAATTTTCGAGAAAAAAATGTGTATATGTCATAATCGTTACTAGCAAGTATTCAAGCTGAATAAATTTATATTTGTGTGTAACGACCAAGTCAACAGGATTTATGTAGGTGACCACTTGAGGTTGTTACAAGCTAAATATCTAAGCTCTGGGCCTGTGGTTTCATAGAAGATTTTTTTCATTTTCCCATTGTAAGTCTATGGGAGCTATATGTTGCCATGGCAACCAGAATTCCAATCCGATCAGCCCCAAAACCGTATGCAGCCTTTCCCCCTACCTTGTCATGCTGCTCATGAAATTTGATCAAGATTGATCAAATTTGATCAATCTTTGATCAAGATCAAATAGAAAATTGATCATGGGGTATTAGAGGCATACTTTTTTTAATTTGTTTACACACGGACGAACGCACGCACGGCGGACAAAATGTGATCACAAAAGCTCACCTTGTCACTTCTTGACAGGTGAGCTAATAAAAACGAGAAAATAGGCATGGCACTCCTTATATGACAAATGGCCTTGTCAAGCATATAGCAAAGGAAGAGTTCACCAGTATACAATGGCGCACAAAGTCTGAAAGGTCTTGGGCAAGTCGTTTGTCGTCTTTAATAAGATTGCATGCCTTGTTATTTGTTGGTAATGTTTTTGTTGCCTTCTTTTTTTTTTTATTTTTTTTTTTTTTTTTTTTTTGTTTTGCTTTGTTTATGTTTTTGTAAGATTTTGAAAATCCATAAATTTTAGCACAATTGTAGATCGTGATCAGACGCCGTGTTCTGTGCGGCAGATCTGGGTCTTCACTTTTTGTCACTCATCACGAAAACACGCTATATAATTTTGACCCCCTTGAACCCCACTTTTATATAGTAAAACTGGGGGTTACAGGGGTGTACCTTATTTTTCTTATTTCTGCATTATAAGAAAAATATCACAATGTTTCATCATAGCTTTCTTTTTTCGGCAGTAAAGTTTACAATGCATTTGTATAGGCGTGTTTTCGTAATGTGCCCCATGTATGGAATGTTAGACATACAGTCGAACTTCAATGGCTCGAACACCTTTGGGACCTTGAAAATCTGTTCGAGACAGGGGAAGTTCGAGCCAATGACGGTTAATGCAAGGAGGCGTAACGATATACTTAAGGACATCTTTTCGGTGTTCTATAATGAAAAATGTATGCTGTGTGTTCTCATTAGAATCGCCTCATCGAGGCGATTCTAATGAGTACATACAGCATACATTTGCAAGATAAAAGGCGAAAATTACCTCAATGTTTCTCTCCCTATTTCTTATGCAGAGAAATTCCATAGGGACTCAAGAACGGGTTCGACTGAGCCATGGTAAACGAGCCATCGGTGTTCGAGTCATCGAAGTTCTACTGTATATGGGCAAAATTGCTCAATCGGTATTTCAGTGATCATTAATCAGGTGAGAGGCCGGATAAATATTATTGTATAATCAAATCATTAGGAATCTGGTGACTTTTGCAAGCATTTAAATAGATCAATAGTTATCCAGTTCATATACGTACATATGCACACATATACACATATAAATAAATACCCAATGCATATAATAAAAATCATCACGAAAACACGCCTGTATAATTTTGGCCCCCTTGAACCCCACTTTTATATAGTAAAACTGGGGTTTCCGGGGGTATATCTTATTTTTCTTATTTCTGCTCTAAAATATAGATTGCGGGTACTCGTTAGAACCGCCTCGATGACTTGCAAGTGACACATTATCTTAAGGTGGTTAATATTTCTGCCAAGTAATTGCAAACTCCGTCCAGAATTCAAATAGGAAGGTAATTGACCCGACACGAAAAAGAGAACCTTTTTACCTTTAACCTCTAAATATGACCTTTACCTAGGAGGTACCGACCTAGGTCTTGCGCACACCACATTGTCTCATGATGGTCAACTTAAAAATCCACCCAGAAATAAGAAAGTTACTGAACGGATACAAAATGATACTTTTGACATTTGACCTCTTAAGTATGATCTTGGCATCGCGCATCTTGCGCGTGACACATCGTCTCTTGATGGTTAACAATTTTGCCAAGTGATTTTAAAATCTATCAAGTAATAAGAAAGCAATTGACCGAACATGAAAAAGGACCCTTTTTGCCCATTGATCTCTAAGTATGAGCTTGACCTTGGAGGTACCGACCTGGGTCTTCCACACGACACAGTGTGTCATGATGGTCAACACTTCTGCCAAGTAATTTCAAATTCCACCCATGAATAAGAAAGTTAATGGCCAGTCACGAAGAAATGACATTTTTCTTTACCTTTTACCTCTAAGTATGGCCTTGGCCTTAGAGGAACTGACTGGGTCTTGCACCCGACACATCGATGCAAAGTAATTTCAAATTTCCATAAAGGAATAAGAAAGTTATTGACCAGGTACGAAAAAGGGAATCGAGACAGTTCCCCGACAAAACAGTTCCCCGACATGGTTTTTGGAGACAGTTCCCCGACACATTTGAAGACAGTTCCCCGACACTTTTAAAGACAGTTCCCCGACACTATTGTTCAAAGTCAAATGACCTGTAACTGATCATAATTGATTATCATAATTGATAGTTATTATGTGTTCATCAATAGTTTGAAGACAATTCACCGACAGACGTTTAGAAATATTAAATTATGGTTTCATCTACCCAATTTTGAAGACCGTTCCCTGACAGACTTTTACATGTATAAAATAAAAGTTTATACTTGATACATTTATCAATAAGTTTAATGAATACACCTGAAATTAAGCGAACTAGCATGTTCAGTTAATGAACATGCACATATTTAAACAAAACAAAAATGTCTACTAGGAAACGCAATAGTATATTTCTAATTGTCATTTTTCCATATAATAAACATTTGAAAAATGAAGATGAGTTCAAAGCTTTTGTTTTAAATAAATATTACTACAGTATAAGAATATGTATATGTAGTATCAAAAGCCGATTAAGGCGTCCTATTCATCTATTTTTGGTAATATAGTACTAGACAAAGAAGCAGTCCCACTAAATGGCAAAACATGTGTTGTCGGCAGACTAATGGCAATACATGTTTTAGGCTTTAAAGGTGACCGAGCATTAAATACCATCTACATTTAAATTGCATCTTGACCAATGCTGACTGACAAAGAAATTCCACATTACCTCTCCTCTGGCTCAGAGTTCCAGATGGTCTTTAATGCTCGGTCAGCTTTAAAGCCTATCTACATTTAAATTGCATCTTGAAGAATGCTGACTGACAAAGAAATTCCACATTACCTCTCCTCTGGCTTAGACTTCCAGACAGATCATCGTCAGAACAAATGTCGGCGAACTGTCTTGAAATCAACGAGGAAATTACAGGCAACTCATTAATATAGTTGCCATAGCAAGAAACGTCCAAATTTTAACTAATATATCTAAAGACAATTCCACGACACAGAAAATCACAGGTATACTTAATCTTTTCACAATGATCACTTAGCCTTTATTATCCCCAATTATCCCTAATTGCCAATTAGGTCAGTAACATTATGAACAGTAGTGTCGGGGAACTGTCTTCAAAAGTGTCGGGGAACTGTCTTCAAACGTGTCGGGAAACTTTCTCCAAAAACCGTGTCGGGGAACTGTCTTGTCGGGGAACTGTCTTGTTCACACGAAAAAGGACCTTTTTGACATTTGACCTTTGAGTATGACCTGGGTCTTGCACGCGACACATCGTCTCATGATGCTTAACAATTCTGAAAATTAACCAGTGCTTCACAGTGCACGACCCGCCGGATGCTTTTAGCTTTATGAGTGTTACCATATATGGGTATGGCGGCCATTTTGGTCATGTGACCTGGACCTAAAACGGTTCTCCCTATAAATGCGCCTTATCGTAAGGAGCAATATATCTTATACTTTAGTACTGTATTCTGAATCGTTTGCAGGATAAAATGCATTCTTATTTTTCCAATACAAAAGCATATGTGTCAAAGTTTGACCTAGGCACAAAGAATGTCAAGGTCAACCCAGGGTCACCATTTTAGCATTTTATGATGGGCCTACGTCCCAGATGCTATTTATCAAGTTTCGTGGAAATCTGCCCAGTGGTTCTGGAGATGACTATTTTTGAAGGGTTTTTGCCATATTTGGCTTGGCGGCAATTTTGGTCATGTGACCTGGACCCCATGAGCAAATTTTGGTTTTACCCATCCCATAGAGGCTCCATATGAAATTTGACTTCAATCGGCCCAACGGTTTCCGAGGAGAAGCAGTTCGAAAATTTTCACATTTTTCGCCTCGGCGAGGCTATACTAATTGGAATGTAATATTTGGCAAGTTCATTGGTTAGATCTCATTGATATCTATCAGTATGCCAAAATTATTTAAATATTCCAATTGGTTAAGTCACTATCACCAATTTTCACAAACGGGTTACGGACGGACAGACAGACTGACAGAATGACACGGTGATTTTAGGGCACTCTTAGGAAATCAACCGACTTCAGTCGATCGCTTTTTCTGCGGGGCGTGCAATTTCAATAAGAAAGTTATTGACAGGACACGATTCGCACATACACCCATACATACGGACATGGTAAAATCTATATGACCGCCGCTTTCGGCGGGTGCATAAAAATAATTATAATACTATCTCACAGCAAGGGGCAGAGGTTTTGGGATGTGAGATTAGTAAATGCGAAAGGAGGATACCAAAGGGGGTAAAAATGGGACGGGTTTTCGAGAGTTCCTGCATCAATTGATACGTACGAGACGCACCCCCTCGCGACAAAGTCAGTTTCATATCTGAAAGAATTTTACAAGTAATAGACTGTGCTAATACTCTTGTGTCATCTCGCTAAAAAACAATAGCCATAAATCATACTCTACTAGAGTGTAAGTTGGCTTATCAGCTTTTTAGACAGTATACGATAACAACAGGGCGCTATTCTAATGCACTTGCGTACGTAACACGACGTCTGATTGGATAAAGTCAAAAGTTTGCGACAGTATATTCTACGATATACTGTCGGAAATCCGACGTCATCGTGTAACGTCGCTTTCCATTGGTGGTATTTGGTTTTACGCAGCTCACTGCGCTTGCCGCTTTGGGCAAAAAGAACATTTTTAAAACGAAACAAGTGAACAAGTGCATTAGAATGGGGATAACTGTATTGAAAATTGTCATTTGGGGAGGTAAATCGTCGGTTTTACGGTCGCAAATTCATTTCCGACCATAAAACCGCCGATTTACCTCCCCAAAAGACAATTATCAATACAGTTATCCCCTAATTCTAATGCACTTGCATATGTAACACGACGTTTGATTGGATAAAGTCAAAAATTGCGACAGTATATCCTGCGGTATACAGTCGGAAACCCGACACCATTATGTAACGTAGCTTTCAGTGGATAGCATTTGGTTTTACGCAGCTCACACGGACGGCTTGTCCCTTTTAGCAAAATACTACACTTTAAAACCAAAAAAAAAAAAAAAAAAACAAGAATATCGGTGAAACCGATGGATGCTCCCCGAAGGTGCAACAGTCGGAACAGGAAACATTATCCTAGTTAAAGAGCGGTATACTGTGTATACTCACTGTACTTCAAAATGGAGTATAACAAAACCTGTCGGTGGACAGATTAGCTTGCCTGATGGCACTGCTATTCAAACATCAGCAACACAAAAGTCGAAATAAGTGAAAGGAAGTGTATTCAGGTACGATACCATACCCCAAGATTCTGGGTGGTAGTTTAGCTATTTTAATTGGGTAAAACTGTTTAATACAAATTATTGAAAACTTACTCTCGTACACAGAGGCAATCCTCGTAGTTATGGTTCCGTATTGGGCGCCTTTACATGCATATAAAATATCAGACGGGTTCGAAAATGGATCTGATCCTATCCCCTTGACTATCAAAAAAGGTCATTTTGACGACCTTCTTTCACTTTGATCCAATTTATCTGCAATTCTAATGTAGATGGATAACTTGCGATTTTACATCCTTTTTAGCAGTATCTCAGTCATATCAGAATGATGCGAGGTTGATAATGAAAGGCTGTGTGCAATGGAACTCCGTTTACAGTTGGAAAGATTTCTGCCTCCAGCAAGTTTTTCTAAAAACAGCCGCAGTGACCTTGACCTTGAGCCCCGGACCCTGAAAGTCAAACTTGCTCGAGATATTTTGTGTGAAGTTATATTGACACCCATCAGCAAATGGCGACGCTAGAGTGATGACAAAGTTTTTTTTTCTAAAAATAGCCGCAGTGACCTTGACCTTGAGCCCAGGACCCTGAAAGTCAGACTTGCTCGAGATATTATCATACCCAACATTTGTGTAAAATTATATTAAAATCCGTAAATAAATGTAGGCAATAGAGCGATGACAATGTTTTTTCTAAAAATAGCCACAGTGACCTTTACCTTGAGCCCAGGATCCTGAAAGTCGAACTTGCTCGAGATATTATTATACCCAACATTTGTATGAAGTTAAATTAAAATCCATCAGCAAATGATGACGCTAAAGCGATGACAAAGTTTTTTTTCTAAAAATCGCCACAGTGACCTTGACCTTGAGCCAAGGACGCTGAAAGTCAAACTTGCTCGAGATATTATTGTACCCAACATTTGTGTGAAGCTATAGTAAAATATATCAGCAAATGACAACGCTAGAGCGATGACAAAGTTTGTTGTTTTGTTTTTTTTTTTTAAAATAGTCGCAGTGACCTTGACCTTGACCTTGAGCCCAGGACCCTGAAAGTTAAACTTGCTCGAGATATTATCATACTCAACATTTATGTGAAATTATATTAAAATCCATCAATAAATGTAGGCACTAGAGCGAAAACAAAGTTTTTTCTAAAAAAGCCACAGTGACCTTGACCTTGAGCCCAGGACCCTGAAAGTCAAACATGTTTAAGATATTATCATACCCAACATTTGTGTGAAGTTATACTGAAATCGGTGAAGAAATGTAGACGCTAGAGCGATGACAAAGTTTTTCTAAAAATAGCCACAGTGACCTTGACCTTGAGGCCACGACCTTGAAAGTCGAAATTACTCGAGATATTGTCATAAGGAACATTTGTGTGAAGTTATATTAAAATTCATCAATAAATGTAGGCACCAGAGTGATGACAAAGATTTTCTAAAAATGGCCACAGTGACCTTACACTGCAGCTTTAAACAAAGTACCACAACTCTGTGACAAATCATCTAACCAGATAGCACGGATAATATGCGCATCCCCTATTGCTGCTTAAGATTCCATTGAAGTTTCGTTGAATTTCTGCAAGTAGTTGCTGAGAATTTGCGTGGACACGAACAGTCCCCTATATATTCATGCAGAATTCATCAAAGGGCCATAACTCTTGGAAAAATCATCGAACCAAAACGTGCAGTTGATATGCGCATCCACCTTCGATATTTAATATTCCCATGAAGTTTCATTGAAATCCGACCAGTAGTCGCCGTAAAACGAAATTTCCGACCATAAAACCGCCGATTTGCATCCCCAAATGACTACTTTCAATACAGTTATCCCCTAAATCACTAGCATTCCTCTGTTAAATCGACTATAATTGGAATATTGCCCTTTGAGTTTGTTAATGAGCATCGTCCAGTTGGGTTTTGATGCCAATTCCATCCACACGCCCTTCTACAATCACCAGCCTTAAAGCCGTCTGACACCGACAACTTGCATACAGTTACATCCTGTGCTATGGTTACTCACGATTCATTGTCAGGGTTTGCATAAGGCTTTCAAATCTAGGTGGCAAACATCCTTGTAGCGAGCTGGGGCGACCACTGCTTTTTCCACCAGTGCCACGTTCACCACCGAGTAGGTCTTTAGAAATACACCTATCCTCCTCCTTTCAGTACACATGACCAAGCCACCGCAGTCGCATGGATGGGTTTTGCAATTGCAAGGACGTCATTGTAGGTCATCTTTTCCTGTCGCTGTAAACCAAAGACACGCGGGCTGGGCACGAAGTACAGCTCCACGCCCAAGAGTATGACATTTTCCACACCAGGAATCTTGCCCCAGTAACACTGAGATGTTTCATCTGTTTGAACATTTTCTCTCTTGCTGCGAGGATATAGAGGATCTTACATGAGTGTTCATGTATTATTGAATTTATTAAACGAGTTGAGGAAAATGGATAAAATGCGAGGCTGTGCCGAGCATTTTATCCCTTTTCCTCAACGAGTTTAATAAATTCAATAATACATGAGCACAAATGCAAGATTCTATTTATCATATGACATTTAAAACGCATTTTATTCACGATTTGTTTACAAAAAAAAGTCAATATTCCGCCATTAGTAAACGCGACGTCATTAAGGACGTCGTACATGTAACGTTACGGGACGTATCTAGCTAATTTGCATATTTAATCCACTAGTGGATTATCGAAAATATTATATGGCGTTATTACACTCTCAGAAGCGACGTCATATGATAAATGAAATTAATTGGGATTGGCTTGCTTTTTATTAAAATTCAACAAATCAATTAGTGTGAGGCTTTCACTTTCAAGTTGTTTCAGGATGTCGACAGGATGAAATGATGTTGTCATCAGCATACTTATATATCATTGAATTTGTAATCACCTGGAATATAGCATTGTCAATGATATTGAAGATAAGAGGCATGTGGGGAAGTCCTTTGATGAGCTATAGTTTACATTACGATAACACACCCGTGCACCATATTGCTTTTTTTCACATCTCAAAAATGGCAACTTTTCTGATGAAAATCCGTAAATTTTTCTTATTTATACTGCAAACATAGGCTGTGAGTACTCGTTAGAACTGCTTCATTGATGGGGTTTTAACGAGTACCCACAACCTATGTCTTGGAGCAGAAATAAGAAATGCTTACCCCCTAAAACCCCAGTTTTCTCTATATAAAGTGGGGTTAAGGGGGTACTCATTACACAAACTTGTTAACGTGACGAGATTTAAACTCTCTGTGTTCTGTTTTAGCTAGCGAGAAGCCCACAAGTATGGGGCGCCGTTTTACTATTTAATCCGTATTTATTGATATCCATAAATCGAATTATGGATATCCATAATTCGATATATGGATATTCATAAATCAGCCGAATAATGGATATCCATAATTCGAATTATGGATATCACTAATTCGATTTATGGATATTCATAAATCAGCCGAATAATGGATGTCCATAATTCGAATTATGGATATCCATAATTCGATTTATGCATATCCATAATTCAGATCGATTATGGATATCCATAAATCACCGCCAAAGCTTTTGGTTTAATGATTTCTCCCTAAAACACATGATTGTTTATTGTAAAAATCTTCAAAATCTTCAAGGTCTTCATCATCGCTGGACGATGATGGCCGGTCAAAGGGACCTATCTGCCGTGCAGCATTTTCAGCCCGTAAGGCTTACAAAGCAACGGGCGGTATACGCTGAACGCCCGCCATGTGTGCAGTTAAAAATCGGAACCAGCCGTTAGATCTGGAAATTCCGGCCAACGCATCCGGTCCCTCTGGAATTACCTCTGTGAGGACTGCGCACCTAATCGGACGCAAGATTATAATGATCCAAACAGGCAATCCGTGCATGCTTTCTGGAGAAAAATTCACTTGGTCGTTATATATAGTATTAACATACATCCATATTATACTCTACTTGACGGACCCCGCCCATCGGGGCTTGAAGAAATGGGCTGCATGATGCTTCCACGCAGAGCTGAAACCGACCAGCACTCGAGTACTGGTAAACCGCTTAGAGGATCTAAGCCTGCCTAGGCAGAGCGGTACGAGTCGGCCCGTCCATGTTAATAAACCCTATTGGTTCATTGGGCGACAGGGCTTGAGATGTCATTTCATCTCAAGGTCGGGAAAAAAAAGTCCCACAAAATTGGAAGCAACGTCCGCAAAATGACCTTTACAGTATAGACGGGGACGTTAAACCTCTAGAAGCCTCAGTGGTGCAGTGGTTACGCTACTCGCCTTGTAAACCAGGGATTGCAGGATCGATCCCGGGCTTCTCCAGACTTTCGGTTGAGTCTTTAAACCGAGGTCCCGTCTCCGTATGACCTTAGCTGTTGGTGGGACGTAAAACTAAAACTGACTCACTCACTCACGTTAAACCTCAAATCAAACAAGAAAATACTCTACTTGAGATGTATGAAGTACCAGGCAGATTCAGATATATCTCCTGGTCCCCGCCCATTGGGGCTGGAGAAATAGATTTGGCTGCATGAGCTGAGAGTACTGGTAAACCGTTTAGACGGTCTAAGTCTGCCCAAACAAAGTCGTGCGAGTCAATGGGCGACAGGGATTGAGGTGTTTGTTTGTTTGTTTGTATTTGAGTTTAACGGCACATTCATCACTAATTTAGGTCATTTTTGAGCCGGTCAGTTTATCTATCCACACTTTTCCTGGGCAGGCTTATACGTAAGCAGTTAACCAGTACAGTGCACATACTTTCGCCAGAAACTGACAACTGCCCTTCTTGAATCAGCGGAAGGGAGAGAATGACCGTAGAAAAGATTTCATGATCAATCTCCACGAAAGAATGTTGCCGACCCCGGCAGGTATCGAACCCGCTTCCTCCGGATCATCGGTCAGACGCGCATCCGACTGAGCTACGGCGGGATTGAGATGTCATTTAAAGCTTAATGACCAACATAATTGGAAGTGTAGTGGTGATAGGTATAAAAAACACTTGTACTGCTTGGCGGTACAAGCCGGCTTTTATAGCGACGCGGTAGAGTGTTGGCCTGTCACACCGGCGGCCCGGGTTCGATCCCCGGCCGGGTAAAAGTGATTAGCCTTTTTTTTCACCTGTTATATTTGGCGCCCACCGTGGGACTGACCCACAGAATCTCGGACCACATCCGTGTTCCGGAGAATTGCGTTGGAAAATGTGAGAGATTCGAGGACGAATCTTAAATAGGAGGGGGAATATGTAGCAGTGATAGGTATAAAATACACTTGTACTGCCTTGTGGTACAAGCCGGCTTTTATAGTGTTGGCCTGTCATACCGGCGGCCCGGGTTCGATCCCCGGCCGGTTTAAGGTGATTAGCCTTTTTTCACCTGTTACATTTTGTAGATTTAACAAACCTTGTCTGGGAATACGAAAGAGCAGAAAATGCATTTTCCATGCCAAATTCACAGAGGGGGAGGGGAGCGTGTGGCAGTAACGCTAAAATGTATTCTGGAGAGAGGCTTATAAAATGTTAATTCAGCTAAAGGGGCAGCTGAGTTGCAGTCGAGTGGCGAAGCATTGTTTGTCATGGCGTCTCTGGAGAGCCGGTGTGTTGTCAGAGTGCCGTTGACGGGTGGTGCGCTGGCCTGCAATTCTGGTGACCCATTGTTTTTAAAAATTTCGTCTTCTGCTGGGTTGCAGTTGGTTGACGGTGCATGATTTGACATGGCGTCTCTAGAGAGCCGGTGTGTTGTTAAAGTGCCGTTGATAGTGGTGCACTTGACTGCAAACTAGTAAGAAAGTTCTAGTAATTAAAAATTTCGCCTTGTCATGATTTCGTGCTTGCTAGAGGCATTGGTTGGTTACAACCTAGGTGGGGGCAATATCCCAATCGGACCGTGACCGCTTCGTGCTTCTGGCCTGCGCTTTCGTGAAGAGGTGAAATGTTTTCATTAAGAATTTAATAGTTCTGTTAATTCTCCTCTCTCCAGTCCAGCGCGTAAATAATTTTTGTTTCATATGACACTTCAGTTGTGTTGTTAAGATAAGGGCATTAAGCAATTTTAGCCTGTTTTTAATGTTTAGCAGTTTCAGTCTAAACCAAAAAGGAGTGTCTCTTATGTACGCGCAACCAATAAATGATTTTTTTCTTCTAAGTTCTGTATATAAAGTTTTATATTTTTGCGCTGTGCATACCGTGCAGCGTTTACATCATAGTGTAGATTATATTTTCTTGTCCTTTGGGATCATTGATTCCATTGTGGAATTTTGAAAAATCTGAGGGTCACTGATGAGGCCTAATTGGCCGAAACTTGCTAGTCTGGCCCAGAAAACATGTACACTCCATATTTTCACTTCTGTGGTGTATTCCTTGCTTCCAAAGGATAACCCTTTTATAGAACATATTTATGGCAGCGCATTTTGATAAGGGTTTACCTGGTAAAGTGTTAGATATGTTTAACTTCACTAGCTCGACAAACATTGGAAGCAATAGCTTCGGCTCCTATTTTATAGTCAGATTGATATTTATAAACAAAATATACATCTGGTAAATTTATATAAATAATTGAAAAGGTGTAGTTAAACTTGTGTTTAAACTCATGCAAGTTATTTGTTGAGTAAGTTAAATGTCGGGACGACATTTCCCGAAGAGGGGGAGAATGTCACAGAGTGAAATAATGAACACTGGAGGAGCGCTTGCGCTTAGGACTTTCTGGTCGTTTCCAGTTATTTTCCCCTATTGATCGTCGTTTTTCATACATCATATACTCATATATTTCATCTTTCATCTTTCATTAAGCATTCCTGAGTAGCGTATATCAATTTCCGGTGTCCTTATGTAAGTCTCGCGCGCTTTTCACCTCACTGATTAACACAGCATGCGCACATTCTTACCTTAGCCTTTGTCAGTCTTTCTTTGTCCCTGGCATGGGTAGGTCTCACGACCACCTGACGGACACATTTATATATTGTTCCTTATTACATAGGATGTTTATATATATATTTATCAGGTATGCGTTTACTTTATTTCATTATCATGCTGAACATTTGTAAATTATCATAATTGTCATTATTTCATGAATATTCATATCTTGCCATTTCGATCCCTCGACCTCGAGTCAGTCTTCCTTTGTCCCTGGCATGGGTAGGTCTCACGACCACCTGACGGACACATTTATATATTGTTCCTTATTACTAAGGATGTTTATATATATATTTATCAGATGACGAGGTCGAGAGGGAGAAGGTTCTGAAAGACAAAAACATGAAATCATCAAACAGAGTTGTCATCCTTTGAACCCCGAACCCCCTCGAGAAAGCGGGAGAAGACAAAGGCTAAGGTAAGAATGTGCGCATACAGTGTTAATCAGTGAGGTGAAAAGCGCGCGAGACTTACATAAGGACACCGGAAATTGATATACGCTACTCAGGAATGCTTAATGAAAGATGAAAGATATGAGTATATGATGTATGAAAAACGTCGATCAATAGGGGAAAATAACTGGAAACGACAAGAAAGTCCTAAGCGCAAGCGCTCCTCCAGTTTTCATTATTTCACTCTGTGACAGAAGCAACGTCTCCAAAATGACCTAAATAATATTCAAGGGGACGTTAAACCTCAAATGAAACAAAACATATCTCTCCCACAACATAGGCCACCACTAAGCCTACCCGACATTACCTCCATCCCGGCTTTTATTACACACCTAAATCGGAAATATGACGTGAATAGCCGAGTTTTTTTTTTTTTTGCAAAGGGACCAGTCATTATTCATTAGGTTTATTTGTGGAGGAGAATTATGGATATCCATAATTCGATTTATGGATATCCATAAATAAGCCGAATAATGGATATCCATTATTCGAATTAAGGATATCCATAATTCGATTTATGGATATCCATATTTCGATCTAAATAAATGATATCCATAAATCGATTTATGGATATCCATAATTCGATTTATGGATATCCATAAATCTTCCGAATAATGGATATCCATAATTCGATTTATGGATATCAAAAAATCGAATAATGGATATCCATTATTCGATTTATGGATATCATTAATTCACTTCGATTTATGGATATCAATATTTCGAATTATGGATATCCATAATTCGAATTATGGATAGCCATAAATAATTATGGATATCCATAAATAATTATCGATATCCATAAATAATAATGGATATCCATAATTCGAATTATGGATATCCATCATTCGAATTATGGATATCCATAATTCGAATTATGGATATCCATAAATACGGATTAAATAGTAAAACGGCGCCCCATACACAAGAACTGTCTAATAGTAACACAACGGTTTGTTTTTGTTTGATTGAAGGTTTAACGTCCCCGTCAACACTGTATAGGTCATTTTGGAGACGTTGCTTCCATTTTGTGGGGCTTTTATCCGACATTGAGATCAAATGACATCTCAAGCCCTGTTGCCCATTGAAACCAGTAGGGTTTATAAGCATGGACGGACTCGCACCGCTTTGCCTGGGTTGGCTTAGTTCCTTTAAACAGTTTACCAGTACTCGTGTGCGGTCGGTTTCAGCTCTACGTGGAAGCATCATGCAGCCCGTCTATTTCTTCAAGCCCCGATGGGCGGGGGCCGGTAACAAAACCTTGCGCTAAAATTAAAATTATGTCTTTCATACCTCTAGAACTAGCATAGTTTGACGCCATTATTGTCCTGAAGATCTGAAACCGGTTGGCAATAATAAAGATACTATTAAACAGTCCATGTGCTAATGTTGTTTACTTTTTACATATAATTATCTTGTTTCGGGACATTTTTGTTAGTTTTCATATATATATATATATATATATATATATATATATATATATATATATATATATATATATATATATATATATATATATATATATATATATATATATATATATATATATATATATATATATATATATGAAAATCAAAGTAAAGCACGATACAGGCAATTAAATAAACAAATGAATTAGCGCACAAAAATCGGTCGCACCGCAACCGGGACTCGAACCACGGATCTCCTGCATTCCGGGCAGACGTGCTAACCATTGCACCACCGCGGCCTTCCGACATTGTACGCCAATGCAGGAGATCCGTGGTTCGAGTCCCGGTTGCGGTGCGACCGATTTTTGTGCGCTAATTCATTTGTTTATATATATATATATATATATATATATATATATATATAATATATATATATATATATATATATATATATATATATATATATTTCTTGTCGAAATATTGGTTGTGGGGGTCTCTTTTGAACCGCCTCTAAATGAGGCTGAAGAGATTTTGGGCTAGGGGAGGAAAATAAACAAATGCATAAACAATAAAAGATCAATAAACGGCAAAAAACTGCAAAATGCTACTAGCGGTCAGTCAACACCAAGATCGTCATTTTTCAGACAAAAACGACTTAACGTATTTTAACCAGTGCCCAAAGTCTACGTTATAAAGCGGAGTAACTTACCTCCTGCTAATGCCCACGTGAGTATCGCTGACCATGTACAAACCCAGGTCCCTGTTATTCATGGCGGCCCTAGTCTGTCAGAGTGCTGTGTAAAATGTAAAATCTGGACTAAGCTTACGACTTGGGCATTGGCAAACATCGGATACCTAATGAGGCGCCACATAGGTCTAGACGGCTTGCTTGAAAGACGTTAAACGAACAGTTTAAGTCTCACTTCAGGACTATTTTCTCAGCCTAATAATGAGAGACAGTCGATCCATCAGTACTCTAAGTGCTTTGATTTGAATAGCGCAGAAAACCAAAGAGGGCTCATTCGATCAGCGAATGCACGAATGTATAGATTGGTATCCGTCCCCCGCCCATCGGGGCCTGAACAAATAGATTGGGCTGCATGATGCTTCCACGCAGAGTTGAAACCAAATGCACACGAGTACTGGTAAACCGCTTAGAGGTTCCAAGCATGCCCAGGAAAAGTTTTGCGAGTCGGCCTGTCCATGCATATAAATCCTATCGGTTTAATTGGGTGGCAGTGCTTGAGACGTCTTTCATCTCAATGCCGGGTAAAAGTCCAAAATGACCTTTACGGTGTTGATGGGGACGTTAAACCTCAAATCAAACATTCAAACAGGTTGGCTGATGTGAATAATACCAGCAAACTCAATGTGTATCGAATCTCAAACAAATCATTTAGATTTGTTTGTTTGTGTTGGAGTTTAACGGCCCAGTCAACACTATTTTAGGTCATTTTTGAGCCGTTCAGTTTACCTATCCACACTTTTCATGGGCAGGCTTATACGTAAGCTGTTAACCAGTACAGTGCATATTCTTTCGCCAGAAACTCACAAATTCCCTTCTTGAATCAGCGGAAGCGAGAGAATGGCCCTACAGAAGATTCATGCATGCATTTTCTCCTGGTATGTCCGATGTATAAAGAGCTGCCTATATCCATTTTACCAAAATATTACTGTAGATGGCCATCAACTTTCAAGTTCAAGATGCTTTTAAATGATACTCGGGTTAGCATTTAAAATTGGCTAAGTTTTAATATGTTGCTACAAAAAAACAAGAGGACCATGATGGTACTATATCGGTCACCTGAGCTAGAAGATTAAAAGTTTCAGGCAGTTCCAATCTTTACCGAAGGATATATGCTGATGACAAGGTCAAAAACAGGTATTTTAAGCATTCAAGGGAACGTAACTCTATGAGAGATAGGCAGACATCACCAGTTTTCAAACTCATCCGAACTTTCATTCCCAACCTACTTATATGCTAGTTTCAGGAAGATTTGATCAAAACTAAAGGACTTATGGCGATGACACGGTACAAAATCGGCATTTTCAGCAAAGAAGGGGACTTAAATCTGTGAGAAATGTGTCAACAATGTTAGTTTGCAAACACATTCAAGCTTTTATCTCTAACTTACTTATACATTGTATATGTAAGTTTCAGGAAGGTCCGTTCAAAACTAAGGGACTTATAATGATGACAATGTCAAAAAAGGGCATTTTCAGCAATCAAAGGGGTGTAACTCTTTGAAAAATAGGTCGTGATAAATAGGCCGGCCTCACCAGTTTTTGAGCTCATCCGAGCTTTTATCCCTGACTTACTTACATGTAAGTTTCAAGAAGATTCGATCAAAACTGAAGAGGCTATGGCGATGACAAGGTCAAAAACAGGCATTTTCTGCAAACAAAGTGGCGTATCTCTATGATAAATATGCCGACTTCACTGGTTTTCGAACTGATTCGAGCTTTTATCCCTGACTTGCGTATATGTAAGTTTCAAGAAGATCCGCTCAAAACCGAAGGGGCTATGGTGATGACAATGTCAAAAACAAGTATTTTCAGCAAAGTAGGGGCATAACTCTGTGAGTAATAGACCGACATCGCTAGTTTTCGAACTCATATGAGCTTTTATCCCTGACTTGATTATTTGTAATTTTCAAGAAAACAGGATGAAAACTGAGGGAGTTACGGTGATGACAAGGTCAAACAAGAGGGCCATGATGGCCCTGGATCGCTCACCTGATCCATAGAGTAACAAGTGGACCCCGGAGAGGGCCATTATTGACCCCAGGGTTATAATGTGCATAATGTTGAGGGAGGTCTAAAAAGGTGAAGCTTCATACCAAATATCAACAAAGGCTATAACTGTCCACTAGATGAAGCTCCATACCAAATATCAAAGACATGGGCCTTGCAGTTTCAGAGAAGAAGATTTTTAAAGATTTCCCTATATAAGTCTATGCAAAACCAAAGGGTCTCGGGGCGGGGGCATGGGCATTTTTGGCCCAAGGGCTATAATTTGAACAATCTTGATAGAGGTCCACTAGATGAAATTTCACACCAAATATCAAATACCTAGGCCTTGTTGTTTCCCAGAATAAATGTTTTAAAGATTTTCCCTATATAAGTCTATGTAAAACCAAAGGGCCCCGAGGCAGGGGCATTTTTGACCTCAGGGCTATAATTTGAACAATCTTGGTAGAGGTCCACTAGCTGAAGACCTGGGCCCTGCAGTTTCAGAGAAGAAGATTTTTAAAGATTTTCCCTACATTAGCCTATGTAAAACCAAAGGGCCACGTGGTGGGGGCATTTTTGGTCTCAGGGCTATAATTTGAACAATCTTGGTAGAGGTCCACTAGCTGAAGCTTCATAACAAATATCAAAGACCTAAGCCTTGTGGTTTCAGAGAAGATTTTTAAAGATTTTCGCTATATTAGTCTGTGTAAAACTAAAGGGGCCTGGAGGGGCATTTTTGGCCCCAGGGCTATAATCCGAACAATGTTGGTAGAGGTCCACTAGCTGAAGCTTCATAACAAATATCAAAGACCTAAGCCTTGTGGTTTCAGAGAAGAAGATTTTTAAAGATTTTCCCTATATAAGTCTATGTAAAACCAAAGGGCCCAATGGCGGGGGCATTTTTTGTCTCAGGGCTATAATTTGAACAATCTTGGTAGAGGTCCACTAGCTGAAGCTTCATAACAAATGTCAGGGACCTAAGCCTTGTGGTTTCCGAGAAGAAGATTTTTAAAGATTTTTCATATATAAGACCATGTGAAACAAAAGGGCCCTGGGGCGGGACAATTTTTGGCCCCAGCACTATTATTTGAATAATTTTGGTAGGGGTCCATTAGATGAAGCTTCATACCAAATATCAAAGACCTGGTCCTTGCCGTTTCAGAGAAGAAGATTTTCAAAGATTTTCCCTATATAAGCCTATATAAGCCTATGTAAAACCAAAGGGCCCCTGAGCGGGGGCATTTTTGGCCCCAGGGCTATAATTTGAACAATCTTGATACAGGTCCGCTAGATGAAGCTTCACACCAAATATCAAAGATCTGAGCCTTGCGGTTTCAGAGAAGAAGATTTTTAAAGATTTTCCCTGTATAAGCCTATGTAAAACCAAAGGCCCTTGCCCAGGGGCATTTTCGGTCCCAGGGCTATAATTTGAACAATCTTGGTAGAGGTCCACTAGGTGAAGCTTCACACCAAATATCAAAGACCTCAGCCTTGTGGTTTCAGAGTAGAAGATTTTAAAGATTTTCCCTATATAAGCCTATGTAAAACAAGGGCCCCCGGGCGGGGGCATTTTTGGCCCTAGGGCTATAATTTGAACAATCTTGGTAGAGATCCACTAGGTGAAGCTTCACACCAAATATCAAAGACCTGGGCCTTGTGGTTTCAGAGAAGAAGATTTTTAAAGCTTTCACCTATATAAGCCCATGTAAAACCAAAAGGTCCCCGGGGCGGGGACATTTCCGGCCCAAGGATCATAATTTGAACAATCTTGGTAGAGGTCCACTAGATGAAGCTTCATACCAAATATCGAAGACCTGGGCCTTTCGGTTTCAGAGAAGAAGATTTTTAAAGATTTTCCCTGTATAAGCCTATGTTAAACCAAAGGCCCCCGGGGCGGGGGCATTTTTGGCCCTGGGGCTATAATTTGAACAATCTTGGTAGAGGTCTACTAGGTGAAGCTTCACACCAAATATCAAAGACCTAAGCCTTGCGGTTTCAGAGAAGAAGATTTTTAAATACTTTCCCTATATAAGCCTATGTAAACCCAAAGGCCCCCGGGGCGGGGGCATTTCTGGCCCATGGGCCATAATTTGAACAATCTTGGTAGAGGTCCACTAGATGAAGCTTCATACCAAATATCAAAGACCCGGGCCTTTCAGTTTCAGAGAAGAAGATTTTTATTGATTTTCCCAGTGTAAGCCTATGTAAAACCAAAGGCCCCCGGGGCGGGGGCATTTTTGGCCCTAGGGCTATAATTTGAACAATCTTGGTAGAGGTCCACTAGGTGAAGCTTCACACCAAATATCAAAGAACTGGGCCTTGTGGTTTCAGAGAAGAAGATTTTTAAAGATTTTCCCTATATAAGCCTATGTAAACACAAAGGCCCCCGGGGCGGGGGCATTTCTGGCCCAAGGGCCATAATTTGAACAATCTTGGTAGAGGTCCACTAGATGAAGCTTCATACCAAATATCGAAGACCTGGGCCTTTTGGTTTCAGAGAAGAAGATTTTTAAAGTTTTCATTTCAAAAATCTATTTTTAGCTCCTGTGACCCAGATGTGCAATGGACCGGAACCATTTGAACAACTTTGAAAGGGGACCACCTAAGGATCATTCCTGTGAAGTTTGGTCAAAATCCGATCAGTGGTTTAGGAGGAGATGTCATTTGAAGAAAAAGTTTACGCACACACGCACGCACGCACGCACGCACGCACACACGCACACACGCACGACGGACGACGGACAAAAAGTGATCCCAAAAGCTCACCTTGTCACTACGTGACAGGTGAGCTAAAAAGGCATTTTCTGAAATCAAAGGGACGTAACTTTTTCATAAATAGGCTGACCTAATCAGTTTTCGAACTCATCCAAGCTTTTATCCCTGACTTACATACAAGTAAGTTTCTAGAAGATCCGATAAAAACTAAAGGGGCTACGGTGATGACAAGGTCAAAAATAGACATTTTCTGAAATCAAGGGGGACATAACTGTCTGAAATATAGGCCACCCTCACCAATTTTTAAAGTGTGCTGGAGTTTTATGGCTTACTTACTTACATGTAAGTTTCAAGATGATCCGATGGAAACTGGAGGGGCTACAGTGATGACAAGGTCAAAAATAGGCATAATCAGCAGGAAAGGGGTTGTAAATAGGCATTTTCAGTTGTCAATGGGATATAACTCTATGATAGATAGGCCCACCTCGCCAGTTTTCGAACACATCCGAGCTTTTATCCCTCACTTACTTGTTTGTAAGTTTCAAAAAGATCCGATCAAAACTGAAGGGGCTACAGTGATGACAAGGTCACAAAAATAGCAACAGTTACCTTGACCTTGACCTTGAAGCAACCACATTGAAAGTTGAACTTGCTCCAGATATTGCCATAAGGAACACTTGTGTGAAATTATATTGAAATCGGTCAAGAAATGTAGGCCCTTGAGCGATTACAAAGTTTTTTCTAAAAATAGCCACAGAGACCCTGACCTTGAGACCACGACCTTGAAAGTCGAACTCGGTCGAGTTATTGCAATGAGAAACATTTTTATGAAGCTATACTGAAATCAGTCAAGAAGTGTAGGTGCTAGAGCAATGACAAAGATTTTCTGAAAATATAGCTATAGTGACCTTGAGGCCACGATCTGGAAAGTCGAACTTTCTCTAGACATTGTTATAAGAATCATTTGTGTGAAGTTATACTGAAATTGGTCAAGAAATATAGGCGCTATAGCGATGACAAAGTTTTTTTTTCTAAAAATAGTCACAGTGACCTTGGCCTTGAGGCATCCACCTTGAAGTCAAGCTTGTTCCAGATATTGTTATAAGGAACATTTGTGTGAAGCTATATTAAAATCTGTCAAGAAATGTGGGCCCTAGAGCGATGACGATGTTTTTCTAAAAATAGCCACATTGACATTGACCTTGAGGCCACGATCTTTAAGTAAAACTCGCTCGAGATATTGTCCTAAGGAATGTTTCTGTGAAAATATTTTGAAATCAATGGAGAAATATAGGCACTAGAGCGATGACAAAGTTTTACTAAAAATAGCCATAGTGACCTTGACCTTCAGGCCACATCCTTGAAAGTCGAACCCGCTCGAGATATTGGCGTATGAAACATTTATGTGAAGTTATATTGAAATCGGTCAAGAAATGTAGGCGCTAGAGCGATTACAAACTTAAGTACCGTGATGACAAGGTCAAAGATAGGATTTTCTGTAATCAAGGGGGCATAACTCTCTGAAATGAAGGCCAACCTCACGATTTTTTTAACTCAGCCGAAGTTTTATCCCTTACTTACTTAAATGAAAGTTCCTCTGAAAACTGGAGGGGCTACGGTGAGGACAAGGTCAAAAATTTGCATTTTCGGTAATCAAGGGGACGTAACTCTATGACACATAGGCCAACCTCACCAGTTTTCAAAGTTATCCGAGCTCTTATCCCTGACTTACTTGCTTGTAAGTTTCATGAAGATCCGATCAAAATTGAAGCCTCTACAGTGATGACAAGGTCAAAAATAAGCATTTCCAGTAAAATAGGGGACATAACTTCGTGGGTAATTGACGGACATCGCTAGGTTTCGAACTCATCCGAGCTATTAACTATGACTTACTTGTATATAAGTTTCAGGAAGATCTGATCAAAACTGAAGGGGCTACGGTGATGACAAGCACAAAATTAGGCATTTTCAGAAATCAAGGGGACGTAACTCTATGATTATATGGCCGACCTTGCCAGTTTCCGAATTCAGTCGAGCTTTCATCCCCGGTCTACTTATATATAAGTTTCAGAAAGATCCGATCTTGAACTGAAGGTGCTACGGTGATGACAAGCATTTTCCCATTGTAAGTCTATGGGACCTTGTGGTAATTGTAAGTATATGGGACCTTTTGGTTGCCATAGCAATCAAAGTTTTCATTCGATATCGATAAAAAGCTAATGTCATCAATGCCCCACCAGAGGCATGCTACCGATAAGAAATAATTGAGATCAGCCTGCAGGCTGCAGAGATATAGCTGGTCAAAAGTGTGGACGGACGGACGACGGACGGACGGACGACGGATGACCAACTATACTATAAGCTCCCCTGGAGCCTTCGACCCAGGTGAGCTAAAAAGAATGTCTGCCCTAAATACTGTCGCTTCAACTCAGTATCATGCTATAATATATCTTGGCTATCTCGATCGATGTTCCTATGTAACTCTCCGCAAGGGGCGGATTGGTGCAACGGATCACCTACGAGATCTCCTTACTACTTGTTGTTTATAAAAATAGAAATGATAGCAATGATCAGGAATCGATACAATTAACCCACAGCTCCCATTAGAGACACCAAAGGGAAAGAAATAACTAGACCCTGATGGAAACACCAATAGCGGAAAGCCAAAAAGAACGGTGTCTTTCCCACAAAATGAACAGTTGACTATCCAAAACAAAACAAAAATAAGCGATACACAAACTTAAAGACAAACCATAACAAAAATAAACCACGACAGAAGAACCGCCTAGGAATGATAAGTGAAACGAACTTCACTGAGGGGTGGGTGGGAGTTTTATCCCTTACTTACTCAAATGAAAGTTTCAAAAAGTTTCTCTGAAAACTGGAGGGGCTACGGTGAGGACAAGGTCAAAAATATGCATTTTCGGTAATCAAGGGGACGTAACTCTATGACACATAGGCCAACCTCACCAGTTTTCGAAGTTATCCGAGCTTTTATCCCTGACTAACTTGCTTGTAAGTTTCATGAAGATCCGATCAAAATTGAAGCCTCTACAGTGATGACAAGGTCAAAAATAAGCATTTCCAGTAAAATAGGGGACATAACTTCGTGGGTAATTGACGGACATCGCTAGGTTTCGAACTCATCCGAGCTATTAACTATGACTTACTTGTATATAAGTTTCAGGAAGATCTGATCAAAACTGAAGGGGCTACGGTGATGACAAGCACAAAATTAGGCATTTTCAGAAATCAAGGGGACGTAGCTCTATGATTATATGGCCGACCTTGTCAGTTTTCGAACTCATTCGAGCTTTCATCCCCGGTCTACTTATATGTAAGTTTCAGAAAGATCCGATCTTGAACTGAAGGTGCTACGGTGATGACAAGCATTTTCCCATTGTAAGTCTATGGGACCTTGTGGTAATTGTAAGTATATGGGACCTTTTGGTTGCGATAGCGATCAAAGTTTTCATTCGATATCGATAAAAAGCTAATGTCATCAATGCCCCACCAGAGGCATGCTACCGATAAGAAATAATTGAGATCAGCCTGCAGGCTGCAGAGATATAGCTGGTCAAAAGTGTGGACGGACGGACGACGGATGACCAACTATACTATAAGCTCCCATGGAGCCTTCGACCCAGGTGAGCTAAAAAGAATGTCTGCCCTAAATACTGTCGCTTCAACTCAGTACCATGCTATAATATATCTTGGCTATCTCGATCGATGTTCCTATGTACCTCTCCGCAAGGGGCGGATTGGTGCAACGGATCACCTACGAGATCTTCTTACTGCTTCTGGTTTATAAAAATAGAAATGATAGCAATGATCAGGAATCGATACAATTAACCCACAGCTCCCATTAGAGACACCAAAGGGAAAGAAATAACTAGACCCTGATGGAAACACCAATAGCGGAAAGCCAAAAAGAACGGTGTCTTTCCCACAAAATGAACAGTTGACTATCCAAAACAAAACAAAAATAAGCGATACACAAACTTAAAGACAAACAATAACAAAAATAAACCACGACAGAAGAACCGCCTAGGAATGATAAGCGAAACGAACTTCACTGAGGGAAGGGGTGGGAGTTTTATCTATTACTTACTTAAATGAAAGTTTCAAAAAGTTTCTCTGAAAACTGGAGGGGCTACGGTGAGGACAAGGTCAAAAATATGCATTTTCGGTAATCAAGGGGACGTAACTCTATGACACATAGGCCAACCTCACCAGTTTTCGAAGTTATCCGAGCTTTTATCCCTGACTAACTTGCTTGTAAGTTTAATGAAGATCCGATCAAAATTGAAGCCTCTACAGTGATGACAAGGTCAAAAATAAGCATTTCCAGTAAAATAGGGGACATAACTTCGTGGGTAATTGACGGACATCGCTAGGTTTCGAACTCATCCGAGCTATTAACTATGACTTACTTGTATACAAGTCTCAGGAAGATCTGATCAAAACTGAAGGGGCTACGGTGATGACAAGCACAAAATTAGGCATTTTCAGAAATCAAGGGGACGTAACTCTATGATTATATGGCCGACCTTGCCAGTTTCCGAACTCATTCGAGCTTTCATCCCCGGTCTACTTATATATAAGTTTCAGAAAGATCCGATCTTGAACTGAAGGTGCTACGGTGATGACAAGCATTTTCCCATTGAAAGTCTATGGGACCTTGTGGTAATTGTAAGTATATGGGACCTTTTGGTTGCCATAGCAATCAAAGTTTTCATTCGATATCGATAAAAAGCTAATGTCATCAATGCCCCACCAGAGGCATGCTACCGATAAGAAATAATTGAGATCAGCCTGCAGGCTGCAGAGATATAGCTGGTCAAAAGTGTGGACGGACGGACGACGGATGACCAACTATACTATAAGCTCCCCTGGAGCCTTCGACCCAGGTGAGCTAAAAAGAATGTCTGCCCTAAATACTGTCGCTTCAACTCAGTACCATGCTATAATATATCTTGGCTATCTCGATCGATGTTCCTATGTACCTCTCCGCAAGGGGCGGATTGGTGCAACGGATCACCTACGAGATCTTCTTACTGCTTCTGGTTTATAAAAATAGAAATGATAGCAATGATCAGGAATCGATACAATTAACCCACAGCTCCCATTAGAGACACCAAAGGGAAAGAAATAACTAGACCCTGATGGAAACACCAATAGCGGAAAGCCAAAAAGAACGGTGTCTTTCCCACAAAATGAACAGTTGACTATCCAAAACAAAACAAAAATAAGCGATACACAAACTTAAAGACAAACAGTAACAAAAAAAAAAACAACGACAGAAGAACCGCCTAGGAATGATAAGTGAAACGAACTTCACTGAGGGAAGGGGTGGGAGTTTTATCCCTTACTTACTTAAATGAAAGTTTCAAAAAGTTTCTCTGAAAACTGGAGGGGCTACTGTGAGGACAAGGTCAAAAATATGCATTTTCGGTAATCAAGGGGACGTAACTCTATGACACATAGGCCAACCTCACCAGTTTTCGAAGTTATCCGAGCTTTAATCCCTGACTAACTTGCTTGTAAGTTTCATGAAGATCCGATCAAAATTGAAGCCTCTACAGTGATGACAAGGTCAAAAATAAGCATTTCCAGTAAAATAGGGGATAAAACTTCGTGGGTAATTGACGGACATCGCTAGGTTTCGAACTCATCCGAGCTATTAACTATGACTTACTTGTATATAAGTTTCAGGAAGATCTGATCAAAACTGAAGGGGCTACGGTGATGACAAGCACAAAATTAGGCATTTTCAGAAATCAAGGGGACGTAACTCTATGATTATATGGCCGACCTTGCCAGTTTCCGAACTCATTCGAGCTTTCATCCCCGGTCTACTTATATATAAGTTTCAGAAAGATCCGATCTTGAACTGAAGGTGCTACGGTGATGACAAGCATTTTCCCATTGTAAGTCTATGGGACCTTGTGGTAATTGTAAGTATATGGGACCTTTTGGTTGCCATAGCAATCAAAGTTTTCATTCGATATCGATAAAAAGCTAATGTCATCAATGCCCCACCAGAGGCATGCTACCGATAAGAAATGACTGAGATCAGCCTGCAGGCTGCAGAGATATAGCTGGTCAAAAGTGTGGACGGACGGACGACGGATGACCAACTATACTATAAGCTCCCCTGGAGCCTTCGACCCAGGTGAGCTAAAAAGAATGTCTGCCCTAAATACTGTCGCTTCAACTCAGTATCATGCTATAATATATCTTGGCTATCTCGATCGATGTTCCTATGTATCTCTCCGCAACGAGCGGATGGGTGCAACGGATCACCTACGAGATCTCCTTACTGCTTGTTGTTTATAAAAATAGAAATGATAGCAATGATCAGGAATCGATACAATTAACCCACAGCTCCCATTAGAGACACCAAAGGGAAAGAAATAACTAGACCCTGATGGAAACACCAATAGCGGAAAGCCAAAAAGAACGGTGTCTTTCCAACAAAATGAACAGTTGACTATCCAAAACAAAACAAAAATAAGCGATACATAAACTTAAAGACAACCCATAACAAAAATAAACCAGGACAGAAGAACCGCCTAGGAATGATAAGTGAAACGAACTTCACTGAGTGGTGGGGGTGTGTGTGGGTGGGGGGTGGCTTAAATCGATTTTACGCGGCCGCAATCCATACTTCCATCGCCATTTAGACACAATTTGTTCAGTTGGCATAAATGCCTCCTAACTCATCAGTGCAACATCTCCCAGAACACAAAAATCAAACAACCACACAGATGAAACAACGAAATGCTGGAGCAAAAAAAAACCCAACAGTTAGACTCCGATGAGCCCGACCAGAGACAAAGCATCAGGCACCAGTCCACATTACTTAAAATTAAATTCTCAGTGGAACCGTCATAGAATCTGAGGCCTGACACGCCGGCGTCAATTCAAGAGGGAAGCAAAGTTGTCAACCGTGATTGGGATAACTACAATGCATGCAGTCTGTCGTATAACATTTATGTTGTAGCCAATCTTTTTATATCGAAAAATGATTTTTTGAAATCGGGTGCTGAAGTCATTTCAACTATCTTTTTTTCTGAATTTATATTCTAAGTCACCATAAAATTCGGGTTCTGATAGACCTTGTTGCAGAAGAGATTTAAGTCCAACAATGAATTTTGAAATTAAATCGGAGTCACTCTATAAAATTTTGAAAAGCCTTTGGGTAGTTTAAGATACCGATAAACCTGATTAAGAAGATTAGCAGAAAGCAATTTATTACGAGTGTTGAAGTTAGTTACATGACTAGACACTCTATCAAATCGAATTAATTGTGAACTATAAACGCCATGGGATGCCGCACGAGGCACATCACCATCCAAGAAAGAAAAAATTACAATCTCAAAATCAAAATCATCGCGTTTATCATTAATCTTGCAGGAAACAAACCCATCTACATTAGATAGACGTAAATAAAAAGGGGCCTCCGTATCAAACGATTTTGCTTTATTAAACTGAAGTTCGTGGGTAGGGGAGCAAATTTGACTGATCAAACCATCGAAATAGGTATTTGCAATATCTAATAAATCAACCAAATGTCTAGAATAGACGTGAAGGCAATGATCAGGAATCGATACAATTAACCCACAGCTCCCTTCAGAGACACCAAAGAGGAAGACGCACAAACGTGAAACAACAAGACCCTAATGGAAACATCAATAGCGGAAATCCAAAAGGACAGTTACTTTCCCAAAAAATGGTCAACTGGCTATCCAAACCAAAATACGCGATACACACACTCAAAGACAAACCATAACAAAAATAAACCGCAACAGGAGAACCGCTTTGGAACGGTTAGTGAAACGAATTCCACAGAGTGTGTGTGTGGGGGGGGGGGGCTTAAATCGAATTTACGTGGCCACCGTTCTCGCCCTTACTTCCGTCATAGTTCATAGCACATGGTGCGCAATTTGAACCCATCGGAATACCCACAATTTGTCTAAATAACTTAGTAAAAAATCTTATGCAATTATTGTCAAAAAGAAAGTTGAGAGCTTCACGCACATTCTGACATGATTTTTATGTTCGTCATAAGTGAGAAACAAAAAATCTCACATAACATGCAAGATAAAGGGAATCTTCCCTATGAAATGTCCATTCAATTAAACATTAAGTCGAGCTAAAGGCTAAAGTGATTTCAGATTGGTTTCAACAGAAAGGGACATCATAAAGTCTCTTTCATAACAAAACAAGAACAGATCAGCCACAAGCGGTGCGCAATATGAACCCATCAGAATACCATAACTTAGTATCAAATCTTATGTAAACATTGTCAAATAGAAAGGTGAGAGTTTCACACACTTTCTGGCATAATTTTATGCTCTTCGGAAGTGAAAAAAGTATTTCTTACATTACATGCAAGATAGAGGGAATCTTCCCATCAATTAAATCATTAAGTTTTTTCTTAAGATTATGAGGAAGTGTAGTGTAAAGGGTGCAAAAATCATAAGTAGACAGACTTGAAGCACAAAAAAGTCTGGATTTCAAATTATTTAAAAGTAGAAGTAAAACAAAGATCATGAATCGATACAATTAACTTACTCCACCCATCAAAGACACCAAAGAGACAGAAACACAAACATGAAGCGACCAGACCATAATGGAAACCAAAACAAAGGAAGGCCATAAGGACAGCTACTTTCCAACAAAATGGCCAAATGGCCATCCAAAATAAAAAGACACAAGTGATACTCACAGTAAGTAACAAACAACAATATAAATAAACCGCAAGAGAAGAATCGCCTTGGAACGGTCAGTGGAAAGAATTCCACAGGGGGTGGGGGCGGGGGCTTAAATCGATTTTACATGGCCATAATCCTCGCCCTTACCTCTATCGCGGTATACACTAATTGTGTTTAGTCCGCATGAAGACTTCCTAACTCATCAGTGTAACGTCTCCGAGAACATACAAGAGATGAAACAAGGTTGAGGACTCGACAGCATACAACAACAGAATTGCTGGAGCAAAAGAAAACCAACAGTTAGACTCCGACTTCTAAAACCTCATTAGAGCTTTTATAGACCAAAACAGATTTCTCCCTCATCTTTCAAAGACTTTGTCGCAATATTTAATCACATGTTTTCTTAAGGCAGTAAAACATGAAGTTAATAACTTTTAAAGTTCAGTGGTGGTACAGGAGCTTGAACTTGCAATAAACCGTGCTTCGGTGTCTTTTATGGTCTTTTATGACGTTTAGGTAACCAATATGACGTAAGAAGCTTGCCTTGCTCTAGCTGAAGAGTGTTAACATAGTGGAGCCGTCAAACAATGACGGCATTGTTAGCGGCATTGTCTGCTGGTGCCAAAACAAACTTCTTATGAAATTCTTGAAAACCTAGTTTAAGGTGACGTAAATAGATTTAGGAGGTAGTAATAATATCTGCATCCTTGCAATAGCTATATACGTTCATTGTCTTGTTTGATGATACCCTGTCATACTCTTCTCGTGCCGCCGTTACATACCTACTGTAGGGCGAGAAGCACTGTTTTGCTTGTTGCTTGTAGTTGTATTAATATCACTCCATAAAGTTGTTGGCTTTTTTAAGTAGTAAATTTAATCATCACATTTTATCACGTGTAAGCAGTTATTTTTGTCTAATGGTAATTAACTGAGTGCCGGTGCGTGACCTTAATGTTTAAAGTGGGAAAACGCATTAAATGCGAGCTTCTTTAATTATGGCGGTGTGTTAAGACCTTTGAAAGAAAAAAAATATAAAATAAAATTCTATAACTGATATGCTTTTGTTTCATAGTTCGGCAACTAATATAACCTTCTTATCGAGGCATATTAGACTGGTAGATTTCGTGAATTTTCCGTGAAATTCCACGTAGGAGTGTGGTGCCTTTCTTGTAATAGCCGGTCACATGTCCAATCAAATCTTTTATTTGTTTCAAGCTCTTAAAAAACGATCGTGATGTGCGGGCATCGAATAGAATCGTGCATCACGATCGCTTATATTCTTAAAAAATAACTCATATTTGATTGGACCATGTGATCGGCTATAAAAAGAAAAACTTCACACTCCTGCTCGGAATTTCACGGAAATTTCACGAAGCTTGTCAGTCGAATATGGCTAATTGTCGCGTCACTTAACTTTGGATTCGCTCATAACGTTAAAAAATGGCTGTTATGTTATCATAACCATGGCTAACGTGACCACAGATGCAGCTTTCTTGCGGTTGGTTGGCCTAGAGCGGATTGTCTTGGGTTTTGTTTCTCTTTAGTTTTGCATTTTATCATACTTGAACAAAACCTTAATCCATGCAAATGGTTGAAAATAATGATTTTTTATGGATTGGATAAAATTACGTAATTTTATTTTGTCTGTAAAATATCATTATATTCAAACAATTTTCTAGACGTGAATTAACCATTTGTGTGGATTAAGGTGTTGTTTGATCAAATATGATAAAATGCAAAAATAAAGAGAAAAAAATCCAAGAGATCAATTTTGGACCAATCCGCTCTACTAACCGCAAGAAAGCTCTACTGAACCCAAGTATCTGTGAACTTAACGTGACAGTGCGATGTTAGAAATATTATGGTAAGACCTCATGGCAGAGCTCAGTGTATTTATCTTACCCAACACACCCCACCCTCCCACCCAAATTCGTCGACGCATTGTGAGTCTGTTAATAAATTGGGAAGTTTAAGGTCTAACCTGTCCCCATTAAAACTGTTAAGGTCATTTTGGAAAAGGTGGTTCCAATTATGTTGGACTGTAACCCGACTTTCATATGAATTGGTTCCGGGTCATATCGGCCCATGACAAAATTGGCCCATTGCAAAATCGGCCCATACAAAATGATTTCAAGGCTTATATGGGTCAGAAGCCGGAATAAAAAAAAATATATATATAGTTAATTTACGATAAATACATGCATAGACAATTTGTTTTTACCCTTTTTCACCGCTCGGTATTTATATCATTATTTTCAATAATGACCTCTCAGCCCTGAGTCTTCTCGCAAATGCAGCCTTTGTAATGGTATCACGTGAACAAGTCCGTGAAATGAAGACCCCCCTATACCCCACTTTATATAGAGAAAACTGGGGTTTAGGGGGGTATACATTACTTTCATTATTCTTGCTTCAAGACATAGGTTGTGGGTACTCGTTAGATTGAGGCGGTTCTGACGAGCACTCACAACCTATGTTTGCAGTATTTATAAGAAAAATATCACGGATTTTCATCAGAAAAATGGCCATTTTGGAGATGTGAAAAAATGCACCAATTCGCATGGATGTGTTATCGTAATGGAACATATACATCACGAAAACACACCTAAATAATTTTGACCGCCTTGAACCCCACTTTTATATAGTAAAACTGGGGGTTTACAGGGGTACAACTTATTTTCCTAAATTCAGCTCTAAAATATAGATTGCGGATACTCGTTAGAGACGCCTCGATGAGGGGGTTCTAACCAGTACCTACAATCTATATTTTGAGCAGAAATAAGAAAAATATCAAACTTTCTTCTAAAAAATTTTTTTTTCGGCGGTAAGGTTTACAATGTATTTGTATAGGCGTGTTTTCTAATGTAATAAACATAATGTAAAAGAGGGTAGGTTTATTTAAAAAAAAAAATGTAAATTATTGTAGTTATGGGGTCATTATTTATTTACAGTAGTTATATTGTTGGCACATGTCGGTATGCAAAATGGTCAATAATCACTTTATCGACACGTGCCGTAAAGAAACAAACAGAACGATTATCATATTACTCAAACCTCAGTCATTTTTTGGCACGTGCCTATCATCTCTAATGCGTATCTTCAATTATTTCTCTGTTTCTTGCTTTCGGTTTCGTTATATGGGGTACATCGATAATGATATGTGGACCTAGCGCCCGGACGAAGCGAAGACTCACATCAGCCTGCGCATTCGCGTTGTCTGATCTGTGCTTTCGCACATGCACTTTAACTATGAATCGTGAAGTAGGCCTAGCCAGCTTCTTCGTGCCCCCAGCGATCATGACCATACTGTGCGGCTGAACAAGCTGATCTCTGTATGCTGGGCACTGCATCTATGAATTGTGAAGTAGCCAGCTTCCTCGTGCCTCCAGCATTCGTGCTGTGAGCAACGCTAGTTGTCATTTTTCTAACCATTGCCTGTAGTGAAAACAATCAAAGAACACAAACAGTTAAGCATTTTCAAAATTCTTGAGAGTGCATTTTCTTTCCTATATCATTACGATAACACACCTATATGTTATAGTGCATTCTTTCTTTTTCTCCAAAATGAACACTTTTCAGACAAAATAAATAAATAAATAAATAAATATATAAATAAATAAAATGTGATATTGGTCTTATTTATTACATGTACGTCGAACATACGTTGTGGGTGTTCTATAGATGTGGCGGTTCTAAAGAATATCCACAACCTATGTCCTGGAGCAGAAATAAGCAAAATAATATGTACCCCTTTATATACCAATTTTCTCTATATAAAGTGGGGCTTAGAGGGGTATTTTTTTTTTTCACGGACTTGTTAACATGATAATGATGAGTATAATTTTAATTTCTCAAGCTACACATATTTTTCTCTTTATCCCCTTGTTCGACATGCATGCTACTGATTTGGCCGTGCAAGCAAACCAATAATATGCAAACACTGTAATTATACCATCATTAAAATTGTAGACCGAAATTTCTATGGACCGACTGGCATAATCTCGTATTCATTTTATAGCGAGCACAGCTCGCGATGCGCGAAGCGCATCGCGAACGAAGTGAGCTCTACGGTAGAGAATCTGACCAAAAAAAAATAACATTCGATGATACATACTTAAAGCTGAATTCGCTCTCACAGAAAAAATCTTCCAAATATCTTCTGGAAGTTTACTGGGGAAAATCCGGAAGTTGACTGACTGGTATACTGTGTTTCAACAATATTCGGACGATGTTGAGAATTCTGTCGAATACAAGTCTAGCGTATGACAACAAATGAACAGAAACGGGTAGGTATAATATGCGAAATCAAGTTGATTTCGCGAAATCAGCCCGATTAAGCGAAATCAACTCATAAAATCAACAATTTTAAAAACAGGCAAAAAATGTTTTTGCATATTATCTAGAATGTTATTATACATTTATGAGCCAAGTTTCATGAGAAAATTTGAATATTTAGTATGTATTTGATCGGAAATCCTATTCTGCCACTTGATTTCGCTGGTAATAACATGTCAACTCATTTTAGCGAAATCAATGATTAAAATAAATATTTCCCAAAACTGAATAAAACATATTTGTGCATATTATTAATAATGTTGTTAAACATTTATGAGGCAAGTTTCATAATGAAATTTGAATGTTTAGTAAGATTTTTTTGGAGGAAAATCTATTCTGCCACTTGATTTCGCTGGAAATCACATGTGCGAAATCAATTCATTTTAGCGAAATCAATGTACAACATAAATATTTCCCAAAACTGAATAAAAATGCATATTGTTAAGAAAGTTGATAAACGCATATCAAAATATTGCTAATTGAGTAGTCAAACGAAATCAAATAGCGGGTGAAATCAACAGACTTACTCCAATACTTGTTATCTGTTTTTTTTATCATCATCATCAGCATCATCATCATCATCATCATCATCGTCGTCGTTCATGTCGTCGTCCTTCTCCTCCTTTAGCAAACTGATCAGACGTCGCATTCTGCATTCTGCGGCGTCTGATCTGGGACTGTACTGTTTGCCACGGTAGCCCTTTAGAGATGTCAGATTGTATTTTCATCAAATTTAATTGGAAAGTGACTGAACTTTTAGCAAACAATGAAGGCCCTGATCAGACGCCGCATGAATGTGGCGTCTGATCTGGGCCTGCACTGTTTGCCAAGGTACCCCTTTCGGGGTTTCTGATACTAAATTGGTTAAATTGATTGTATTTTCATCAAAATTTAATTGGAAAATGACTGAACTTTTAGCAAACAATGTAGGCCCTGATCAGACGCCGCATTCTGGGCCTGCACTGTTTGCCACGGTACCCCTTTCGGGGTTTCTGATACCGTATTATTGGGAGTATTGTGTTCTGATACAGCATAATTGGGATTATCATTCCTTAATTTCGCTATTAAGGCAATCATAATTAAATTTTAAAGACATCTTTCTGTACTTCACACAGCAGGTAAAGAGATTAACGAACACTCGCCAAGTAATTTGATCAAACTGCTGTTTACTGACTTTCACACGTTATTACCTGTGATTGTGTGAATAACAAGCACACTGTTTGTTTATTCACTCCTGTCTATCTGTCCATCTATCTATCTAGCCGTCCGTCCATTCGTCAGTCAGTCAGTTCGTCCGTCTATCTGTCCGACGATCAACCCGTCAAATTAGTGCTTATTTAATGCATTTTTTTTATTAATAATAATGATGATAATAATAATAATAATAATAATAATAATAATAATAATAATAATAATAATAATAATAAACAATTTGATAACGCATCCGTGATAAATAACACGTAAATACGCAGATTCAATTATATTGAACATTTTGCCACCTTACAAATGAACATTTTCTGGCGAAAAATTCCGATATTCTTCATATTTGTGCTCTAAACATAGATTGTGGGTACTCCTTCTGACTGGACCAGTGAGGCCGTTCTAACGAGTCATATTCTATGTTTTGAGCAAAAACTAGAAAAATAATTTAAAGCCATGTAGGCCCCAGTTTTTCTGTATACACATGGGGTTTAAGGGGATCGAAATTATACAGGCGTGTTTTGGTGATGTATCGCCCGGTCTTTCTAATGATATTTTCCTTTATCTCTGCTTCTTGTTTGTTTTGGTGATATAACGCCCGAAACAAAAGCTAGAACTCAACATCAATATTTTCTCATAAAACGGTGGCTCGTAAATGTAGAACAACATTCTTAACCCTTTTTTGTATCAAATGGAATCTTCCTCATTATATATAACAAGAGTCCATTTCAAAATTTGGGGTGTCAGGCTGTGTTTTCTTCTATTTTTTTTGCAAACAATGTAGGCCCTGATCAGGTGCCGTGTTCTGCTGCGGCGTCTGATCTGGACCTGCACTGTTTGCCAACTACCCCCATTAGGGGTTTCCGGTACTGAATGGGTTAATACACATGTATAAAAACGTTTTTTGTTGGTTTTGGGGAAAACGGTTATTTTATTATACAACGATTTCGCTAAAATGGGTAGATTTTGCACATGAGACTGCAAGAGAAATCATGTGGCAGAATACATTTTCCAATCAAAAACCTACTAAATGTTCAAATTTCATCATGAAACTTGGCTCACAAATGATTAACAATATTTTTAATAATATGCACACATGTTTTAATCAGTTTTGGGAAAAAAAAGTATTTAATACACTGATTTCGCTAAAATGAATTGATTTCGCACATGCGATTGCCAGCGAAATCAAATGGCAGAAAAGATTTTCCTCTCAAAAACATGCTAAATATTCAAATTTCACCATGAAACTTGGCTCATAAATGATTTACAACATCCTTAATAATATGCACCAATATGTTTTATTCAGTTTTGGGAAAAATTTATTTTAATCATTGATTTCGCTAAAATGAGTTGATTTCGCACATGTGATTACCAGCGAAATCAAGTTGCAGAATAGAATTTCCGATCAAATACGTACTGAATATTCAAATTTTCTCACGAAACTTGGCTCATAAATGTATAATAACATTCTTGATAATATGCAATAACAATTTTTTGCCTGTTTATAAAAATGTTGATTTTATGAGTTGATTTCGCTAAATCGGGCTGATTTCGCGAAATCAACTTGATTTCGCATATTATACCTACCGAACAGAAACGGACCTAATATACAGAACGGACTTGCAAAAACCACAAAAAACCAAAAGTTCTTAGTTTTCATTATTTCTCCGATCTTTCAATGTTCAGTCTAGCTGGGCACTGCCATATTTGAACAACTTTCATTGTACCAGTGAAATACTGTATACAATGAGGTTTACCTAAAACAAGCATCTAGCAGATTGTACTTACACAAGTATCTGAACAGAAAATAGAATAGAGCTTACAACATCTAACTGAGGTAATAAAATGGTCAAATGTGACCGACTCAGTATATGAAGATAGATAATACCTACAATAATGCTGTTTATTATTATCTATTTATCTACCCTTTTATTAATATGCAGGTACAGGGGCAACACCCACATAAGTGAGCCCTTTTCCAGGTAGCTGCATGGCTACATGCACGACAGACCTCACACCAGATCTCCAGGTTTGCGTATGATGAGGGTCTATAGCAGAGGATCCACACATAGGTGGATTAGGTCATGGCTCTCTGGCTGCTCACAAGTTGTACTTGGTGGTCAAGCGTCTGACCTAGTCCCTGTTTAATCTGATGTCCCCCAACGTTTGGTCCTTGGACCTGTCCTCTTCTTGGTATTCATTAATGATCCCCCTGATAATATCAGGTCGTCGGCCCGTTTGTTTGTTGACGATTGTGTCCTGTATAGGAACATATACTCCTTCTGACTGTCTTATTTTACAAGATGACCTGGATCAACTGGCACAGTGGGAGGCCGATTGGCAGATGAAGTTCAATGTGGCCAAATGACATTCAATGAGGGTGTCATGACAACCTCCGGACAAGCAAATTAAGTTTGACTATACACCTCACCAGCAAATTTTGGAGCATGTTCAATCCGCCAAATATCTTGGTATCACCATCACCGACAATCTTGATTGGGGTCAACATGTCTCAGAGATAACATCTAAAGCCACTAGGACTTAGCATTCCTTGGACGTAATTGGCTTTTTACACCTAGGCCTTACACCTAGGCAGACAAAAGATATTGCATATAAAACATTAGTTCGCCCTCAACCTGAATATGCATCACCTATTTGGCAACCCTGTGTTAAAACTCAGATTCAGCAGGTGGAGAAGGTGCAGAGGACAGCTGCTCGGTGGAACTGCCGGCGATGGTGAAATACATCACGAACACACGCCTATATAATTTTGACCCCCCCCCCCCCCCCCCCCCTTGAACCCCACTTTTATATAGAAAAACTGGGGTTTCCGGAGGTATACCTTATTTTTTTTATTTCTGCTCTAATCTATATTTTGAGCAGAAATAAGAAAAATATCAAAATTTTTCATCTTAAAATTTTCTTCTTTTTTTCCGGAGATAAAGGTGCCAATGTATTTGTATAGGCGTTTTTACGTAATGAGAAGTAGTGTCAGTGATATGCTTAATGAGCTAGAGTGGACGTCCCTAGAGGCCCACTGTGAGCTGTCCTCTTTAACCTTCTTCAATAAGATATACTCTGATACAGTGTTTATTAATAAAGATAGGTACTTGACCCCTGCAACAGCGTCAACCCAAACAAGGGCATCAAAAGTAAACAACTCACACTATCATAGGTACCAGCGATGCCCTGAAAAATTATTTCTTTCCTTGAACTATTCCTCAGTGGAGTAGTCTTACCTCTTCTGTGATGAATGTCAAGACCGCAGAGAAGTTAAAGCCCGTACAGTGTAAGATTGAGACTCAGAGGTTTGTGTTTTATAATACATGTAGCTCTTTTATTCAAATTGTAAATAATTTTAAGGACTCATCCACTGACCTTTTTAAGCTAAATTCTATATTTAGTCACCCATTCAATTGAGGTAATGACCAAATGTGACCCACTCAGTATTAGAAGATAGATAGATAGACAGAGAGCTTCCACTCTCTGCGATCTCTCTGTCAGCTGTTTCTAGGTCATCTTAGGCCTCCAAGGCCCTTGCTTTCCATCTTTGTGTATGCCAATGGCAGGCTGCGCAAGTAGCTCACATGACCTAGTGGTGACAGTGTCTTGTGGGTTGCATTGCAGATCTGCCCTGTCATTCCATTGTGGACGCTGGAAGTTTCGCTTTGTCAATGGCCAAGTATCACTGATTAACTCGTGTGACAAGGCTTCAAGCACAATGATGAATAGCAGTGGGCTGAGAACAGAGCCTTGATGGACACCAACATTTCAACTCTTCACTGCAGGGACACGGCTCCCCACATTAGCATACATGTACATCTGCTGGACCAGTTGCCGATCCAATCACCAACTCCAAGTTTTCAGTGCCAACGAGATGACCTTCCAGGGTACTTGATTAAATGCCTTCTCAGGGTTTGTGAAAGCCATGTAGAGTCTCTTGTTGGCACATTATTGGGTTAACAGAGTTGGGAAACTTTATTGAGGAGACAGGGATATTTGTAACTTCCGGAACAAAGGAAAACTAAAAATCAGCACATTTTTTCTGCATCCCAGTATCTAATATATGCTGTTTCTTTTTTTTTTTTTTTTTTTCAGAAAATAACATTTGAGAACAAAACATTTGAGGGACGATACAGGAGAGACGATTAACTTTGTGCTCATTCCAGTCTGTGACGGCTTAGAATTAATGCCCTGATCCGAAAGATTCCATACTTTTTTGGGCTACAACAGTAGGTTTAGACCTTTGTATAAGTGAATGAGCCTACTGTCTCTTCTCCCTTTCTTGAGAGACTCCAATCTTAATTTCCCTAGAGTTCCAGTCATGCTCCCAGTTTCAAAGTAATTGTTTGTTGCAAATCTAGCAGCTCTAGTCTGAACTTTTTCAATTACTTCATTAAAAACCACTCCACTGGGGTGCCATGCAACTACCATATTCCTAGATTGGGCGAACAAGAGTCCTTCAATTCTGATGAAGATTTCGCCTCAGGAAACCAAGCGTTCTATTTACCTAAGTACACATGTTGCTATTATGTGTATTCCATTTCAAATTGTGTGGTTGTCACATCAAGGCATTTAATAGTATTCACATGTTGGAGGACCGGCCGTTCCCTTTAAGTTGTAAGACGCCTTTATTTAAATAATTTCATTATTTTGTTCTCTTCCTAGTTATCTGCATTATATTGCATTAATCGGGCTGAAATCTCATGCCCCATTTTCATGCCCAACATCATGATCTATCTATATCCTTCTGAAGTTTCATTGAGTCCGCTGTATCTCTATTTCCCGGTAGCAAACACAGTCGGCTGCTAACAGTCTTATTTCTGAGTCAATGTCAGTGGAAATATCATTAATGTACACGGAGAATAACAGCGGACCAAGAACTGTCCCATGTTGGACTCCAGATAAAACTGGAGTCCATACTGAAGATTCACCATTAACAACAACATGCTGTTTTCTGTGGCAAATGAAGGAATCTATCCATTTGAGAGTCTTTACCCCTTCCTAATTCCATAACCAAATAAGTTAAATAAAGCTCCTTTATCTTTTATCTTTATTAGCTACTATGCTTTGTTATATCAGTGTCATAGAATTATTTAGTTGCATAGACTCATGTATGCTATGCTGTGCTCGCCCTTAGGCTAAGCCTAATTACATATTAAGCTAGTACTTGCAAATTTGAGAAAGTTCGAATAACCTCCCTTTTGCATTAGTCGGCTACTCTCGGCTATCTTTCTTGAAACTTTTGGAACTTTCTTGAATTTTCTAGAGGGCGCTTTGTGTATCTATTTTTAGATAAGTCTGGAAAATATATAAACCCTGTCAAACTATGGACCGTCATATTTTTCAAGATTTTCCAAGCGAACCCAGACATAATACAGGAATTTTACCCGAAGGCTGGGAGATGATATTTGATCACGCAACAGGTTGGCCCTATTTCGTTGACCATAACACAAAAACTACGACTTGGGAAGATCCGAGAATGAGGATAAAGGTAAGTGGGGTGGGTGGGGTTTTTGACAGTTGTCAGTTACTAACTGTACTGCTTTTTCATTGTAACGATGTCCATTTATCTTCATTTTATTTTAAAAAGCAAAAGAAATTCTGTTTGTTTGTTTTGAGCTTTGACGTCCCTGTCAACATTATTTAGGTCATTTTGGAGAAGTTTCCACAGGCACTTGGAGCTTTTATGCTACAACTTACCATTGTCTGTGCCTGTGGTTGCTTCCCATTTTCAAAGACTTTCAGTTCACCCGAGATTGTGATGACCATTACTTGCAGGTGTACAATACATACACTCCGGGTTTACAGCCCCTGCCCATCGGATGATCGGGGCTTGAAGAAATAGATAGGCTGTATGATGCTTCCACACAGAGCTGAAACCGACCGCAGATAAGTACTGGTAAACCCTGTCAAGGAGCTAAGCCTGCCCAGGCAAAGCCGTGCGAGTTGGAGCTTCCATGCTTGGACCAACCCTATTGGTTTCATTGGGCAACAGGGCTTGAGAAATCACTTTTTCAATGCCAGGTAAAAGACCCACAAAATTGGAAGCAACGTCTCCAGAATGACCTTTACAGTGTTGACATGGTGTTGAACCTCAAATCACACAAACAAAACACTGTGGGATGAAAGCAGGATGACAGCCTACACAGTAACCCGATCGGATGCAATATACATGGACTAGTAACTGACAGAGTTGCCAAAATATGTTGTTGTTTCTTCATCACATAGCTATTTTGATTAAGGCAGTGGCTAGCCCTCCAGTACCAGACGACCAGCCAACGAGTCTGCTCGTCCGGTACCGGACAGCTAGCCAATCCACATAGGAATGGCTAGCAGTCCGGTACTAAATTTTAGTCTCTCATTTCATATAGGGTACGAATGCTGAATAGCACTTTTATCATTTTTGGTGTACTGGATGCTAAATACTTCCTACTTTGAGACTGTGCAAATGTCATTGAGATCATTTTAAAAATAAGGCAAATAAACACAGCCTTATCGGTAATGCATGATTTTCGTAACAATTATGCCTGTGATAATAAAAGCTGTAGTCGTGTTTACTTATTTCTAATACTATTACTACCAATAATATATTTATAAATAACTATGATTCGGTAATATAACTTAATATTTTTTATAAGTTTATATATTTTAAATTTCCTTTATTTATGTAAATGCGTAAAAGGTATTATCCAATTGTCGCGAAAAACAACTAATAGCAATTGAGCAGTACCGTAAATCTTAAGAAATAAGGATCTTGATGACTTGCAGTTATTCTCCTAAATTTTTTAACAAATTTGTCTCACGATCGAGCAAAGAGTCCAAAAGGTGCAGATGGAATGACAAACACTGTACACTCTGTTTCAGGAGCAGTCTGATCCAGGACTGCATTATTTGCCGAAGCCTACCTGTCCCAATACATTGACTCATTACGGTAATTGCTCTACCCATGGAGTTTCGGATCGTTGCCTTTATGTGTGCCCTGCTAACAAGATAATTACACCTAATTGACATTTTTTTGTACCTACCATGTTGAACTGATAGGTTGAATAAATATGCTTCCCAAATTTAATGTTAATCTATCACGATTAAGACCAAGCTCAACATCAGACAAACATTTGTAGATTTTAATAATAACAATAATAATATAAAAAATAGAAATTATAACATTGACATAATAATAATAATAATAATGTCACAGTCCCGGACAAGGCTTTGAGTACAACAATCTATTGCATCAGGGTCAATTACAATTTGAATTATGTCCCTTACTGAAATTTAGTGAAAAAAATTGTCGCTCCTCACGACAAACAGGTGATAAGAATACAGTTAGAGTAAATTAGAAATATTTTTTATTACACCATAGAGTGGATAATATTGTTTGGAATGAATACCCTATATAAACTGATAAACCTAAATTTACTACCGGACAGCTAGCCATTCCTACGTGGGTCGGCTAGCCGTCCGGTAGCGGACGAGCAGATTCGTTGGCTGGTCGTCCGGTACCGGACGGGCAGACTCATAGGCTGGTCGTCCGGTACCGGACGGCTAGCCACTGCCTTTGATTAATTTAAGATGGATCCAGGGATTTTCCTAGTGCAAAATTGGGGCCGGTAATCGGTCCCTATTTTTCCCAATTTAGAGACAGATATTCCCAAATTTTACAACAATTTTCCCAATTACTGATTTTTACCTACATTTTTACCTACATTTTGATGAAAATTGAATCAAAATTGACTAAATTAAAGTTGATTTAAATTCCCAACTTTAAATATTAGCGAGCTGTTTTTCCCAAACCCAAAGGCCCCTGGACTCTGATTATGAAGGGTAGGAAAATCCCTGGGATCAAATCTTTGACGCGTGATGTTTACATTTCACTGTGCATGCACCAATTATCTCCCCTCAGGGATTTTCCTACTCTTCAAAATCTGGGACCAGAGGCCGCTGGGTTTGGGAAAAACAGCTCGCTAATATTTATAGTTAGGAATTTAAATCAGCTGTAACTTTGTCAATTTTGGGTTCAATTTTCATGAAATTTTTACCCAAATGTAGCACAACATCAGAAATTGGGAAATTTGTTATAAAATTTGGGAACATCAGTCTCTTAATTGGGAAAAATAGGGGCCGATTACCGGCCCCAAAGTTGCACTTGGAAAATCCCTGCCCCTGTAGAGTTTCTCTTTTATCTTGTATGCAAAACATGACTATTGCCATATAGTGTCAATGAGAAAATTTTTCGAATAATTATTGTTGAATTTATCGTGTAATTAAACTCCTTTCTTCCACACAAAATTAACTGATCCTTGCTGTGTTTGATATAGAACCAGTCTCTTCTGACAGTTTATCGCACATTTTGTTGCCCCAAAAGCATTGTAAAACTACCCACCATCATACCAAAACGTAGTTGATGCGCTTAATCTAAATTTATCAGATTAAAGGATGTATATTTTCCATCCAAATTTATATGAAATTGAAAAAGCAGTTTAATGTCCAAATAGGTATTTCTCTTTAAATGATGTTACATTTCTAGAAGCAATACTTCAACTTGCTTTTCAAAAAAAAAAAGATGCAGTTCTGTTGAAATAAGGGATATCTGGCTTCAGGAGCAGTCTGATCTGGGTCTGCACTATTTACTTACATGTAGGCCTATACACCCCAATATTTAGGATCATCAGGGTATCAGTCTTCGTATACTGAGTCGGACACATTTGGCCATTACCTCAGTTGGATGGTTGGCTCAATTTAGAATTTAGCTTTAAATAAAGGGTCACTGGATGGCTCCTTAAATGAATACTTGCAGTCATGCGCATGATGGCAATACATGTAATTTTGTGTAGGACAGTGGACCAATTGAACTAAGTGTAGCTTGATTAGTGATTACCATATCACAGCTCATCTCTCCAAAACCTTTCTCCTCAATTTAGTGAAAGTATATCTTTTGGGCACTTCCATTTTAGAAGTCAGAGATATGTCATGCGCAGTTAATGAGACTCCTGTGCCAGGAACTTGAGTGTTCTGTGCAATGTGCATACTACTCGCAAATTACTAGCAAAATGGATCCCAAATGTATTAATTATTTTCCAAAATGATACATAGAATCTTTCCAGGATCTGTAAGTAGTACTGTATATTAGAAATACATGTAAATACATGTAGTAATATAAAGTAAACTTCCTATACTAAGACCACCTTTTGAACTGTTCAAAAGTGGTCTAAAAGACCACTTTTGAACAGTCCTAAAGGTGGTCCCTGACCAGAGGACATCGCAGGCAGAAAAAAACAAAGAAAACTTAAGTATACCCTTCAAAATAAGCTTTTTATAGCAGAATTATGTCCCCCCACCCGAAAGGGAGGGGGACATATTGGTTTTGGTGCGGATCCTGTCGGCGTCGGCGTTGCCTCTTGTCTGCACTCTATCTCCTGAATGGATGGATGGATTTGGATTAAACTTACACAGATACACCATTGGGAGGGGGGAAAAGTACTGATTAGATTTTGGTGACCTTGACCTAATTTTCAAGGTCACAGGGCTGAAACCATTGTCAAATTTTAGACCAAAAAAGCTTGTCTGCACTCTATCTCCTGAACCAATGGAAGGATTTGGTTCATACTTGATACATTATATCAGTGGGATGGTCTGATTAGCTTTTGGTGACCTTGACCTAATTTTCAAGGTCACAACGGGAGTTAGACTTTTAAAAATTGGCTTGTCTGCACTCTTTCTCCTGAACCAGTGGATGAATTTTGATCAAACTTGGAACATTATATCAGTGGGCTGGTCTTAAGAACTGATTAGATGTTGGTGACATTGACCTAATTTTCAAGGTCACCACGGGACTTAGACTGTTGAAAATTGCCTTGTCTGCACTCTATCTCCTGAACCAGTGGATGGATTTGGTTCAAACTAGGTACATTATATCAGTGGGCTGATCTTAAGAACTAATTAGATTTTGGTGACCTTGACCTAATTTTCAAGGTCACAGGGCTGAAATAATGAGTGTGGTGGGGGGACATCTGTTTTCTTAGAAAACAATTCTAGTTAGTCCTAATTTAAGGTGGTCTTAACAGCGGAATTTCACTGTAATTACACTCCATAATGTTTATTTCTGTTTATATTTTCAGATGCCATCCATGTTTCCACAGTCCAGAATAATGGAAATACCAGTCCGACATGAAGCTAGTCATTTTCCACAAAGGACTTCAACTCCGCCAAGAATCAGTACCCCACCGAGATCAGAATCTCCAACATTTTACACACTGCCTAGAAATCATAGGATACAACCACCGCAAGAGAGAGTAAGAGAGATACCTATACAACATTTCTCCACAAGATCTATGTCTCCGTCTAGGCAGGGTCAAGGTCAGTCAGAGCCCCACCCAGACTACCCAGGATCTAAGGATTCTACACATTCTAGTCAGACACAAATGCCTCAGGGGCCACCCACGCCCCAGTCGAGCTACCCACAGTATCAACTGCCAACTGAGAGTTCACCTGGCAATGGATATCCACGCCGACAAGAGTATCCACAACAAGTCTACCCACCCCCACAGCAACCACAGAAAACTTCTTTCCAACAGCCAACACAACAGAGCTATCCTTCACAACAGACACCTTATCCACAGTCCCCACAGAGCTATCCCCATCCACAAGGATTTCCACAGCCACAACAGAGCTATCCACAGCAAGGGTACCCACAGCCACAGCAAGAGTACCCACAGCCACAACAAGGGTATCCACAACAGGCATATCCACAACAACAGCCACCTTATCAGCCACAGCAGCAGAGTTATCCTCCAACTCAACAGAGTTATCCTCAGTCAAGTTATCAACGGCATCAGAACAGTTATGAAGAGCCACCGCAACAAAGGTTTCCAAAGCCAGAAGAATGTCATCCACCACAACATCAGCATGTGGTTCACAATATTCCAATAATTCGTGATGATGTAAAAGAAGCTAAACAGGGTTTCGGAACCTGGCCAAGACAACCAAAGCAAGCTAGAACATCTATTCCAAATGACATGAAAACGGATTCAGTGCAACAAACCTCTAATCAAAGGTTTCAAAATCAAAATCAAAGTGCAAATGATCAGACAGATTCTGGGAAACCTCCACAGGAATCAAATGTAAAATCTAATAATGCTGAAAAAACTGAACAGCCTAAAGTAATACCAAAGACACCTCTTGAAATCATTGACAAGATTTCAAGTGATTGTAAAGAACTGGAGGATAGGGTAATGAATTTCAGAGGTTCAAAGAAGGATAAAGAATATAAGTTCTTGGAAGAGATGTTAACTCGTAGTATACTGAAGCTTGATGGCGTAGAGTCCGGGTCTGATGATAATATTCGACAAGCAAGGAAGAGAGCTGTAAGAGAGATCCAGTCCTTCCTGGATCAGCTGGAGCTTAAAGCTTTCAGTGAAGATGTGGGGTCTTCAGCAGGTGTGCAGAAAATGGACACTGATGCATCTCAGACAAGCAATAGAAGTGATAGTAATCATGCAAGCATGGACTCTAGTCAGTCTCAAAATGTTCAAGATAGAAGCAATAATGGTGCAGCCAGAGACAATACTAAAGTTAAAGAAATGGTTCTAGATAGCGAGATATCCTGCTAATACATGTAGTTAAACATGATGTGCCAGTTTATCATATTCGGCGAAATAAGTGCACATGGCACAATAAGCACGTACACTTCCATACTTTTTCAAGAAGTATGGTTGACACAAATTTTAAGTGCAAGATTTTGCAGTCTACCATAAATATCTACAATTTCGGACACCTTGAGCATGTTGAAGACTTGCTTTAATTCTAAAGTTTAAACAAATTTGTTTCTTGACCAAGCAAGGAGTCCAAAAGGTGCAGACAGAATGGCAAACAGTGTAGACCCTGATCAGACTGCTGGGTCTGCACTGTTTGCTTAGGCCTATCTGTCCCAATCCTTAGGATCATTATGGCAGTTTTACATGTATCTGACCTTCAGCTGTTATTATGTCTTTGTGATGACCAAAAGGGACAGATTGCTATTTTTTTACATGCTCAGTTCAAGCAAACTTGTCTATGTCCCATGATGACAGTGCAATTATTTGAAGGATTAGCGTTTGCTTTTATTGATAGAATGAAATGTCTAGGTGTACTGTGCCCATATTACTTCGAATATATGGTAGTTCTCCTATCAGAACAAAAGGAACCTGGTGAGAATAGCAACAGATAACGTTTGTATTTTGCGATAATTGAAGGATAGTTTTTGTCAGTTCTCCATAAAAACCTATGTTGTGGGTATTCATTAGAACCGCCTCGGCGAGGCGGTTCTAATGAATACCCACAACATAGGTTTTTATGGAGAAATAAGGAAAACTATCCTTCAATTATCACAAAATACTTACCTTATCCGTTGCTATGTCATAGCTCCAGATAACGCACTCTTTTCATCCGAAAAGTACTTATATTTTCCTTATTTCTGCACGAAACTATGTTGTGGGTACTCATTAGAAGCACCTCAGTGAGGTGCTTCTAATGAGTACCCACAACATGGGTTTCTGTGCAGAAATAAGAAAAATAATACATGTATGTGGATATCCTTTCTTATCTGGGGCTATGTGAGATTTTACTTGATTTTATAAAATCAAGAACTTGTGTATAGCATGACATTTATAGAACCACCTCATAGAGGCAGTTCTGGTCATTCCCTACTCAGTAGATAGTATAGAATTGTTTTGTTTGATTTGATGTTTAACATCCCCGTCAACACTATATAGGTAATTTTGGAGACGTTGCTTCCAATTTTGTGGCACTTGAGATGACATGACACCTCAAGCCCGGTCGCCAAATGAAACCAATAGGGTTTATAAGCAGGGACGGTCCGACTCGCACCGCTTTGCCTCGGCAGTATTAACCAGTACTTGTGTGTGGTCGGGTTCAGCTCTGCGTGGAAGCATCATGCAGCCCATTTATTTCTTCAAGCCCCGATGGGCGGGGTCGTCGGATAGTATAGAAACATTACCATCTTTACTGTATATGTATTCAGACAGACATGCCTGAGCAAACAGTGTAGACCCAGATGCGACATCAAAGATTGCAGCGTCTCATCCAGGTCTGTACTGTTGGCCCCTGGCCAACTATAATTTAACACCACATTTGATGTTCAAATTTTGGAACAAATATGGTAAGGATTTGAGATGTCAGAATACTTCTGAAGGGTAAATACAGTGAATATGTTTTCCTAAATTTCAGAACTAAATGAGTATTGGTCAGGAGTCAGTTCAGGTGCAATGTCTTACCTGGACCGGCTGGTTAATGGTTTTTGTACCGATTTATTGATTTGAGGTTTAACGTCCCTGTCAACACTATATTGGTCATTTTGGAGATGTTGCTTCCAATTTTGTGGGACTTTTACCCTACATTGAGATGAAATGACATCTCAAGCCCTGTCGCCCAATGAAACCAACAGGGCTTATAACACGGACAATTCCACTCGCACCACTTTGCCTGGGCAGGCTCAGAACCTCTAAGCGGTTTACCAGTACTCGTGTGCGGTCTGTTTCAGCTCTACGTGGAACCGTCATGCAGCCCATCTATTTGTAGAAGCCCTGATGGGCGGGAGCCAGATTTTTGTACTGAATGAAGTCTTTCACCTTAACTATACAGTAAAATTCCTATATTAAGACCACCTTTGGGACTTATCAAAAGTGGTCTTTAAGAAGTGGTCTCAGACCAGTGAACACTGTGGGCAGAAAACACATAGAAAAATTAAGTGCAACCATCAAAATAAGCTTTTTAAAGCAGAGTTAGTCTTAATTTTAGGTGGTCTTAATAGTTGAATTTCACTATACAGTACATACCCTGATCTGGGCCTGCAATGTTTGTCAGTGTTCCAATTTTGGTATTTTAGTATAAATTTGATTAATACACATACATGTACCAGTTTTTTTTTTTTTTGGTTTGGGTTTTACGGCCCTTTCAAGATTATTTCACTCATATCGAGCCGATCGTTAATCAGAGGTGGGCGAAAAACGGAGTACCCGGAGAAAAACCACCTGACCTTCCGTTGCAGAACTTGGCGTCTCACACATGGCCCGAGCGAGGCTCGAACCTACGGCGGTGAGAGACCTAATGGCTAAGAGTCAGCGCTCTTATCCACTAGGCCACGGAGGCCCGTTATGTACCAGTTTACACAGACTTTTACTAGACTAAAGGTTGTGTTGAATGTTGAAAAAATATATACAAAAAAAAATGGAAACTTGTGTTCATGAAATTGACAATTGATGAAAAGTGGATTTATATGTATCAGGAGAGGCAATAAAGTGTGTGTAATGATGGTTATTTAATCCTTATCTTGCTAAATAGATTAATTAAGCCACACCCATTGCTGACTATCAATGGGTCAGAATACTTTATTTAACACGCTTATTGTTTCATTCAAGTTAACTATGACAAACAGTGTACATAGAGATTCTGTTCAGAAGCACCTGATCTGTATCTACACTGTTTGTCATGATGGCAGGATAAGGGTTAAGATTTGACCACTATTTAATAATCAGATATATTCTAAGACAAAATTTCCTGTAGAAAAATTGCCTCCATGTCTGGTGTTGTCACTGCCTTTGATAGACACTATAATTAGAATTGTCCTAAAATAGGCATCCACGTGTACATGTGCATGATTGTATCTCTTCTGTAAACATAGCCGTTGGTAAGAATTAACCCGTTGTATGCTAGTGGACCCTTCCATTGCTATATGTGGACAAGTCCATTTGTGATATAAGGGGTGTCAGGCCTAGTTTTTTTTTTTTTTTTTTACTATTTTTGACGGAAAATTCTGTAATAGTCCAGGCCCTGATCAGACGCCACATTCTGCGGTGTCTGATCTTGGCCTGCACTGTTTGCCAGGGTACCCCTTTAGGTGTTTCCCGCGTACAGTACAGTTGGTTAAAGGATAATTTTTGTCTATCGTCCATAAATTCATTTGAATCACCTGTAAGGTGGGTCAAATGAATACTCACAACATAGGGTTAAAAAATTATCCTAGCCCCCACTCATCGGGGCTTGAAGAAATAGATGGGCTGCATAATGCTTTCACGCAGAGCTGAAACCGACCCGCACATGAGTACTGGTAAACAGCATAGTGGTTCTAAGCCTGCTCAGGCAATGCTGTGCAAGTCGGCCCGTCCATGCTTATAAACCTATTAGTTTCATTAAGCAGCAGGGCTTGAGATGTCATTTCATCTCAATGTAGGGTAAAAGTCCCACAAAATTGGAAGCAACATCTCCAAAATGACCTTTACAGTGTTGACGGGGACGTTACACTTCAAATCAAACAAACAAACAAAAATATCCTTCACTTTTTCACCATATACCCACTCTGTCAGTCGCTATGTTAACCCTTATCTTCCTGAATATTCATTTAAGCCACACCCATTCCTGTCTATCAACCAATCAAGTTACTTGATGCAATTTATTGCTACAAATTCATAAACTGAATGCCAAACAGTGTAGATCCTGATCAGATGGCTTCTTCAGAAGCCATCTGATCTGGATCTACACTGTTTCCAATGATAGGGGTTGTTGTGAACAGCAAGATAAGGGTAAAGCTAGGCATTTGAGACAATCCCATGAAATGTTTTTATGCAAAGATATATACACATATTTTGATATTAATTATCATCATTCATGGCGTTGTGACTTATTAAGTAAGATCAAAAGTATTTACAGTTATATCTATCAAGATATTAGTATAGTCTTGTGCTATTATTTACATGTCATGATATTTTATTCATTTTATGGCATTAAGAGAGAAGTTTGTAGATGCAGTAAAATTCCTATATTAAGACCACCTTTGGGACTGTTCAAAAGTAGTCTTTTAGAAGACCAAAAAGTGGTCTTTTAGAAGACCACCTTTGGGACTGTTCAAAAGTGGTCTTTAAGACCACTTTTGAACAGTCCCAAAGTTGGTCTCTGGACAGAGAAAACAGCATGCAGAAAACACAAAGAAAGAATAACTGTAACCTACTAAATACTAAATAAGTTATTTGTAGCAGAATTAGTCTGAATTTTAGGTGGTCTTAACAGCTGAATTTTACTGTATTTTTGGCTACAAGCTGACAGAGATATATTACTCAATCATGACCCAAAACAGAATAGAATATTTGAAGTGCATAGATATATCTTAATTACTGTGTTGCCAAAAAAAAAAACAATGGGCCTCCGTGGCCTTGTGGATAAGAGCTCTGACTCTTAATCATTAGGTCTCTCACTGCTGTGGTTCTGGCCTGGCTCGGGTCACATGTGAAACGCCAAGTTCTGCAATGGAAGGTCAGGTGTTTTTTCTGCAGATTCTCTGGTTTTCGCCCAAGTCTGATTGACGATCGGCTTGATATTAGTGAAATAATCTTGAAAGGGCTGTAAAATCCAAACCAAACAGGTAACACTATGCATGTATCTACAGATTACAAGGCTGGCCCCCGGCCATCAGGGCTTGAAGAAATAAATGGGCTGCATGTTGTTCCAGGCAGAGCTAAAACCTACCACACATTAGTACTGGTAAACCGCTTAGAAGGAGTAAGCCTGCCCAGGCAAAGCGCTGTGAATCGGACTGTCCATGCATATAAACCCTGTTGGTTTCATTGGGCGACAGGGCTTGAGTTGTCATTTCATCTCAGTCTCGGGTAAAAGTCCACAAAATTGGAAGCAATGTCTCCAAAATGACCTATACAGTGTTGATGGGGTCGTTAAACCTCAAATCAAACAAACAGAATAATTAAGGGTTATCTGCCTTAAAATCATTAAATGAAGCATATGTTGTGGCCAGGTGCTTGTTAGAATCACTTTGAGTCAAAATATAAGTTGTGGGTACTTGTTATGGGTAATTACCGTAATTACCCTAAGTATTGTGACAGACAGGCGGAAGCAAACAGTGCAGACCAAGATCAGACTGCTCCTGATCAGACTGCTCCTGAAGGGGTCTACACTGTTTGCCATTCTGTTGGCATCTTGTTAGACTCCTTGCTAATGTTATGGGTAATTACCGTAATGTTCCTAAGTATTGGAACAGACAGACAGGCCTAAGCAAACAGTGCAGACCCAGATCAGACTGCTCCTGAAGGAGCAGTCTGATCAGGGTCTACACTGTTTGCCATTCTGTAGGCACTTTTTAGACTCCTTGCTGGATGGTGAAACAAATTTGTTAAACATTTAGGAGAATTACAGCAAGTCCTCAGGGTGTCCGAATTTTTAGGATTTTTACGGCATTACTCTTTGCCACGGGCAATGTGAGCATGTGACCAACTTCACATATTCTATAATGTTTTGGCTTACATAGTAGCTAGTATGTGATATGTAAATATTTCATGCAAATATTTCATGCTTTAACTTATTGCCAGCAAAAGATGAGTTGTTATTCATTTAGCTAAAGGTTGTTTTAGCTTAAATATGTTGAATGTATTTTCTTAGTCACATGTTAATGATGCAAGTCAGATCTGATAAGTTGTGTGTTTGTTACTTGTTATGTTGTATGCTTGAGGCTTAAATTATTATTGTATTAAACATGTACCTTAAAGAGTGTGCCAAATTTTGTTATTCCTTTTCATAGGTTTGATTTTATGGCCCTTTCAAGATTATTTCACAATGACCATTAATCAGAGGTGGGCAAAAACCATATTACCAAGAGAAAAACCACTTGACCTTCTGTTGCAGGACTTGGCGTCTCAGAGGTGACTCGAGTGAGGCTCAAACCACAACGGTGAGAGACCTAATGATAAAGAGTCAGCAACCTTACTCATTAGGCCAGGGAGGCCCGTCCTTTTTCATAGGCAAAAGGGTACTAATTCAGGGGAGAAAACTCTGCTTATCTTGCTTGTCAGTAATCAGTATGGGTTGCTGATAAGGAGCAAATTCTTTCCTTTAACCCATTTTGTACCAGAAACCCCAAAACGGGTAGTTGGCAAACAGTGCAGGTCCAGATCAGATGCCGCAGAATACGGCGTCTGATCAGGGCCTACACTGTTCACAAAATGTTCAGCCAGTTTTCAAATAGATTTTGTAGAAAACACAACCTGACACCCCTAAATTTTGAAATGGACTCCTGCTGTATATAAGGGGGAAGATTCCATTTGGTACAAAAAGCGTTAAGTTCGGACAGCCTTTTGAAAGGAAACAGTGCATGAGAGTCTAAACAGAAATATTCAAATGTTGCCTTCATTGTAAAAACTCAAGAAAAGTATGTATGGCATAAGGAGGAGAAGGAGAGAAGATAACTAACCCTTAAGACGCTGAGAAAAAATATCTGAAAATGTCGTCTGCTGATGTCATCTGGTGAATCTTCTTGCAAACTTTTAATAAATATTTTTGCATACAGACAAACAGTGTGAACCCCGATCAGACTGCTCCTAGAGGAGCAGTCTGATCTGGGCCCACACTGTTTGTAAAAATGACTATTAAAGTAACCGGCAGACAACAAAACAGACAACAATTACTGTGATTGGCATTTTATGGGCTAAGAATGTTGCAGTATAGTACATGTAGTATGGTTTTCCTTCTGTTTGCTAGCCCAAACATTATGAAAGCACACCTATAAAATACATGTACAGTAGAACTTCGATGGCTTGAACACCGATGGCTCGTATACCATGGCTGAGCCAAATCCGTTTTTGAGTCCCTAGGAAATTCCTCTACATAATAAATAGTGGGAGATCATTCAGGAGATTTTCGTCTTTTATCTTGCAAATGTATGCTGTGTGTACTCATTAGAGTCGCCTCAATGAGGCGATTCTAATGAGTACACAAAGCATATATTTTCATCATAGAGCACCGAAAAGATGTCCAAAAGTATCTCGTTACGCCTCCTGGCAGTAACCCTCAGTGGCTTGAACTACCCCTGTCTCGAACAGATTTTCATGGTCCCAAAGGTGTTCGAGCCATTGAAGTTCGACTATTTATTGAAAATGTTACCATCATGAAGTTAGAATTCCAGATAAAAAATTCTGATATATTCACATTCCTGCTGCAAACAGAGATTGTGGATACTCGTCAGAACCACCTCTATGAAGCAGTTCTAACAAGTACCGATAATCTACGTTTTTAAGCAGGAATAAGAAAATGATTAATACCCCTGTAAACCCAAGGTCCACAATATAAAAGTGGGGTTTAAGGGGGTCAAAGTTATAAAAGCGTGTTTTGGTGATGGTGCATTATGATAACACACCCGTGTGACTTAGTCTCCAAAATGACTACTTTTCTGGTGAAAAGTTTTGATACTTTTCTTAATTATACTCAGAACATAGGTTGTGTGTGAGTACCTACAGCCTATGTCTTGGACCAGAAGTAAGCCAAATAATGTATACACCTGTAAACCCCAGTTTTCTCTATATAAAGTGGGGTTTAGAGGGGTATTCATTTCACGGACTTGTTAATGTGATGGTCTGCCTTTTCATCAACATTTGCATCACCCCCAGTATCAACCCAGAAATCCATAGGACCATACACAAACATTACATAGCCTCCAGTGGAATTCTTATTTGAAACCATTACGACAACACACCAATGTGACACAGTGCATTTTTGCACATCTCCAAAATGGCTACTTTTCTGATGAAAATCCGCGATTTTTTTCTTATTTATACCGTAAACATAGGTCATTGAGGGAGTTCTACCGAGTACCCACAACCTATGTCTCAGAGCAGAGATAAGAAAAATAATGTTTACCCCTGTTAACCCTAGTTTTCATGTCTGTCCAGGCAAAGTGGTGTGAATCAGACTGTTCAATGCCTATAAGCCATTTGGTTTTATTGGGTTGCAGTGCTTGAGATGTCATTTCTTCTCAATGTCAGGTAAAAGTCCCACAAAATTGGAAGCAACGTCTCCAAAATGACCAAAATAGTATTGACTGGGATGATTAACCTCAATTCAAACAAACAAACAAAACCCCAGTTTTCTCTGTATAAAGTGGAGTTTAGGCAGGGTGTTCAGTTTTAAGACTTGATCATATGATGATATGGGCCGCGTCAAGCGATTTTGGTACTTATCACCTATGCGAGCAGCTAAGGTTCAGGCGAGCCTGCGACATCTGCACAGTCTCGCCAGAACCTTCGCTTCTCGCTCATACAAGCAGTGAATCAAGAGGAACCTTCAGACAGAAAGCCATATCCCAGGCCCCTCTGAATGGCTGGGCATGCGCAGTTAAAATTTGTCATGACGGAATGCTGAAAGACACAAATTTGCTTGGTGGGGCTCATATGATGTGGTGTTACCGATACTTGGCAAAATCATCTTGTTAAGGTGGTTCTAACCCTTGTCCGGCTGAATATTTAAATATGCCACATCAACTACTTATTATCTACCAATCAGATTACTTGATGCAAATTATTGCAACAAATTCATAAACTGAATGGCAATGTAGATCCTGATCAGATGGCTTCTCCAGAAGCCATCTGATCTGGAACTACTTTGTTTGAAAGATAAGACATTTCCGGGCTCAGCAGGACAAGGACTTACGAACAACCTTCATAACACTATTGTTGGGGTCTAAAGGAGAAACCATGTTAGTAAAATAAATCTATGTTACATAATTATACAGTCTTATACAAGTGCTCATATATTATTGAATTTATTAAATGAGTCGAGGAAAGGGATAATATGTGAGGCTTTGCTGGGCATTTTATCCCTGTTCCTCAACTAGTGTAAAAAATTTGATATTACATAAACACAAATGCAAGATTCTATTTATCATGGCATTTTAAACGCATTTTTATTTGCGATGTTTTGACAAAAATGTCTGTATGCCATTAGTAAATGTGACATCGTTTAGGACGTTGTACATGTAATGTTATGGGGCGTTTCGAACTAATTTGGCCCTCTTGTTAAAGAGGAAGAAGTCGCAAAGTATGGATGTTACTATAATTAACACAACTCTCATTATGCATGACTGGCAGAACATCACAATTTTTTCCTCCTTCAGTGATTTATTTACAATATTCTCTCAGGATCCCCATGGACTCACTATGTCTCAATGCAACAGGTCTCACTACAAAATGTTCAATTTAACCCTTATCTTGCTGTTCGCGACAACCCCTATCTTTGCAAACAGTGTAGATCCAGATCAGATGGCTTCTGAAGAAGCCATCTGATCAGGATCTACACTGTTTGGCATTCAGTTTATGAATTTGTAGCAATAAATTACATCAAGTAATTTGATTGGTTGATAGACAGAAATGGGTGTGGCTTAAATGAATATTCAGCAAGAGAAGGGTTAAAGTACCGCATAAAATCCTAAAAATTTGGACACCTTGAGGACTTGTTGTAATTCTTCTAAAACTTTAACAAATTTGTTCCACAATCCAGCAAGGAGTCTTAACCCTTGTTCTGCTGAATATTCATATATGCCACACCCACTACCGATTATCAACCAATCATATTACTTGATGCAAATTATTGCAACAAATTCACAATCTGAATGGCAAACAATGTAGATCCTGATCAGATGTATCCGGGATTAGCAGGACAAGGGTTAAGAAGTGCAGATGGAATGGCAAACTGTGTTGACCCTGATCAACACTGTTTGCCATCCATTTGACCCTGGGTATGCACTGTATGCTTAAGCATGTCTGTCCTAATACTAAGCCCCCGCCCATAGGGGCTTGAAAAAATATATGGGCTGCACGCAGAGCTGAATCCGGCCCGCACACTAGTACTGGTAAACCGCTTAGAGGATCTAAGCCTGTCCAGGAACCCCGGTGCGAGGCAGACCGTCCATGCTAATAAACCCTGTTGGTTTCAGTGGGCGACAGGGCTTGAGATGTCATTTCATCTCAATGTCGGGTAAAAACCCACAAAATTGGAAGCAACGTCTCTAAAATGACCTTTACAGTGTTGACGGGGACGTTAAACCTCAAATCAAACAAAACTGTCCCAACACTTAGGCAAGAAATTAGGTACCGGTATATCTGGAGCAGGATTGTCTGGTCACAACAACACTGCTCTTTCATTACAGGAACCACTTGTAACCCTTGTCCTGCAGAACACTATGCACCCTACCTTTGCAAACAGTGTAGCTTCAAGCTATCCGATTACGATCTACACCATCATGCAGTTTGTGAACCTAAATATATTATACCTAGTACACTGCTACCTCATTATAACTCTGTTCTTTATAACACAGCTATGGATATAACACGGTTTCAAGATGGATCCCAAAATGTATAGGTTATATAGATATGTGGACATCCCCTCTTCTGAGGCTATGGGAAAGACTTAACCCTTATCTTGCTGAATATTCATGTAAGCCACACCCATTTCTGATTATCAACCAATCAAATTACTTGATGTAATTTATTCTTACAAATCCATAAACTTAATGTCAAACAGTGTTGATCCTGATCAGATGGCTTCTTCAGAAGCCATCTGATCTGGATCTACACTGTTTCCATAGATAGGGGTTGTTGTGAACAGCATGATAAGAGTTAAATTTGCTTCCTTTATGTAGCAAATTATTTCCTGTAATCATCGAGGCGGTTCTAATGAGTACCCACAATTTATATTTTGAGCAGAAAAATATTACAATTTTTCATTTTAACCCTTATCTTGCTGTTCACGACAACCCCTATCTTTGCAAACAGTGTAGATCCAGATCAGATGGCTTCTGAAGAAGCTATCTGATTAGGATCTACACTGTTTGGCATTCAGTTTATGAATTTGTAGCAATAAATTACATCAAGTAATTTTATTGGTTGATAGACAGAAATGGCTGTGGCTTAAATGAATGTTCAGCAAGATAAGGGTTAAAATTTTCGTTTTCTCGGCGGTAATTTTTATGTTAAAAGTTGTTGTTTTTTTTTAACTTAAAATTTTCCAAACCAAACATTTGGTATGATGATAAGTATAGGTTCAAAGTTTTGTTCAACAGTACCCCTGCCCATACCTATGACCTCAAGGTCAAGGTCACAGAAAAAGAGATTTTAAAAGTATGTCCAAGTTGTATGTGTATGTTATTTTTCTGACCATAGGCAGGATTTAGTTCACATTTTGTATGGTGATAGGTTAAGGTCTAAAGTTTTTGCAGTATATCCACGGTCATGGAGTTTGAAAAATTCTATGTTAAATCTTTATGTTAAAGTTGCTTAAAACCTAAGATTTTCCAGACAGTACAATGGATTTGATTCATATTCCGTCAGGGATGTAGGTCCAAAATTTTATTCAACAACAGTCTAGCTAAAGATTACAAAATTGAGAAACGTTATATGTGAAAAGAAGTCCACAGACTTTTATTCAGCAATGCCATCATCCCAGGCAGTGACCTCTAGGTTAAGGTTACAAACTAAAATGTTTTATTGTACAGGTTTGAGCTTAACCCTTGTCCTGCTAATCCCGGATATGCCTTATCCTTGAAACAATGTAGATCCAGATCAGATGGCTTCTGACGAAGCCATCTGATCACGATCTACATTGTTTGCCATTCAGATTGTGAATTTGTTGCAATAATTTGCATCATGTAATCTGATTGGTTGATAATCGGTAGTGGGTGTGGCATTTATAAATATTCAGCAGGACAAGGGTTAAGTTGTTATTTATGTAGAGCTACACCACCCCAGTCTGCCTTGTGGTATTTTGTGTTGAAAATTTTAACAGCTCGTATGTTTCCAAACCACATGTATGTCATGTGACCATTGAAATGATTTTGAAATTCTTATTCAGCAATATGAGAACCCCTGCCAATGGCATCAAGATCACAGACTAACACACACTGGTGGCGGCCCCCGCCCATAGGGGCTTGAATAAATATATGGGCTGCATGATGCTTCCACGCAGAGCTGAATCCGGCCCGCACACTAGTACTGGTAAACCTCTTAGAGGATCTAAGCCTGCCCAGGAACCGCGGTGCGAGGCGGACCGTCCATGCTAATAAACCCTATTGGTTTCATTGGGCAACAGGGCTTGAGAAGTCATTTCATCTCAATGTCGGGTAAAAGTCCCACAAAATTGGAAGCAACGTCTCCAGAATGACCTTCACAGTGTTGACGGGAACGTTAAACCTCAAATCAACCAACCAACCAATCCACACGGGTGAGCTATGCTGACTGATCACAGCTTTTGTTACTGAAAGAAAGTGTGAATAGCTAATGTACATATTTTTGCCATACTTAACCCATTTTGTACCGGAAACCCCAAAATGGGTAATGGACAGTGCTGGCCCAGATCAGATGCCGCAGAACGTGGCAGCTGATCTGGGCCTACACTGTTTGCGAAAAGTTAAGTTATGTTCCAAGTAAATTTTGAAGAAAGCACAACCTGTCAACCCTAAATTTCGAAATGGACTGACGGCGGACTCCTGTCATACAGTAGAACTTCGATGGCTCTAACACCGATGGCTCGTTTACCATGGATGAGTCGAACCCATTCTTGAGCCCCTAGCGAAATCCTCTACATAAGAAATAGTGGGGGATAATTAAGGAGATTTTAGTCTTTTATCTTTCAAATGCATGCTGTGTGTACTCATTAGAATTGCCTCGATGAGGCAATTCTAATGAGTACACACAGCATACATATTCATTACAGAACACCGAAAAGATGTCTAAAAGTATCTCATTATGCCTCCTGACAGTAACCTCAGTGGCTCGAACTACCCCTGTCTCGAACAGATTTTCGAGGACCCAAAGGTGTTCGAGCCATTGAAGTTCGACTGTATATGAGGAGCAAAAAGGGGTAATGAAATGTTAACAGTTTTGTGTAGCTCTGAACAATTGTGACCTGGGCCCAGTTGTTCAAGGTATTGTTGGCTTAACGAGCTCGTTGGTGGTCAAATTGTTAACCATTGTAACAAACACAATATTTAGTACTCTGCTCTTTATGCTGGAAAATGTTAATATTTTCCAGCAAAATAGCAGAGCCTTAAATAGTAGCACTTGCATTTGTTTTAAAAAAGTAATCACTTTTTTTTTCAGCAAAACTATTGGAAAATTTGTCATATTAAATGGTCAGTTTGAACTAAATGTTAACTAACTACATCGTTAAGTTTTGGACAATGGCCTTGGCATACATAATGACTGTATTGATAGATGAAATGCTTTTAAGGTCGATTAGTACACCTTCAGGAGTGGTAACCATCAGGTTAGTTAACAAGTCTGTGTAATGAACACTTCTTGAAACACCACTTTATATGGAGAAAACTGGGGTTTACAGGGGTGTACTTCAGTCCAACCTGTATTAAGCAAGCACCTAAGGGATAATCAAAATGTTCATGCTTAAGACAGGTGCTTGCTTAAAGAAGGTGAATTTTAATAGGTTTTCCTTCATTGGGAACCAAATGCATGTATGCTTAAGACAGGTTGCTTGCTTAATAGAGGTGGCCACTATGACAGGTTTTACTGTATTTTTCTTATCTCTGCTCCAAGACCTAGATTGTAGGTACACATAAAAGTGGTTCAAATGAGCACCCACAATCTATGTTTGGATCAGGAGTAAGAAGAATATAATAAAATTTTCGTCAGAAAATTAACCATTTTGTAGTTATGAAAGAATGCGCTTTTTGTCACACCTGTGTGTGGTTGTAATGACTGTTTCCAAAATATTTTTATATCCCTTGTCAGTTGACCCTTACCCTTGTCCTGCTCAGCCCAGATATGTCTTATCTTTAAAACAACGTAGATCCAGATCAGATGGCTTCTGAAGAAGCCATCTGATCAGGATCTTCATTGTTTGTCATTCAATTTATGAATTTGCTGCAATAATTTGCATCAAGTGATTTGATTGGTTGATAATCAGTAGGGGGTGTGGCATATTTAAATATTCAGCAGGACAAGGGTTAAGATGCCCAGGAAAAACTGCATCTGAAAATATCGTCTGTATATGTCTTCTGCTGCATCTTCTTGCAAACTTTTTTAAAAAAAAATTTTCATACATGCAGACCGTGTGAACTCAGATCATACTGCTAGGAGCAGTCTGATCTGGGTCCTCACTGTTTACAACAATGAATTTTGATATAACCGGCAGTCAACAAAGCAGATGACAATTGTTGTGGCTGGCATTTTATGGGTTAAAGGAACAAAGTCTTACCTTAAGAGTAGATCTCTTTTTCAGAAAGGCTTGAATTACCAGAAATCAAACAGGAAGTCTCAAGAGTTTTCTCCTTTGTATGTGTTTGTTTGATTTGAGGTTTAACATCCCCTTCAACACTATTAAGTTCAATTTGGAGACACTACTTCCAATTTTGTTGGACTTTTACCCGACTTTGAGATGAAATGACATCTCAAGCCCTGCTGCCCAATGAAATCAATAGGGTTTATATGCATGGACGATCTGACATGCACCACTTTGCCTAGGCAGGCTTAGACCTTAGTGGTTTACCAGTGCTCATGTGTGGTAAGTTTCAGCTCTGCGTGGAAGCACCATGCAGCCCAATCTATTTCTCCAAGCCCCAATGAGCGGGGGCTGATTTCTCCCTTGGAAAAATGACTGAAAATATAGCGGGTGTGTCCATTTGTCTCAATTTGATTGGTGGAGCAAAGTTTCATACTAGGTGCTATAGCTTCGTTTGACTTGTAAGAATATATATTTTTTTCTCAATGAGAGAATGCTTTTTTGTTAATGACTTTATGTATGAAATAATATATTTGAAAATGATTAAATTGTTGTTTATGATTTTCTACAGTTTTCTCCCTTCCACTGCATCACGTGAAATGAACACCCACTTAACCCTACTTTATATAGAGAAAACAGGTTTAAGGGGGTATTCATTATTAGCTCACCAGAGCCGAAGGACCGGCCCTGATAGCTCAGTTGGTAGAGTGTCCGCTCCGGGGAACGGGAGGTCTCGGGTTGGATCCCGGGCTGCGACATACCAAAGTCGTTAAAAATGGTACTAGCTGCTCCTCGCTTGGCACTCAGATTTACGGGGTAGAGCTAGGACTGGTCGATCCAGTGTCAGGATAATGTGACTGGGTGTGGTATCATGTAATGTGTCTGGGACATGATACTTCAGTGAGGCAGCACTATAAACGTGAGCATTGAGCTCCCTGTCGCAACCAGACACCGTCGTGATATGACTGAAAAATTGTTGAAAGCGACGTTAAACCCGAATTCACACACACACACACACACCAGAGCCGGAGGCTCCAGGGGAGCTTATAGGATAGGCAGTTGTCTGTCTGTGTCTGCGTCAACACTTTCAAACGACATCTCCTCTGAAGCCACTGGGCCGATTGGGCCCAAATTTTATCTGTAGCATCCTTGGGCTGGAGGATTGATAGTTTGTGTTTTTTATGAAAATCGGCTCATGAGTTTGGTTGCTATGGCAACTTGTAGTTTCCATAGACTTATAATGTGGAAAATTGAAAAATGGCATTTACTGCCAAGCCTCGGCAGATATTTTGACAAAACTTTCATAGAAATGTTCCATAGGCAATCTCCTATCTGCCATATGTTATTTGGTCTTCTGCTCATTTTTATTGGTTGCCATGGAAACCAAAATGCAAAAAATAGAAAAAAAAAATACTTAAAAAATCATCTCCTCAGAAACCAAATGCTCTGGGAGGCTGAGACTTTATGAAAATATTCACCATATTTGCCTTTTCAGGTTTTATAGAACAAAATTAACTTCACTACAGCTGGTGTGTGGGAATGTGTGGCGGCGGTAAAACGTCTCCCTGCCCTAAATCATAGTGTAGATTATATTTTCTTGTCCTTTGGGATCATTGATTCCATTGTGGAATTGTGGCTGAAACTAGCTAGTCTGGCCCAGAAAACATATACACTCCATCTTTTTCCAGTTCTTTGGTGTATTCCTTGCTTCCGAAGGATAACCCTTTTATAGAACATATTTGTGTTTTTTTTATGAAATTTGGCCTTTTAGTTTTGTTGCTATGGCAACTTAGAGTTTCCATTGACTTATAATGGGGAAAACTGAAAAATGGCATTTACTGCCAAGTCGTTGCAGATATTTTGACAAAACTTACATAGACATGTTACTTGAGTAAACTTCTCTCAGCCCTATGCTTTTATGTCAACCTTGGGGTCCCCTAGGTTGTGCCGGGGCCATGCCCCACCCCCTCCACTTCACAAAATGTCTTATATCTCAGAAACCTTACAGATCCATATATATTCTTGTTCCTTATGATAAGATGCATTAAGTGACACCAACCTGGGGGTCCCCCGGGATGTGCCGGGGACATGCCCTGTCCCCTCTATTTCATAAAATGCCATTTATCTCAGAAACCATTTAGATCCCCACCCCTAAACTATATATATTCTTGTTCCTTATGCTAAGATGCATTAAGTGACACCAACCTGGGTCCCCCCCCCCCCGGGATGTGCTGGGGACATGCTCCACCCCCTCCCCTTCATAAAATGCCATTTATCTCAGAAACCATTGAGATCCCCACCCCTAAACCATATATACTCTTGTTCCTTATGATAAGATGGACTTAGTGACACTTACTTTGGGGTCCCCCGGGTTGTGCCAGGGCCATGCCCCACCCCCTCCACTTCATAAAAGGCTAAATATTCCAGAAAGCTTTGGGCTCCATTGGGCAGTGCCCACCTGAGCTCTGGTTTATGAAATTTGGCTCTTTGGTTTGTTTGCTATGGCAAGTTAAGAGTTTCCATTGACTTATAATGGAGAAAATTGAAAAATGACATTAATACCTCTCAAGATATTTTGTCAAACTTTCATAGAAATGTCCCTTTAATAATGTTCTTTTTGCCCTATTTGTTGCCACAGATGGGAAATAATTATTATTATTGTCAGTTGTCATCTGTTGTCTTCAAGCGACATCAGTCCTCTGAAGCCACTAGTCTGACTGGGTCGAAATTTAATCTGTAGCAGCTTTGGGTGCAGGGCTTCCATGGTTAATTAAGATACATTGCTGCCAGTGGGCAGTGGCCCCCTGAGCTCTGGTGAGCATTGTGGCCCATGGGCCTCTTGTTTTTTTAGCTCACCTGTCATGTAATGACGAGGTGAGCTTTTGGGATCACTTTTCGTCCGTCGTCCGTGCGTGCGTCCGTGCGTCCGTCCGTAAACAATTTCTTCAAACGACATCTCCTCCTAAACCACTGATCGGATTTTGACCAAACTTCACAGGAATGATCCTTAGGTGGTCCCCTTTCAAAATTGTTCAAATGGTTCCGGTCCATTGCACACCAAGGTCACGGGAGCTAAAAATAGATTTTTTGCACTGAAAATTTAAAAAATCTTCTTCTCTGAAACCACAAGGCCCAGGTATATTTGGTATGAAGCTTCATCTAGTGGACCCCTACCAAGATTGTTCAAATTATAATGCTGGGGCCAAAAATGCCCCCGCCCCGGGGCCCTTTGGTTTTACATAGGATTATTTAGGGAAAATCTTCAAAAATCTTCTTCTCTGAAACCACAAGGCCCAGGTCTTTGATATTTGGTATGAAGCTTCATCTAGTGGATCCATACCAAGATTGTTCAAATTATACTGCTGGGGCCAAAAATGCCCCCGCCCCGGGGCCCTTTGGTTTTTGTCGCGCCTGCTATTAGCATGGCGCGATATAGGCGCCCGGTTTTTCGTCCGTTCGTTCGTCCGTTCGTCAAGGCGTCAACATTTGCGACCACCCGCTAGCGTTCACCCTAATGGTCAAGTTTATTTCTCAAGAACTATAAGAGCTTCATTAATGATACTTGGTACAAACTTGTATCTGGGGATGACAACTTACATGCAAGCATCCATATTTGACCTTGACCTACATTTCATGGTTCACTGACTTTGTAAAATATTGCGACCACCCTAGCGTTCACCCTAATGGTCAAGTTTATTTCTCAAGAACTATAAGAGCTTTATTAATGGTACTTGGTACAAACTTGTATCTGGGGATGGTAACTTAAATGCAAGCATCCATATTTGACCTTGACCTATATTTCATGGTTCACTGACTTTGTAAAATATTGCGACCACCCTAGCGTTCACCCTAATGGTCAAGTTTATTTCTCAAGAACTATAAGAGTTTCATTAATGATATTTGGTGCAAACTTGAATCTGGGGATGGCAACTTAAATGCAAGCATCCATATTTGACCTTGACCTAAATTTCATGGTTCACTGACTTTGTAAAATATTGCGACCACCCTAGCGTTCCCCCTAATGGTTAAGTTTATTTCTCAAGAATTATTAGAGCTTCATTAATGATACTTAGTACTAGCTTGCATTTGAGAATGGAATCTTTTGTGCAAGCATCTATGGTTGACCTTGACCTACATGTCATGCTTCGATGATTTTGCGCCCCCACAGGCGCGACATAGCCTTCGGCGGAATTCTTGTTCATAGACTTGTATTGGGAAAATCTTTAAAAATCTTCTTCACTGAAACCGCAAGGCCCAGGTCTTTGATATTTGGCATGAAGCTTCATCTAGTGGACCTCTACCAAGATTGTTCAGATTATAGCCCTGAGGCCAAAAATGCCCCCGCTCCGGGGCCCTTTGGTTTTTCATAGACTTATATAGGGAAAATCTTTAAAAATTGTCTTCTCTGAAACCACAAGGCCTAGGTCTTTGATTTTTTTGTATGAAGCTTCATCTAGTGGACCTCTACCAAGATTGTTCAAACTATAGCCCTAAGACCAAAAATGCCCCCGCTCCGGGGCCCTTTGGTTTTACATAGGCTTATATATGGAAAATCTTTAAAAGTTGTCTTCTGTGAAACCACAAGGCCTAGGTCTTTGATATTTGGTGTGAAGCTTCATCTAGTGGACCTCTACCACGATTGTTCAAATTATAGTGCTGGGGCCAAAAATGCCCCCGCCACGGGCATTATAGTGCTGGGGCAAAAAATGCCCCCGCTCCGAGGTCCTTTGGTTTTACATAGACTTATTTAGTGTGAAGCTTCATCTAGTGGACCTCTATCAAGATTGTTTAAATTATAACCCTGGGGCCAAAAATGCCCCCCACCCCGGGGCCATTTATCTTTAAAAAAATCTTCTCTGAAACCGCAAGGCCGAGTTCTTTGATATTTGGTGTGTAGCTTCATCTAGTGGACCTTTGCCCAGATTGTTCAAATTGTATCCTTTGTTGATATTTGGTATGAAGCTTCAACTTTTTGCACATTATAGCCCTGGGGTCAAAAATGGCCCTCCCCGGGGCCCACTTGTTATATGGATCAGGTGAGCGATCCAGGGCCATCATGGCCCTCTTGTTCTTATTTCTGCTCCAAGACATAGCTTGAGGGTACTTGTTAGATAGAACTGCCTCATCGAGGCGGTTATAATGAGCATCCACATCCTATGTTTGCAGTATATATAAGAAAAATATCGGTGATTTTCATCAGAAAAGTAGCCATGTTGGGTATGTAAAATGCACTATAACGCACGGGTGTGTTATCGTAATGAATTCATTTGTCAGTTTCTTGCAAAAGAATGTTTGGCGGCTTTAGGGGAATGGGAACACTGCAGGGGAGGCAACTCGAAGAAAAATATTACAAAAGAATCGCTTTTCTTGTGGTGTAGCCATTTCCCTTACCCCGGGTTGCTTAACCCTTGTCCTGCTAATCCCGGATATGCCTTATCTTTGAAACAATGTAGATCCAGATCAGATGGCTTCTGACGAAGCCATCTGATCTGGATCTACATTGTTTGCCATTCAGATTGTGAATTTGTTGCAATAATTTGCATCAAGTAATCTGATTGGTTGATAATCGGTAGTGGGTGTGGCATATATAAATATTCAGCAGGACAAGGGTTAAGTGTAGTCTTCCAGCTTTGAAATTGGACACGTCCATTCTTACAATTCGGCACATAATTATCCCCACGCTTTAAAAAAAAACGTTCGGGGATATTGTGAACGCCTCCGTCCGTCCGTCACGCTATCTCCTCCTTAACCACTGGTCGGAAGGTAACCAAATTTGGTACACAGCTTCCTTACATAATGAGGGCGTGCAACGTCACATTTATTTTTGGCCCCGCCCCCAGGAGCCTTTGGGAGGGGTCAAAAGGTCAAATATCAGTTAAATTCAATTTCAAAGTCAATTTTATAGATTTTGAAACCAAACTTTGCATAAGTAATGATTGATGATATATGTTACACATATTGAACGGGATTTTGGCTGCGACCCCTGGGTCATGCCAAAGGGGTCGGACTTGGGGGGGGGGGGGGGTCAGGGGGTCAAAATTCAAATTTTACCGAATACAGTCATATGGAATATTAAATTGAAGGGGGTGATTTGTAGAATACAATACAAGTAAAATTTTGACCCTGGGGACAGATTGGGGTCCTGGGGGAGGGGTCAAAGGATTAAAATTTAAGTTTTTTTTGGAACATAGCCATGTGGCATATCACATTGAATGGCATGATTAGTAGAATATAATACAGGTAATATTTTGACCCTGGGGTCAAATTAGGGCCCAGGTTGAGAGGTTTTCGGTACTTTGCCCCTCTGTAGAAAGCGTGGGGATTTGCGATGGCGCGCCATCGACAGTATTCTAGTTTAATCTTGGGATGGTTCATTACGAGTTGTCTCATCCGTGGATCTACGGTGTAAGCATAGGCATCTGTACCGGTTAATAGGGAAAAAACTGCATACCAAATTGTCATTTTCATTGAGGCAGACGATAATTCATGAAACATGCTCAAAGTATATTAACCCTGTTTGTACCAAATGGAATCTTCCTCCTAATATATAGCAGGAGTATATTTCAAAATCTGGGGGTGTCAGGGTGTTTTCTTCAAAACTTGTTTGGAAATTGGCTGAACTTTTTGCAAACAGCGCAGGCCCTGATCAGACACCGCGTTCTGATCTGGGCCTGAACTGTTTCCCCACTACCCGTTTTGCGGTTTCCGGTACAAAATGGGTTAACGCTAAACAACCGGTAGTCACTTTACCAGGGCAAATCTCGCCTTTGATGTCTTCTTAAATACACATTTCTGCATCCTTACGTATATTTTGTGTCGCGCCTTAACACCACCAAGCGAAAAAATCCAAGAAACACTCGAAAAGTGTACACAGCAAAAACCTCGGAGATGCGCAGTCTGATCCGAGTCTTCGCTATGCCCTGTATGGCTCACTGTAAATCCCAAGCTTCTTCATGTAGACATTGATCAGACTGAGACAGGCCGAGCTGACTCTGTCCTGTCAGAACTTGTGTGACATGTCCGAACAAACTTTTCGCTTGTCGCGGTGCGGTCATATTGACGTAACGTAACGTAAGCGTCATTACTTGTATGTTTGGTAAACAATGAATCAGTGATGAAAATATTAGAGTACATGATTTTGATAAAAACATGTTTGTTTGTTTTGATGTTTTACGTCCGCGTCAACACTATTTAGGACTTTTTGAAGACGCACATGTACTTCTACTCGACATTGAGATGAACTGACATGTCAAGCCCAATCACCCAACGAATCCGCTAGGCATTGAGGGACGGTCCGAATCGCACCGCTTTTCCTGGGCTGGCTTAGACTTTCTAAACGGTATGTCAGTACTCAAATCAGCATTGCACGGAAGCATCATGCAGCCCAATCTATTTTCCCGATGGGCGGGAGCGCGATTAAAACCTGTATGTGCCCTACCCTCTTTGAAAGGACCAACTGTACAGGGCCAGGGCGTTGTCAGATGGAAAAGGCTGAATATTTGTTGTATGTTTATCCGTGTTGTCAATAATTACTAATGGGCCCCGTCAAGCGATTTTGGTACTTATCGCCTATGCGAGCAGCGAAGGTTCAGGCGAGCCTGCGCATCCGCGCAGTCTCGCCAGAACCTTCGCTGCTCGCTTATACAAGCAGTGAATCAAGAGGAACCTTTAGACAGAAAGCCATATCCCTGGTCCATCTGAATGGCTGGGCATGCGCAGTTAAAATTTGTCATGACGAAATGCTCGAAGACACAAATTCGCTTGGCGCGGCTTACTTGATCCGCCTCATGTTGCATCACATCGAACAAGGGTCAGAACAGTCTGATCAGCACCTTATCGTTAGCGCTTGGAAGAGTTCAGTACCTGTGGTGTTCAAGACTAGCTCGTCGGTTTGTGACGTACCTGTTAGACACATAGAGGATCTTACATGAGTGATCGTGTATTATTAAATTTATTAAACGAGTTGAGGAAAAGGGATAAATGCGAGGCTTTGCCGAGCATTTTATTCCTTTTCCTCAACGAGTTTAATAAATTCAATAATGCATGGGCACGAATGCAAGATTCTATTTATAATATGACATTTAAAGCGTATTTTATTCACGATTGTTTACAAAAATGTCAATATTCCGCCGTTAGTAAACGCGACGTCGTTAAGGACGTCGTACATGTAACGTTACGGAACGTATGTAGCTTATTTGCATATTTAATCCACTAGTGGATTATCGAAAATAATACATCGCGTTATTACACTCTCAGACGCGACGTCATATGATAAAAAGATATAAAGCGTATTAGCTTTTCACTGCCAATGTCCACGTGACTATCACTCCAGGTAACTGTTGTTTACAGAAAATAGCCGCGAAATTCTCATCGCTGGGAAGTCATAGGGTTGCGTAAGGGGATTATCTATAGAATCAGTTCAATCTGAACTGGAATCATGTGGTGGGTTTGACAGTGCAGACCCAGATCAGATGCCGCACAACAGTATATATACTGTTTGCTTACAGTACAGGAATTGCAGGGTTAAGTCGCCGTTCAGGACCGCATCACGCAAATACGCCTTTGACGCCATTGAACCCCACTTTTATATAGCAAAACTGGGGTTTACAGGGGTAAACTTTTTTTTCTTATTTCTGCTCTAAAATATAGATTGTGGGTATTCGTTAGACCCGCCTCGATGAGGCAGTTCTAACGTGTACCCAGAATCTATATTTTGAGCAGAAATAAGAAAAATATCACCATTATTCGTCTTAAATTTTCATTTTTACGGCGGTAAAATTTTAAAGTGTATTTGTATAGGCGTGTTTTCGTCATGTTTTAGTCTACACTAAGATTCAGTCCACGCACCAGTACTGTCAGTGCTTTGATTCATATAGGAGCGGAAAATATTAAGCCTCAGTAACTACGGTTCTCATTCAAATTACGCAACTGTGTGCCATTTTGAATTAGTTTTGACAGACTGTCATATGGCATCCGCTTCAAAGTTTATAGGCGGATATTTTACTTAGCTATCTCAAACTGTCTTTCGTTTTGGATGAATTGAGGTTAAATGTCCCCGTCAACACTAGGTCATTTTGGAGACGCTGTTTCCAATTTTGTGGGACTTAATTTTACCCGACATTGAGATGAAATGACATCTCAAGCTCTGCCGCCCAATGAAACCAAAAGGCTAATATGCATTGGACGGTCCGACTCACACCACTTTGCCTGGGTAGGCTTGGTCCTTCTAAGCGGTTACCAGTGCTCATGCGAGTTAGTTTCAGCTCTGCGTAGTGGCACAATGCAACCAAATCTATTTCTCCAAGCCCCGGGGAGCTGTGTTTCGGATTCATAGTTTTACAGTGAAATTCTGCTATTTAATAATTAAACCCACCTAAAATTAAGACTAATTCGGCTTAAAAAAGGTCTATTTATTCTTTCTTTGTGTTTTCTGCATACAGTGACCACTTTTGGGACTGTTCAAAAGTGGTCTAACATACCACTTTTGGGACTGTCCAGAAGTGGTCTTAAAGACCACTTTTGAACAGTCTCAAATGTGGTCCTAATATAGGAAATTTACTGTAAAAACTTGACACAATGTTCATGCAATTCAGCATCCCTTGCAAACCAGTTTGTCGGTTTTTTATATGTAGACACAATACTCGCGATACGCGGTCGTGATTTGATCTACTGTACAAATGACTCCCAAACTGTGATTTATTGCTCAACAGTTCACTGTTAGAGCTTATTTATTTCTTATGATGTGCCAAGGCAAAAACGTCTTCTGTGGCATCTCTCGGACTCTTGTTCGTAAAGATCATCCTGAGAGTATGTAAAGCCAGATGGACACTACGACCACACACTCGTATGCTAAAATGACGCATTTCTTATCTTTAGAACTAACATTTTTCACATGATTTTTTTTTATATTTTCTTCTTTTTTTCTAGTTCAAACATATATTGTGGTGCTCGTTAGAACAGCCTAATCAAGGCGGTTCTAACGAGCACCATAATCTATGATTTTAGCTAAAATAAGGATGATAATGAACACCCCCGTAAACCCCACTTTTCATTATATAAAGTGGGGTTTAGAGGGGTACTCATTACATGTCCTTGTTAACCTGATTTTCCTGGAAATAGACGGGGTACATAGAATTTTCATCATGCAGAAGTGCTGGCTGTGATCAAACATCGCGATTGCGCAGGCTGTTCTGATCCTGAGCTGGCTACCCAGCGACTATAAAGCACATTTTCCCATGACTCACAGACTTTGTTTTAACACTATTTCGGTCATTTTCGGCTTTGTAGGACTTTTACTCGACATTGAGATTTTATTTTTTTAAGTCCCCATCAACACTGTTTAGGACATTTCTGCTTCCAATTATGTTGGACTTTTACCCGACATTGAGATGAAATTACACCCAAGACCCGTCGTCCAAACAAACCAAAAGGTTTTATATGTAAGGCACGCTTTGCCTGGGCAGGCTTACACCCTCTGAGCGGTTTACCAGTACTCATGTGCGTGCGGTTGGTTTCAGCGTGTAAGCATCATGCAGCCCAATCTATTTCTCTAAGCCCTGATGGGCGGGACTATCCGACATTGAGATAAGTGACACCTCAAGCCCTTTACCGCCCATTAAACAATTAGGGTTTGCATGTGTGTACACTTTCTTTTCTTATTTTTGCTCAAATAAAAAAAAAACACGCCTAAATAATTTTGACCCCCTTGAACCCCACTTTTATATAGTAAAACTGGGGATTACAGGGCTATATTTTGAACAGAATATCACAATTTTTTATCTTAAAATATTCGTTTTTTCGGCGGTAAAATTTACAATGTATTTGTATAGGCGTGTTTTAGCTAATGAGTGCCTGTCACGCGCACCCATCAAAGGTAAAAAAAAAAAGCACTGACAGCGCCGGTCTGGATGCAGGCGGGGAAAATGGTGATGCTCTTGAACTTTACCCAATTCAATAATGAAAATCACTTCCCGGTACTTGCGGACCCCTTATTTATATTACGCTGTGTTTATGAACCCATATACGCATAGTGTTCCCAAAATTGAAACTGGCAAACAGAGAAGACCCATACAAGACACCAAAAGATGCAATAGAACGCGACCTCTCATCATGTTCTTCACTATTTGCTTAATGTACGGTAGCTGTTGTAATGTGGTTGATCGTTAATGGACCCAGAGTAACTAAGCACAGAAGCTTTTCGTTGCTGATGTCCATGTAACTATCACTGATTGGTAGGAAATCCAGATAAAGGTTATTTACAGAAATAGTCGCGCTGTTCTTATCGCTGTGGGGTCAGAGTGTTGCGAAATCTTAAATGCGTCTACACAATCTGGACTGGAATAAAGCGTTGGGTTTTGGTAAAGAGTGAACCCAGCAGGCACATGTCGCAGGGGCAACGTCAAATCAACGTCGGTGCAACGTCATGACGTTACACCGACGTAGATGTGACGTTGCATAAAAGTCATGACGTTGTACCGACGCTGATGTGACGTCACAATTACGTCATGTATCTGCTGGGAAGACCCAGATCAGATGCCGCAGATAGCTGCGTCTGATCTGGTTTTACACTGTTTGCTTACAGTGCAGATATTTTTGAAATCCGGGTAACGGTTATTTATAGCATCACTATTCTTCTCCTGTGACGTCAGGTCTGGTCCGGTGATCTGGGTCATTGGAAAACAGTTTAACCCAGATCAGACTGATCAAGAGTTTTCACTGTTTACTTGCAGTACATGAATTTCAAGGTTAAACGAAACAGTCTTAGTCCCTTTTCAAGACTACATACTCTCTGAGACAATCGACCCAACAGTTCTGTCAGTACTTCGATTTTTAAGGCGGTCGTTACTGTAAGTGCAGTGTTTGTCACCTACACTTTCTCTTCTTTCAATAGTTGTTTTCCGCATTCATGGCTTTTCCTGGGTAACTTTTTACAACGAATACACTTGCTGACCTCCGTTCGGTGGTGGTTAAGGCGAATTAAACAGCATATATGGCCTTCAATTTGCATGCGTTTTTTTTTTTTTTTTTTTTTTTTTTTTTTTTTACAGGATGCTTACGATCAATTATTCTGACACGTCAGGTGTCATTAACACACCAGGATAAAAGTCGGCTTTACGCGACGCGATAGGGTTGCGTGATAGCTCAGTGGTTAGTGCACTTGCCTCTGATGCTAGAGGTACCGGGTTCGATCCTCGGCAGCGGCGATAAAATTTCGGTGTCCGAACACGCTCCATTGGCATCATTTGCAGGGATGAATGTCATAAAGTGCACCGTCCTTCGGATCGGGACGTTAACTGGAGGCCCCCTGTGCAGGGAGAACCATCCCCTGTGCAGGTAAAAGATCCCTACCGTAATTACATGATTACTATGTAGGCTTTCATCCTGCAAAACCTGGTGTGTATGTAATATACACCTGCGGTAATGGTCAAATGTGACCGACGCAGTATCAGTAGATAGATAGATAGATAGATAGATAGATAGATAGATAGATAGATAGATAGATAGATAGATAGATAGATAGATAGATAGGTTGACACTCTGTCGACGAGGGTTGGATCCCCAGCCGAGAACATCAGAAGAAAAACAGAAAGAAAAGAAAAAAAAACTCAACATCTCATAAAACAACTAGGACTTTTTTCCAAAAAGCCAAACTTGTATTTTGACAGAAAGAAAATAGTCCCTTAGTTCATCGGTATCGTACTTGTGTAAGATATTTAAAATAAATAATACTTCACCAAGCTTTGGTAAAAAATTGAAATTAAATAAATTTTCTCCTGGAAACACTTCCTAATCAAAGAATTTATGATTTAGTATTTTCTTACGAGTATTGGTGATACAAACCGGAATCCTCACCGGTATCATTATTATTATTTTATGAAAGTAGTTCTCCAGAAGTCTTAGACCACCTACGGTGCAATACGCGCCAGTGACTGACACTTGTGCATGGGGAACGGCATTCTGTACGTGTCGAGGTCACCGGATGCTGGCGACGACGAGTTCGTCCCAGGAGTTTAGCGGTTCTATAAGCAGCACTTCTGCATGGCCAAGCCGGTAGGAGATGATGAGGGCTTGTACCAACGTCTGGATCGTTACGCACTCATCCTGCCTGCTGGCTGGGAATAAGACTTACGGCCAGTCTTCTTCCTGGAACACTAGCCGCGCGTTTTCCTGTATGGAAATTTGCATAGGCATGCTTCATTTGCAGCCTAAGACCGATGGCCAAAATCGCGCGGCCCCAAGAGAGAGCACCGTTGACCTAATTTCTGCTCCCGAGCACAGTAGAGAAATCGCGGTCTGCAGCCGAATTGGCACTGATTACTCTACGTTTTTGGCTCAATTTAGACCGGCTGTCAAAATATCTGAAACTGTCAGTGCTTCACTTTCCTCGGTAGGGCACAGGCAGTCCAACGCAATTGACTCTTGTTGGACAAACTGTCGCGATTCGCAGCTCAGAGGTACATAACTTACGTCTCGCTGTGGAGCTATGGAGTATGTCCGCTCGACCCTGACAGACTTAAAACGTTTAAACTTGAACGAACGAACGAACGAACGAACCTCTGAGTTATTCTTCGTCTGACTGCTGAATGGTTAACTTCAATTATATTGACCTGAATGGCTGTAAATTGAGAGGTACTGTGACATCACAATGATTTACAGGTCTTATTTGTTTGCCGTTAACCTTGTTATCTAAGACACACTTCAGAACTGGATTCAATAAACAAACAAAACAATTTCTAAATGATTCATTCATATTTTTTTTCAGTTTACTTGGAAACACAATCATCTTGTGTCATAAAAGTCAGATAAATAACGGATTTAATTCATACGTAGCAAACATATTAAATCTTCAGTAAAATGCTCACATCACGCAAACACGCCTATATAATACTTACCCCCTTGAACTCCACTTTTATATAGTAAAACTGGGGGTTTACAGGGGTATATCTTATTTTTTTCTTATTTCTGCTCCAAAATTTAGATTGTGGGTACTCGTTAGAACCGCCTCGATGAGGCGGTTCTAACGAGTATCAACAATTTATATTTTGAGCAGAAATAAGAAAAATATCACAATTTTCATCTTAAAATTTTCCTTTTTTCGGTGACAAAGGTTACAATGTATTTGTATAGGCGTGTTTTCGTAATGACAAGCACAACAAAATGTATGAATGCATAAATTCTTTCATATTTTTATGTTATAGAAATGTTTCTCCTTTCTTCTACTTTCTTAGAAAAAGGAGTAGAAGAATACAAATAAATAAATAACACGAGCACATCTAAATGAATGAGTGAGTGAGTGAGTTTTAGTTTTACGTCCCACCAACAGCTAAGGTCATACGGAGACGGGACCTCGGTTTAAAGACTCATCCGAAAGTCTGAAGAAGCCCGGGATCGATCCTGTGATCCCTTGTTTACAAGGCGAGTAGTGTAACATCTGCACCAAAGAGGCTTCTAACTCTAAATGAATGAATGAATCTTATTGTTAAAATTCTCTTTTTTCTCTCCTTCACTAAGTCGCACCTACTTTTGTCTGCTGGCTACCTGTTCATGCAGCTCTTTGATTAGGTCATGCGATATCCCGAACCCCCCCCCCCCCCCCCCCCGGGACAAAATCCCCATTTTGGTAAATGTGGAAAAAAATCCACTGGATAAACAAATCCCCCTCACCGACTAAATCCCCCTCTCTTTATGTCATGTCGAACACATAACGAAAACATGCTTATACAAATACAATGTCATTTTACCGCCTAAAATAAAAGCATTTTATGCTGAAAAATTTTGATATTTATCTTATTTCTGCTCAAAATATAGTTTGTGGGCACACGTTAGAACCGCCTCATCTAACGAGTACTCACAATCTATATTTTTGAGTAGAAATAAGAAAAATAAGGTTTACCCCTCTAAACCCCAGTTTTACTATATAAAAATGGGGTCCAAGGGGTCAAAATTATATAGGCGTGTTTTCCTGAAGAAAATCCACCCCCACCCCCAACCGGACATAGACAGAACCCCCCTTGCTCTAAATTAGACTGAAACTATGCATCTAAATGAATAGCATTACAAAACAACAATTTAACATCACAATGAAAACAGTATACACATCAGAAAACACACCAGAAAGTAGTTTTGCTCAAAAACAAAGATTGTACATAAAATATATTGTTTTTGAGCAGAAATATAAAAAATATCGGAATCTTTTTCCGTATATTTGAATGTGTGTTTTCGCATGGGTTTACAGGGGTATACATTTTTTTTCATTATTATTTCTACTTGAAAACTTATTAAAGGGTAAATACAATTATGTCTTTTCTCTTTGATCTTACAAATATTTTTTTTTCTTTAATACCACAGAAAAAGAAAGAGAATTCCTTAATTATTGTCCGGGACCCAGTTGGTAGCAGCTGATTACAGAAATAATTTGTTGACAGGATAATGAATCACATTGGAAAATTCTGTTTGATTACTGTGATGACTTTCAACACATTTCTTTATAATTTTTATAATGTAAATTAAAGGTAATCAGGATCATGATAATTGAACATGTCACTTCATTGACTTGAATGACTTTAATCTCTTGCCATGACTATAAAATGTTCTTGTATCATGGCCTACTTTTTTTCCTTTGAAGTTGTCGAGTGATTATTTTCAATAACTTACTTTTTGACGACTAAGTATGTTCTAGAAAGGGTCATCCTTTGGAAGCAAGGAATACATCACAGAACTGGAAAATATGGAGTGTACATGTTTTCTGGGCCAGACTAGCTAGTTTCGGCCATTTAGGCCTCATCAGTGGCCCTCAAATATTTTCAAAATTCCGCAATGGAATCAATGATCCCAAAGGACAAGAACATATAAACTACACTATGGCGTAGGGCAAGGAGAATTTTTACCGCCGCCACACATTCACAAACAACAGCTGTAGTCACATTAAATAAGTTCTAGAAAGGGTTATCTTTTGGAAGCAAGGAATGCATCACAGAACTGGAAAATATGGAGTGTACAGGTTTTCTGGGCCAGACTACCTAGTTTCGACCATTTAGGCCTCATCAGTGGCCCTGAAATATTTTCAAAATTCCACAATGGAATCAATGATCCCAACGGACAAGAACATATAAACTGCACTATGATGTAGGGCAGGGAGACTTTTTACGGCCGCCACACATTCCCAGACAACAGCTGTAGTGACGTAAGATAAGTTCTAGAAAGGGTTATCTTAAGTCTGGTAGGCGGGGCTTAGGTCAGTTGGTTAACTATGGTTAAATATAGGTGCAAGTGTGGTATAACTAAATACTATATAACACGAATATGTCAAGTCAGATTATGGGTGCAATTTGTTTTGATTAAAACAAAGAGAAACATATTGTTTCTCTTTGTTTTAATCAAAACAAATTGCACCCATAATCTCACTGAGGATACAGGAAATTCATTGTTAAGAGCACACCAGAAAGCTCTTTGATTAGATCATGCGACAAGCAGCAGTGATGGGGGACAGCATTTTTTTTTATTTTTTTTTTCTTTTTTTTTTGCAATATTTTATTTCAAAATGTGGGTATACTTTGAAAAGCACTGTCTAGTTTTGATGACTGTACACTAAAGTATCATGTATATGCTTAATCAGATGAAATAGAGTATCCTTTTTACTAATAAACCCCTTTTCTGAAGTCCTGTCTTTTTCCTTTGTTACAGAAAAAGTGTTATATTCTCATTGTCTGCAGACTTTGTTTGGTTCCTTTTCAGAATAAAAATGTGAGAAACTAAAATTTAGTTCCAGAAAAAATATGAATTCTGTCTTGTTTGTGATTTCAGAAAGCATGGACTGTATCTGAGCAGGCTCATCCCTGGTTCACTGTTTATGTTGCTGTGTTTGTTGATATTTCTCCAGAGTTGTGCAGAATGAGATTCAGTGCTTAGAGATAAAAACAAGTGTAAGATGCGTGACCTTCAGGTCAAGCATATATTTGTTCTGTTGATTATAATTTCAACATGGATGCCACTCTTCATTAGCAGTCCACTAATTCAGTGCTTAGAGATAAAAACAAGTGTAAGATGCGTGACCTTCAGATCAAGCATATATTTGTTCTGTTGATTATAATTTCAACATGGATGCCACCCTTCATTAGCAGTCCACTAATTGCTGGCTGGAATTCAAAATGAGAAACAACATTGGGCGACTGTTTCATGCTCAATTAAAATCAGTGTAAACTGATTGATTGGTCATGATACAAAACAAATATAACACTGTAACTTGACACTGTTCAATATCTATTACTTATTCATTGTTAGAATTTAGTCTCATTGGTGATTTTACTGTTGAATTTTGAAAATATTTGAGGGTCACTGATGAACATATTTAACGTCACTACAGCTGGTGTCTGGGAATGTGTGGCGGCCGTAAATTGTCTCCCTTCCCTACATCATAGTATAGTTCATAGTTTCTTGTCCTTTGGGATCATTGATTCCATTGTTGAATTTTGAAAAAATTGAGGGTCACTGATGAGGCCTGATTGGCCAAAATTAGCTAGTCTGGCCCAGAAAACATGTACACTCCATATTTTCCAGTTCTGTTGTGAATTTCCTGCTTCCAAACGATAACCCCTTCTAGAACATATGCCACATATACATGGGTATAGCTAAACAGCGAAAGGAAGGTTCATTTCGCGAAAGGAAGGTTCCTTTCGCGAAAGGAAGATTTTCCTACGAAAGGAAGATATTTATGAGCCCTGTGGTGATATTTGATGTATATAGGGATACTTATGAAACAATTTAGTGGATATGGGGTACTTTTGCAAAAAAGATAAAAATAATAAAAATAAATAATAATAATAATAATAATAGACATACGGGGATAAAAAACAAACGTGTATTTTCCTTTCCGCGAAAGGAGGGTATTGGATGAAAGGAAGATATTTATGAGGCCTATGGTGGTATTTTATGTATATAGGGATACTATGGACTAGTTTAGTGGATAAGGGCTACTTTAGCAAAAAATAAAAAAATAAAAAAAAAAATAAATAATAATAATACACATACGGGGATAAAAGCAAACAAGTACATGTATTTTCCTTTCCGCGAAAGGAAGGTATTGGACGAAAGGAAGATATTTATGAGGCCTATGGTGGTATTTTATGTGTATAGGGATACTTATGAAACAGTTTAGTGGAGATTGGGTACTTTTGCAAAAAAAAAAAAAAATAATAATAATAATAATAATAATAATAATAATAAATAATAATAATAATAATAATAATAGACATACGGGGATAAAAGCAAACGTGTATATTCCTTTCCGCGAAAGGAAGGTATTGGACGAAAGGAAGATATATATGAGGCCTACGGTGGTATTTTATGTATTGTTTGTTTGATTTGAGGTTTAACATCCCCGTCAACTCTGTAAAGGTCATTTTGAAGACGTCGCTTCCAATTTTGAGGGACTTTTACCCGACATTGAGATGAAATGGCATCTCAAGCCCTGTCGCCCAATGAAACCAATCGGGTTTATAAGCATGGACGGTCCGAATCGTGTGCACTGCTTTGCCTGGGTTGGCTTAGATCCTCTAAGCGGTTTACCAGTACTCGTGTGCGGGTCGGATTTAGCTCTGCGTGGAAGCATCATGCAGCCCATATATTTATTCAAGCCCCAATGTGCGAGGGCCGTGGTGTTTTGTGTATATAGGGATTCTTATGAAACACTTTAGTGGAAATTGGGTAAACTAAGAAGTTTTAGAACAATAAAAAAATGGAAAGATAATGAATAGCCCAATTTTTGCACTGTTTTTATGACTGGTTTGCTCTTATTTCACTCATTAAATCAATAAATACTTATATTTGGGTCAATTTTGTTTGTTTGTTTGTTTGTTTGAGGTTTAACGTCCCCGTTAACACTGTAAAGGTCATTTTGGAGACGTTGCTTCCAATTTTGTGGGACTTTTACCCGACAGGGACATGAAATGACATCTCAAGCCCTGTCGCCCAATGAAGCCAATAGGGTTATAAGCATGGACGGTCCGACACTCACACCGCTTTGCCTGGGCAGGCTTAGATCCTCTAAGCGATTTACCAGTACTCGTGTGTGGGTCAGATTCAGCTCTGCGTGGAGGCATCATGCAGCCCATATATTTCTTCAAGCCCCGATGGGCGGGGGCCGTGGTGTTTTATGTATATAGGGATACTTATGAAACACTTTATTGGTAATGGGGTAAACCAAGAAATTTTAGGACGAAAAAAAAAATGGAAAGATAATGAATAGCCCAATATTTTGCTCTGTTTTTATGACTGGTTTGCTCTTATTTCACTCGTTAAATCAATAAATACTTATATTTGGGTCAATATGACACGAGGTGTGTTAACGCCGATGTTTTTTTTTTTTTCTTTTTTTTCTTTTTTGGTCGTTTGCTGCAACTTTTTGCAAGCATTTATATTTTTGCACATAAAAATCACCACCAGCCTTAAAGGTGCATTATTGAGCTATCTGGAAAAAATGCTTCCAAAAATAAAATGCATATAGCCGGTATTTTTCTTTAAAACAATACAAACGAATGCATTTTATGCAAAAATGCGAACAATTATGAAGACAGGTAAACGAGTTTGAGAGGGATTCCCTAACTAGGTTTCGAACACTAGTTAGATCTACTTTTTTTTTTGAGTTCGTGACAAAAATAGAATCCCCATATATGACGTTATGCGACGTTCATTTTTGGCCTTGTTTGCTTAGGCCATGCCGTGAATCGGAAAAAAATATGACGCTGAATACATGCCATAAGTAACGACACTCAGAGACGATACTGTCGCCATGTATGTGTAAAGTGACAGATTTATTTTTAGAACAGAAATTCCGAACACATGTTCAGAGCGAAGGGTAAACACGAATGAAAACGACCATTTTTACAAAGTTCTGAAGCTGTATTTGGCTCCAAAAGTGTACACATGACAAAGGAGTATGCATTGAAGATAAAAACCAGAAAAAAAAATTTGAGACCCGGAAGCTCAATAATGCACCTTTAAAGGAGCCGTCTGATCTGGGACCACAATGTTTGCAATTTTGACAACAAAGCAGACGACCATTGTTGTGATTGGCATGTTAAAGGGTTAAATGACATAAGGCACGTGTCAATAATTGATCCAATTGTCTAAAAATGCTTAAACTTTAACAGGTGTTCTCGTTAATCCACAATCAAGGTATTATATAATAAGCCGGGCGTCTGATTAGACCCGTTTCAAGGGATGCTTTCTGTCTGTTGATTTGACTTCTGATCAGACTGCGCGAATGCACATGATTCAAAAGAAGCAAAGTACGGAAAATAAGGCCTTGGGTAAATGTTTTTTGAAATCAAACAAATTTATGTTCTAACAAAATTGCACGGATTTTTCTTTCAAAAACCAAAAAATAAAAACACCTCTTACTATTTTTTTTTTTTTTTTTTTCGTGGACAAAACATTCATTTTGAAAATTGGTAATTTCCAATTAAAAATAAATTATTATTATTATTATTATTATTAAACATTTTTTGTGTGTGTGTGTGGAAAAACCTTCCTTTCGTAGACAAAACCTTCCTTTCGTAGACAAAACCTTCCTTTCGCAGACAAAAACTTCCTTTCATAGAAAAAACCTTCGTTTCGAAATTTGGTAATTTTGCAGAAAATATACGAGTGCAACGCTATATACAATAATGTATAATAATAAAACCTTTCTTTCATAAACAAAACCTTCCTTTCGCAAACAAAATCATCCTATTGCAAACAAAACCTTCCTTTCACGAAATGAACTTTCCTTTCGGGAAATAAAAGGTCTAGTCGAAATAAAAGGTCCAGTCAATCCCCATATGCCCCAACTTTTGTAAAATACCATATTCCAATCAAATCACTATATATTATAACCTTTTATATGTAAATGCACTCCTAGTACCTCAGAAATACCTTCCTTTCGTAGAAAAATCTTCCTCTCGCGAAAGGAAGCTTCCTTTCGCTATTTAGCTATACCGCACATTATTTTTTCTTATTTGTCATTAGACTGATCTACAATGTATTGAGCAAAAAGAGAAACATGCCACATTTGCACATCTTCACAGCCATAAAATTACATTATTTCGCATAGACTTTTTAACGTAATGTGAGCTTCAATATCTTTCTGTAAAAAGATGGTAGATCAGTTGCCCAAACCTAACATACAAGTCGTCAGTATGTCGTCCAGCTTCACCAAACGCAGATTTTACAGTATCTTTCGGGACTCCCCCATACACCCTCGACCACTTTTTATACCGCCAAAAGCATACCTTACCTCTCTCCATAGGGTTTAAAAACATTTGGGCGAAATTTCATTTCATTTCAAAGCCTTCTACTGGCCGAGATAACTCACAAGTAGAATTGACCACCAAATGATCCATCAAATCAGGGCGAAACGACTCTTAGGGGTCACGGGCGAAACGACTCGTGACCGCTCAAACTCCCCAACAGTGGTGACCCCTCGGTCTTAGTCGGCCCTTCAGAATATTCCGAAGGTCCATCCAGACAGAGGGGTCACCACTGATGGGGAGTTTGGTGACCGCTAGGACCTCAACATTTTATTCGACCGGATACAAAGTACCGGTTTTTGTTTGACGCGGATGAATTTAATCACGGTAAACAGGTCAACTTCCTCTTTCCCAACAACGTGAAACTGCAGCCATGAGGTGAAAATCAGTCGAATTTTACCTTATTTTTACGTGTCTCTTACGGCCCTTTGTTGCCCAAACCATAAACTTTGTCCATTGTCCACGTCTTTTACGGCAATTTCAATGTGGAGGGGGAGAATGTCATAGGGTATAGGGGTAAAAGTTTAATTTGTAGGTCCAATGTGGTCCCCTGCCTTATAAGAAGGTGAATCACACCAAATAAGTGTTCAACACTACCTCGCAGAGTGCCCCGCACACGGCCCCGCCAGAAGGGAACTAAAGGGAGAACTTACAACATTAGGATACCAAGGGGAGATAAACGCGGTTTCTCTGCTCAATCTAAATTCTTTCTTTCTCCCGATACTGTTTTCGGTCAATTCTGACCATGATAACAGGTTTGGGGTGTGGCACAAATGTTTTCAATCCCCACCCCCAAAAAGAGCTTTGTGACACAGCCACCAGCAGATTAAAACTATTTACAAGAAGCCATCAGGGGAAGGAATCCATGCCTATCCCCTGCCCAACCCTAGGATATTATATTTTGGCCTTAAACCCATCAACTGTCTCAGAAGAGACAGCTTCGATTGTAAGGCCATTCCAAGTTCTATCTATCTATCTATCTAGTTGTACTGCAACACCCCCTCGCGAGGATTACGTGCAGGATGATTGCGCGTCGTGAGAATAAATGACAGATGAAAAGTGAGACTAAAAAGTGTGATAGGAGATGTGAAAAAATAGATGATAGTGTTAAGTGTTAAAAACAGATGAGATTAAAATCAGTTAACAGGAAATGAGGGACGTGGTCTTCAAATTCTTTGAGAAAACAAACTACCTGGACAAAATATAGGGGAAAACTAAGGGCGCAGACTAAATTTAATCGCATTGTACCGTAAAACACACCCCGTACGAGAATACATACTTTAAACCAAAATCTCTAGAGACCCGAGTTCAGACAGGCTGTAGCGTTGTGGTTGCGGCCCACTGGCTTTGCACTTATGAACGCTGCACCAAAGCCCTAGCTGATCGGGTGCCACACAGCCCGAAAGAGGACCACACGAAAGCACGCCGGGACTGGGCATGGACCCATCACAAGGAAAATTCGTCGCCCAGCCCCTCCTGAGGGGGTGAGGCAAACGGCAAGTCAGAACGAGACGTAGCGCTGTGGTTGCGGTCCTTGGACTTTGCACTTAGGAGCGTTGCGTCAAAAGCCTGGCTGATCGAGAGCCACACAACCCAAAGGAGAATGGCACAACATTACATTAGCAAACAAAGCCTCTCCTTCAGGAACGCATATAGAAAAGTGGGACAGAAATAAGAAACAAGACGCCTTATCACATCTTTTTTCGCAACTTTCGCTTTCGAATAAAGGATGTGCATTAAAAGGTTACCCAAACGGAATGACCTGGGGGCCCTCAAAAGGGCCTTTTGCATACCACCACGACTGAAAAACCGCATCTCGCCCGGAATATCATACAGCCCTCCGTACTGCCCTTGTCACATAACATAAAAATCACCAAAAACAGCAAATTGCGCCATGACCGTAATAAAGACAGACGGTCAAGATGACCACATATCAATACAGACAAGGGCACTTAACTAACTAACTAACTAGGGCATGACTTAGCGCGACCTGAAGGAAGACTCTTAACACACACAACCACCCACGCGAAACTAGAACAACATACAACCACACTAGATAGGTAGATATAGGGATAGTTGTAGGTAGGGATGTAACGATAGTCAGAAAATGACTATTGCGATAGTATTGACATTGCAGGAAGAACCATTGCGATACTATTGCTGACTACTATTGCGATACTATTGCCTGAAACATATTTTCTTGTTTGAGAAGGAAATAAAAACTATTCAATCCTTCAAACTGTTTTCTGTATGCTTTATCTGCATACAAAAAATAAACAAGATAATTTACACGAGGGACACCTGTTGTAAACTCCTGTTTGCTTTTCTGTCTGCCCTACATGAAGAGGAAACAGCTCCTGTAAGTGTAAATCCTTCTGGAAGAGCCGGGTCACTCATTTTAATAGTATAAAAAACCAAAATGAGTTCCTTTAAGAGCAATGAAAACATTCATAAGAAAGGAGATGGGTCATACTAGTTGTTTCAGCTCATAAAGCCTCATCAGTGATCCTGTAATGATCCGGCAAAGAAAGCCAGAGGAAACATACTGCAATTTTGCGAATTTCGAATAGGCAGTTGATTCAAAGACTGATACAAATCAAAACGGGGTCCAAATAATTGAAAACCTGTCAGAATATTCACGCTAATCTCAAAGGACCAAAAGTAAAATATAAACTGCACTATGGTTGATGTACGGGGCAACGTTTTACGGCCGCTATACGGCACAACAACAGCTGCAGTGAAGGAAAATAAAAATCAAAAATGAGTTCCTTTAAGAGCAATGAAAACATTCATAAGTAGCCAAGTAAAATGTATCAATTCACAGTGAGAATGTGAAATCAGTTTCTTAATCAAAATAAATGTAAGCTCTTCACGAAGGCAATGAATTTTTTTTACTTGTCTTCAAAAACACTTCAGACCTGACAAAGTGACTAAATACACCTCAACCTCGTTATAACACTGAACTTTGTGTCCAACCAAACCGACCATGTTAGTTAACGGAATCGTGTAATAAACGCCGGATATGCAGTCTATTCTATAATTACACTGTAAACACAAGCCTCCGGCGCTACCGATAAGCCTATAATGTTCCGCGTGACAAGGTGTGAAAATAAGATCAATTTATGTCTCTAATTTGCATTTATCCCTCAATCATAAAATTTAATCCACAATCAAATCGCTCCTTAGACGATTAGCTTCATCTGTCGGTAGATGAATGCATATTAATAAAAACAGACTATTCTACTGCCTCATGCATGGCTATATTTTGGCGCCAAAATAGCAGACGCTTAGCGGGAAAAGTCGAACGCTTAAATGTGTGTAAACACATCTGTATGCTGTTCCTGGTGACACGGATCAAGCTTCCGGATAAAAATCGGGAATTGTGCAGGGCACTGTTTTCTATCCACCTCTATCCACAACTGTTTAGCTATTTGAGAAAATATGTTTTACTGGTTACGAAAGAGATACGCTTAATTAAAATAAATGGTAGATAGCTGAAAAACTATGTCAGCAATGCATACGATTCAGAATCAGAATAGTTACCGATGAAACGTCAAACGAATCCATACACCAGAACCTGAGTTTTGGGATGTTAGATTTGAATCTTAAGACCGAAAATCTGAGGAAATTTTTAATATCAGTCTCATTGTTTCGGTACACAATCGATCGCATGCGTTTGTTAAACGGAACACCTTTGTGATCAGGGCTAAAGAATTTTTATATCCAAATCGGCCCCGGTCGACCGATGACGTCATCAGTATCGTGCCGAACATGCCTTACAATGTCATCCCAACATTCTTGCATCTGCCAACTTATCTAATTTTCCATCATTTTCTTTGTGTAATGTTTTTTTTTTCCAAGCATAATTTGTATTTTCCTTTTGTTGTTTGGTGAAATCTTTTTAAATATTTTAGCAATACAAATAAACAGAAAATGTACCACGTTTTTAATTTCTTTAATTGTTTTCTATATAGTGCGGTATTTCCCTTACACGGTGTCCAAGATTCAAAATTAATTCCTCGGCTGTATAAACATGTCTGGATGCCCAAATAATAAACGTTCTTTGCAGGATGACACTTATTTCATTTCCTTTGATGTCTGCTATTGACAAAATAAGAATCCTCTAAAACATCAACCAGAACATTTTTGCATCTTTTGAAGCGGTAGTGACACGTGCGGACTTTCCATGCTTCATGTGCTAGTTAATGCGGGCGGCACCCTTTGATAATAAATACCCGTGTAAACACGCATTAATTATCGCTTTTCTTATCACTGGCTTACAGACAGCTTGCAGATTAGCGTAATCAAAATATGCGTGGTCGTCCGTGTCAGTTATTTCGAAATCAATTAACATCAAAGTGCTGTTGAAATATGCTTCAGAAAGTTGTTATTTTACCAGTTCAATGAAGGAATATTCAGCGTTCTGACCTTATACCGACATCGGGTGTTAAGTGGATAATGTGTAACAAAAAAGGATGCATAAACACAGTGTACCTGCAGGCTACCGCCAAATCACGATTCGGCTGTAATCTTATTGCCTTTATCTGGCGACAAGCAGCCGTTGTCTCCCCCTGACACAGGAGATTATTGGATTATAATTAGGACAATGTACAGTTTGACGCTTGACCGGGTACAAGACGTAGGTGGTAATAAAGAATATAAATGATATTAGAAAGAAAACAACTTTGGGAATTATCTGAAAAACTTGTGATATAGAAAACTATCGAAACTATCGATAGTTCAAAACACTATCGGCGATAGTCATCGATGTTTAACTTTACCATTGATGCAGTACTATCGGCCCAGCGCCTATCGCAATGCATCGATGGTCCGATGCATCGTTACACTCCTAGTTGTAGGATAGGAATACAGTAGAGAGGATAGTATAGAAAAGAGAGATCAAAAACCTGGAGTTAGAAGAAGAAGAAGAGTTTTCTCAAAAAGCGATTTCAAACATTTTTATTTGTGTAAATATGAAACATTAAAAACAAGATCGCATAGGAGCGCTCGACTGCGCACGTGCGCAGACGGACGCTTGTATGTGACCTACATGATTATATAACAATTTGCACTAACCACTTTGACTAAAGAGATTGGCAAACGTTGTCTCGGGTCCCCAAACGGCTAGGCAAGAATTTTTCTACTATGATGCCTTCCTACACGTAGGATGCGATAGTGATATGCAAACATGGCGACACAAAATGACTCTACTACGGTCCCACAGAATACGACATCCTGCGTCGAGGAGGGCATCACCTTTTCTTAACTTAAAACGAAAAAGCATAAAAGGGGATTGACCTACTCCGCGATAGAGGTCACCCACTAACTAAAATAAATACGAATTAGGGCCCGAGACGGCGGAAGCCAACACACCATGTTACTATGTTATATGTTGTATGTACAGAAGAAACAAAACACAAATATAATCTTCAAGCACAACCTTGCAGGTACAAAAATTGTCCTTCCCAGCAACTGTGGGCTGATGGGCTTGTCCCAAAAAGGACAACAACACAAACGAGATAGGCAAACATTGTCTCGGGGCCTCCAAATGGCTAGGCAGGAATACACTTTCCTCCTATGGTGCCTTCCTTCACGTAGGAATCGTAAATGATATGCAAACATGGCGACTGACCCACTTATGGTCCCGCAGAGTGCGGCATCCTACCTTGAGGAAGGCATCACTTTTTCTTAACTTAAAACGGCAAATGCATAAAAAGGGATTGACCTACTTTGCACATCCTCCGCGATAGAAGTCACTAACAAAATAAATACGAATTCAAGCCCGAGACCGCGTAGGCAGGCACTCCATGTTATTATGTTACATATTGTATGTACAGATAAACAAAAAAAATAATATATATATATATAAACCACTAGCACAATCTTGCAGGTACAAAAACTGTCACCCCCAGCAACTGTGAGCGGGTGGGCTTGCCCTAAAACGGACAACACCACCTTTAAGGCACAAGAAAAACAAACAAAACAGGTCCTTGACGGGGTAAGCACATCCGCCCGCATATATATACTTAAAAAATGGACCACTCAACAAGCTGGGGAAACAGACCAAACAATGTAAAAATGTACACACGTTACATAAATATACAAAAATCAAATAAAAAAAAAATAATAAAAAAAAAAATACCAATATCAAAATTGACCCTTTCCTGCTCTGACACGGTTCGGTATATTGACAAGCAAAAAATTATAACGTCGAGTAGAAGACAAAATGGACCGACTGCAGCGGACTTATGATAGACACGGACGGACTGGGCTGGAGCCGAGCGATGGTCTCCCCATTCACCGGCAACGTGGAATGGGGATACCACCGAACGGCTACGGTGTAGTGCCAGAATGGATTCGTTCCCTGGGACCCCACCAGCTGACGACCCGCGACACGGGGAAACTGGAAACAACAACAACAAATAAGGTCTTAAGACAAATTTCAATATCTCATCTCTAATATAACAAAGAAAAATGATAGCCTAGGCAGAATGATGGTTGACTAGGATCGGATGAACTGAGGTAGGGTATGGAAATTTTTCCGCTTCTGCTCCGCCATTTTGCTTTCTAGTGCAAGGGGTAGCAACTGTTTCTCTCTAATTTGCATGACTTGGCAACTATATTTCATTGTGATTTCCAATTTATCTTTAACCAAATACTTAGAGATACTGTTCATCTGATGATGACGGTAAATTCTTTAAAATTTCTACATTTTACAATCTAATGCAAAATTTAGCTCTCTGGGCGTTATGAACATGCAAGCGACCACTAACTTGGATCAAAGAGACAACGTGACCATTCATTCATAAATTTTTGAAGGGTGCTGTAAGCATTCTAAAGCACAACAAGATTTTTAGCTTCCACCAATGGGATTTCTGGAGTCATTTTAGAGGGATGCGCAGTTATATCCTAATTAACATACAAAATAATTGGGCCCTAATCATTATCAAAATTAGATTCATTCCGTGTATGTAGCATGTCTAATAATAATAGGGATCAACTTAAGTTTTTTTAATGGGTGACCAGATTATTAACCTTTAGCATGCTGTAGGCGCATTCGTGCGCCCGTGAAAACGTAATGGCGCCACGCTGTAGGCGCATTCGTGCGCCGAAATTGACTGGTGTGCTTGGTGCGACTCATAGAAAAGGAGGAACTCTCGTTTTTCGGTGCGGTTTGGCATATCAGTATCAAATAACATCCGGGCATCGATGAAAAAAAAAAACTTGCCGATTCGATGTTTTTGGATGGATTTTCTTCGGGTTTTCTGGGTAAGGATGCAATTTTTTTTAGGAAATCGCTACTTTTTGACGAACTTGATCTAATCAAGCCCAAAATACGCTCTGAAAGGGTGTTTTAAACGATTTTTCGACTCAGTCAGCTGAGTGACAGTAGGCTACTTTCGTTTTCCATATGCTTTGAATGGTGGAGAAATCAAGAAAAATACGGGTTTTTGCGAGTTAAAAGTTGCTGAAAATGGTAGTATTTGATAAAAACAATTCAGTGGGACGGAGTATCGATAAAAAAATTAATTCAGCAGGGTAAAGGTTAAGACCACAATCCTTCAGCACAGGTTTTTTTCTTCTACATGAATTAATCATTTTCCTAAATATTGTGGTCTCGTCCCAGCCCAGGCTTTTTGTATGTTATTTAGGGTGAGACCACATTTTCTGTTCTATATAGGGAGTGAGACCACATTTTTAGCTCGCCTTACGAAAGTAAGGGGGAGCTATTGCCATACCCCCGGGCGTCCGGCGTCGGCGTCCGCATTTGGTTAAAGTCAGTGTTTTTTTTCACATTTTTGGGACTGGTACCGGTACCGGTGGAATTGGGAAAATTTTCTTCTCAAATTGGGAAAAATAGCGTCGTTTTTACTCAAATTGGGAAAAAGGGTGTTATTTTAATAAGTATGTCAAAACAAACTCAATTTAATAAACATGTAACAGAATTCTAATTAAACAATGCAGATTGCAATTCATTTTCTAATCAGGCAGATTACAGTTCATTTGATAACTAGGCAGATAACAGTTCCTTTTGTAGCTACGTGTAAGCAGATAACAGATTTAAGTCCGAGTTCTAATACACAAAAGCAGCCTAGTAAATATTTTGTTCAATCCGCCAGAAAACTTGCCGCGCTAAAGGTGGTTTCCAGACGGAAGAGTTACATATTGGACTTACCTACGACTTTGAACTTACCCGAATTTCGGCAAATCGTTGCAATAGTACGCGAATTATGTCAATAGCCGTTTCTTCAAAGGGACGTTACTTCGGATTTCCGGAAGGTAAACAATACGAGCGATAAAACAACCGATTTCTCGCGACGAAAAAGAGAGAGAAAAAAAAGGATGCTGCATCATGATTTTGGGAATTTTTAACCTTTGAATTGGGAAAAAAACATACTTTTGGCGATTGGGAACGGGTCCGTTTTCCGGACCCGGTTTTATAGGGAAAAAAAACACTGAAAGTTTACCTGCAAGCTCTTATATGTGATGTTTTACAACTTTATTTTGAATATATAATTAATAATTGCTAAAAAAACAATATTTAACATTATCATTGTACTTCATTTTACAGGTTTTTTGGCTTAAATTGGACTTTTTGAGAAGTTAATATTTTCCTCTGTATTACCTCCCTTACTTCTCTGTGTGAAAGTTTACCTGCAAGCTGCGCGAGTTCAAATCCCGGGGGAGGAAGGTTTTTTTTTTTTCTTTTTTTTTTCTTTTTAAAAACATAGCGGGGTCTGTGGCTCAAGGTTAAGGTCACTGTGGCTATTTTTAGAAAAACATTGTCATCGCTCTAGCGCCTTCATTTATTGATGGATTTTAATATAACTTCACCCAAATGTTAGGTATCGTGATATCTCGAGTGACTTTGACTTTTAGGGTCCAGGGCTTACGGCCAAGGTCACTACTTTCAGGGTCACGGGGTCAAGGTCACTGTTTCTATTTTTAGCTCGTCTGTTTTTTGAAAAAAAACTTTCGAGCTATTGTCATCACTCCGGCGTCTGCGTTGTCGTTGGCGTCGTCTGGCGTCGTCGTTCCAAAAAAACTTAACCTTGGCTATAACTTAAAAAGTATTAGACCTAGCCTCATGAAACTTCATACACACACTCATCATCACAAGAGCTACATTTTGACCAAGGACCATAACAACATTGTTGATTTTGGCTGAATTATCTCCCCTTTTCCAATTTTTTTGTGAAACACATTTTTTGCTCTCACTTTAATACTATTCACAACAGAGCCTTCAAACTTCACATGAATGTTCCTTGGGACAAGACCTTTTCAGTGATACCACAGTTTTTGATCTGTGACCTTGACCTTTGAACTTTGACCTATTATTCAAAAATTTAACCGAAAACCTTAACCTTGACCATATTTCCAAAAGTATTTGGCCTACCTTCATGAAACTTCATACACATACTCACCATCACAAGAGCTACATTCCCTACAAGTTTTATAACTCCATCTTGCAATTTGATTGAATTATCTCCCCTTTTCTCTCCGTTTTTTTTAAATTGTTTTTATGCCCCCACATCGTACGATGCCGGGGGCATAGAGTTTTTCGGTTTTCCGTACGTGCGTCCATGGGTACGTGCGTACGGTTTCCGAACGTACGAAAGTGTGTACGTACGTAATCCTGTTAGACTCAGGTTAAGGTTTTTGTACAAGGTAGAACTTGAGCTCATATTTTCCAAACCATACAATAGATTTGGTTTATATTTAGTATGATGATAGATATAGGTCCAAAGTTTTATTCAGCAATACCCCCACCCATACCCTAGACCTCAAGGTCAAGGTCGTGGACTTTGAAATTTTTAACGTTTAAGACCCAGGTTAAGGTATTTGTACCAGGTAGAACTTGAACTCATATTTTCTAAACCGTGTAATGAATTTGGTTCATATTCTGTATGATGATAGATATAGGACTGAAGTTTTATTCAGCAATACCCCCACCCATACCCATGACCTCAAGGTCAAGGTCATGGACTTGAAATTTTTAATGTTTAAGACCCAGGTTATCCTTTTACCACTCAGATACGTGTTTTTACGTATCTGCAACCCCCCCTCCCATTTTAAGCCCCAGAAGCACCTTAAATCTGCATTTTCTACCCCTGGATAGTTATGTTTGCTTTAGGATTTCTTGGACAAAAAAGTGACCTGTTTTTTCGCGCGCCTCCCCACTAAAAATATTCTGGGGGGGGGATTGACACATCCCGAAAAATTCTGGGTGTATGGCCCAACCGGCCGCTAAAATTTATATCTGAGGGTGTCTGGGGTCAAAAATGCCTGAAAATTGATGCTGATAAAACATGCTGCAAACAGTGAAAATGGCCAGTGCCAAACACCTTAATTGTTGCCTTGAAAGCTGTGCAAAGATTAAAATGTGGTCAAAAATTCATGTGAAAACTCACTTTTTGCCAATTTTGAGATGCCCCCTCTTTACCATGACAACAATGATCAAGTCATGAAAGGTTGCATTTGAAAGGCTACTGCCCAATGAACATTCATACCGAGTTTGGTGTAAAACGGACCATCCATTATGAAACAATGGCTAGTTGAAGTTGCTGACAGGTGCAACACTGTGAAAATCAGCTAAATTCACAAAATCCCTGAGTGGTAAAGGGTTAATGAAGAAAATCCAAACTGACCAAAATAATGTTTTTTCATCATTTTAATGAAAGAAACAATATTTCAGATATAATAAATGCATTTTAGGCTAAAATTCAGTATGTTCCCAGATTTCAGTTAACCCTTTACCACTCAGATACGTGTTTTTACGTGTCTGCAACCCCCCTCCCATTTTAAGCCCCAGAAGCACCTTAAATCTGCATTTTCTACCCCTGGATAGTTATGTTTGCTTTAGGATTTCTTGGGCAAAAAAGTGACCTGTTTTTTCGCGCGCCTCCCCACTAAAAATATTCTGGGGGGGATTGAAGGGGGGCAGCGCCCCCCTCACATCCCGAAAAATTCTGGGTGTATGGCCCAACCGGACGCTAAAATTTATATTTGAGGGTGTCTGGGGTCAAAAATGCCTGAAAATTGATGCTGATAAAACATGCTGCAAACAGTGAAAATGGCCAGTGCCAAACACCTTAATTGTTGCCTTGACAGCTGTGCAAAGATAAAATGTGGTCAAAAATTCATGTGAAAACTCACTTTTTGCCAACTTTGAGATTTACAGTGTTGACGGGGACGTTAAACCTCAAATCAACCAACCAACCAACTTTGAGATGCCCCCTCTTTACCATGACAACAATGATCAAGTCATGAAAGGTTGCATTTGAAAGGCTATTGCCCAATGAACATTCATACCGAGTTTGGTGTAAAACGGACCATCCATTATGAAACAATGGCTAGTTGAAGTTGCTGACAGGTGCAACACTGTGAAAATCAGCTAAATTCACAAAATCCCCGAGAGGTAAAGGGTTAAGGTATTTGTACCAGGTATAACTTGAGCTCATATTTTCATAACCATACAATGGATTTGGTTTATATTTACTATGATGATACATATAGGTCCAATGGTTTATTCAGCAATACCCCCACCCATACCCATGACCTCAAGGTCAAGGTCATAGAATTAGAAAATTTTTAATGTTTAAGACTTTGGTTAAGGTATTTGTACCACCAATTTCAATAAACTTCACACAAATGTTCCTTATAAAAATATCTCGTGCAGGTTCGACTTTTAAGGTCATGGCCTCAAGGTCAAGGTCACAGAGGTTATTTTTAGAAAAACTTTGTCATTGCTCTAGCGCCTACATTTCTTCACTGATTTCAATATAAGTTCACACAAATGTTCCTTATGACAATATCTTGAGCGAGTTCGACTTTCAAGGTCATCACCTCAAGGTCAAGGTCACTGGCTATTTTTAGAAAAACTTTGTCATTGCTCTAGCGCCTACATTTCTTCACCAATTTCAATATAACTTCATACAAATGTTCCTTATGACAATATCTCAAGCTATTTTGACTTTCAAGTTCAAGGTCACTGTGGCTAGTTTTGGAAAAACTTTGTCTTCGCTCTAGCGCTTACATTTCTTGACTAATTTCAATATAACTTCACACAAATGTTCCTTTTGACAATATTCTCTAGCGAGTTCCACTTTCAAGGTCAAGGTCACTGTGGCTATTTTTAGAAAAACTTTGTCACCCCTCTAGCGCTTACATTTCTTCAACGATTTCAAAATAACTTCACACAAATGTTCCTTATGACAGTATCTCGAGCGATTTCGACTTTTAAGGTCAAGGTCACTATTGGTGGAACGCCGAAACTCGCACAGATTGGTATTTGCACCACTTAAAGATTAATGTGCTAAGCGGGGGCATCTGTGTACTTTGGACACATTTCTAGTTGTCTCTTATTTCAATACTATTCACAACAGAGCCTTCCAACTTCACATGAATGTTCCTTGGGACAAGACCTTTTCAGTCATACCACGCTTTTTGACCTGTGACCTTGACCTTTGAACTTTGACCTATTATGTGACATGGAAAAACAGACGAGCATGGCGCCGCTTGCGGTGCTCTTGTTAGAAAAAACATTGTCCTCATTCTTGCACCTTAATTTATTGATGGATTTTAATATAACTTCACACAAATGTTGGGTATGATGATATCTCTAGCAAGTTCGACTTTCAGGTTCCTGGGCTGAAGGTCACGGGGTCAAGGTCACTGTTTCTATTTTTAGAAAAAACATTGTCCTCGTTCTTGCACCTTAATTTATTGATGGATTTTAATATAACTTCACACAAATGTTGGGTATGATGATATCTGTAGCAAGTTCGACTTTCAGGTTCCAGGGCTGAAGGTCAAGGTCACTGTGGCTATTTATAGAAAAAACTTTGTGAGCGCTCTAGTGCCTACATTTATTGATGGATTTTAATATAATTTCACAAAAATGTTGGCAATGATGATATCTTGAGCGAGTTCGACTTTCAGGGTCTTGGGCTGAAGGTCAAGGTCACTGTGGCTATTTTTAGAAAAACTTTGTCATCGTTCTTGCACCTTCATTTATTGATGGATTTTAATATACCTTGACACAAATGTTTGGTATGATGATACCTTGAGTGACTTTGACTTTCCGGGTCAGGGGCTGAAGGTCAAGGTCACTGTGGCTATTTTTTAGAAAAACTTGATCATTGCTCTAGTGTCCAGATTTATTGATGGATTTTAAGATAACTTCATACAAATGTTGGGTATGAAGTTCAACTTTCAGGGTCTGGGGCTCAAAGTCAAGGTCACTGTTGCTATTTTTCGAAAAACTTTGTCATCACTTTTAAGTACCTACATTTATTGATGGATATAATGTAATTTTACACAAATGCTAGGCTAGGCTTTTTATGCCCCCGGAATCTAAGATTCTGGGGGGCATATAGTTTTTGGTCTGTCCGTCTGTTTGTCCGTTTGTCCGTCTGCAAAAACTTTAACATTGGGCATAACTTTTGAATGGTAAGTGGTACAGCTTTCATACTTCACATGTGCATTCCTTGTCACAAGACCTTTCAAGAGGTACCATAAATTTTGACCTCGTGACCTTCACCTTGCGCTGTCCGGGGGCATTTGTGTTTCACAAACACATCTTGTTTTTATTTTGTCTTGCTTGAGGGGATTTGTATCGTCTGTGATGCCTTGTTATTACTTGGTGATTTGTAGAATTTTTTTTTATCAAATATAGATTTCTTTTTCATTTTTAGCTCACCTGAGCACGAAGTGCTCAAGGTGAGCTTTTGGGATCAGTCTTTGTCCGTCGTCCGTGCGTGCGTCCGTCCGTCGTCAACTTTTGCTTTAAACAACATCTCCTCCAAAACTGCTGGACAGATTTTGATCTAATTTCACAGGAATGCTCCTTGGGTGATCCTCTACCAAAATTGCTCAAACTGTATTGCTCGGGTGAACAAGATGGCCGCCAGAGCTAAAAATAGAAAATTCTTTAAATGACTTCTCCTGCTTAACAAGTGGATGGATTTTGAAATTGTTTCACAGGAATGTTCCTTGGATGACCCTCTACCAAAATTGCTCAAACCGTTCAGCTCTGGTGAACAAAATGGCCGCCAGAGCTAAAAATAGAAAAACCTTTAAACAACTTCTTCTCATTAACCAGTGGATGGATTTTGAAATTATTGCACAGGAAGGTTTCTTGGGTGCCCCTCTACTAAAATTGCTCAAACCAATCCGCTCGGGTGAACAAAATGGCCACCAGAGCTAAAAATAGAAAAACCTTTAAAGGACTTCTTCTCCTTAACCAGTGGATGGATTTCGAAATTACTTTACAGGAATGTTCCTTGGGTGACCCTCTACCAAAATTGCTCAAACCGTTCCGCTCGGGTGAACAAATTGGCCGCCAGAGCTAAAAATAGAAAAAGCTTTAAACGACTTTTTCTCCTTAACTAGTGGATTGATTTTTAAATTACTTCACAGGAATGTTCCTTCGGTGACCCTCTACCAAAATTGCCCAACCGTTCCGCTCGGGTGAACAAAATGGCGGCCAGAGCTAAAAATAGAAAAAGCTTTAAACGACATTTTCTCCTTAACCAGTGGATGGATTTTAAAATTATTTCACTGGAAGGTTCCTTGGGGGATCCTCTTCCAAAATTGCTCAAACTGTTCAGTTTTAAACCCCATTGGTTTCATTGGGCGGCAGGGCTTGAGAAGTCATTTCATCAAAAATGACTTTTACTTCTCAAAATGACTTCTACTCCTAAACAGGCAGACTGATTTTGAATTAATTTCACAGAAATGGTCTTTGGGTCCAACCAAAATTGCTCAAACCCTCCACTCCACCATATATTACCCACAATAGGATCAGGTGAGCGATCCAGGGCCATCATGGCCCTCTTGTTTTTTTTTGCAGTGGAAAGGCTTGAAAACAGGATGATTAGGGGTACATTTTGGTTCTCTTTCATTTGCTACAGTCTATTGGGCTGTTTTACAGAAGATATTTTTTTTTGATAACTTGCCCTCATCCATCTTAGGCCCCCAAAGGCGAGCTATGTTGTCTTCTGACAACTCTTGTTTAGTTTTGCCATGAATTTATTATTTTCCTAAATAATGTGGTCTCATCCCTATAAAGAGATAAGACCACATTCTTTCAGCCCAGGATTTTAGTATGTGATTTAAGATGAGACCACATTCTCTTCTCTATATAGAAGTGAGATCACATTTTTTAGATTTGCCATGAATTTATCATTTTCCTTAAAAATGTGGTCTCATCCCTATATAGAGATGAGACCACATTCCTTCAGCCCAGACTTTTAGTATGTTATTTGAGGTGAGACCAGATTTTCTTCTCTATATAGGAGTGAGACCACATTTTTAGATTTGCCATGAATTTATCATTTTCCTTAAAAATGTGGTCTCATCCCTATATAGAGATGAGACCACATTCCTTCAGCCCAGACTTTAAATTTGTTATTTGAGGTGAGACCAGATTTTCTTCTCTATATAGGAGTGAGACCACATTTTTAGCTCACCGTCACGTAGTGACGAGGTGAGCTTTTGGGATCACTTTTCGTCCGTCGTCCGTGCGTGCGTGCGTCCGTCCGTAAACAATTTTTTTAAACAACATCTCCTCCTAAACCACTGATCGGATTTTGACCAAACTTCACAGGAATGATCCTTAGGTGGTCCCCTTTCAAAGTTGTTCAAATGGTTCCGGTCCGTTGCACATCTAGGTCAAAGGAGCCAAAAATAGATTTTTTTCACCAAAAAATTTAAAAAATCTTCTTCTCTGAAACCACAAGGCCCAGGTCTTTGATATTTGGTATGAAGCTTCATCTAGTGGACCCCTACCAAGATTGTTCAAATTATAGTGCTGGGACCAAAAATGCCCCCGCTCCGGGGCCCTTGGTTTTACATGGGCTTATATAGGGAAAATCTTTAAAATCTTCTTCTCTGAAACCATAAGGCCCAGGTCTTTGATATTTGGCATGAAGCTTCATCTAGTGGACCCCTACCAAGATTGTTCAAATTGTAGTGCTGTGGCCAAAAATGCCCCCGCTCCGGGGCCCTTTGGTTTTACATGGGCTTATATAGGGAAAATCTTTAAAAATCTTCTTCTCTGAAACCACAAGGCCCAGGTCTTTGATATTTGGTATGAAGCTTCATCTAGTGGACCCCTACCAAGATTGTTCAAATTATAGTGCTGGGGCCAAAAATGCCCCCGCTCCGGGGCCCTTTGGTTTTGCATGGGCTTATATAGGGAAGAGCTTTAAAAATCTTCTTCTCTGAAACCGTAAGGCCCAGGTCTTTGTTATTTGGTATGAAGCTTCATCCAGGGGACCCCTATCAAGATTGTAAAATTATAGTGCTGGGGCCAAAAATGCCCCCGCCCCAGGGCCCTTTGGTTTTACATGGGCTTTTATAGGGAAAATCTTTAAAAATCTTCTTCTCTGAAACCGCAAGGCCTAGGTCTTTGATATTTGGTATGAAGCTTCATCTAGTGGACCCCTACCAAGATTGTTCAAATTATAGCCCTTGGGCCAAAAATGCCCCCGCTCCGGGGCCCTTTGGTTTTACATGGGCTTATATAGGGAAAATCTTTAAAAATCTTCTTCTCTGAAACCGCAAGGCCCAGGTCTTTGATATTTGGGATGAAGCTTCATCTAGTGGACCCCTACCAAGATTGTTCAAATTATAGTGCTGGGGTCAAATATGCCCCCGCTCCGGGGCCCTTTGGTTTTACATGAGCTTATATAGGGAAAATCTTTAAAAATTTTCTTCCCTTAAACTGTAAGGCCCATGTCTTTGATATTTGGTATGAAGCTTCACCCCACAAGGCCCAGGTCTTCCCGCCCCCCCCCCCCCCCCCCCCAAACCCCCCACCCCCAAACCCCCCACCCCCCCCCCCCACCCCCCCACCCCCTCCCCCGGGCCTTTTGGTTTTACATAGGCTTATATAGGGAAAATCTTTAAAAATCTTCTCTGAAACCGCAAGGCCCAGGTCTTTGATATTTAGTATGAAGCTTCACCTAGTGGACCCCTACCAAGATTGTTCAAATTATAGTGCTGGGGCCAGAAATGCCCCCGCTCTGGGGCCCTTTGGTTTTACATGGCTTCTATAGGGAAAATCTTTAAAAATCTTCTTCTCTGAAACCACAAGGCCCAGGTCTTTGATATTTGGTATGAAGCTTCACCTAGTGGACCCCTACTAAGATTGTTCAAATTATAGCCCTGGGGCCAAAAATGCTCCCGCTCCAGGGCCCTTTGGTTTTACATAGACTTATTTAGGGAAAATCTTGAAAAATCTTTTTCTCTGAAACCACAAGGCCTAGGTCTTAATTGATATTTGGTATGAAGCTTAATCTTGTGGACCCCTACCAAGATTGTTCAAATTATAGCCCTGGGGCCAAAAATGCCCCCACTTGGGCCCTTTGGTATTACATAGACGTATATATAGGGAAAATCTTGAAAAATCTTCTTCTCTGAAACCAGAAGACCTAGGTCTTTGATATATGGTATGAAGCTTCATCTAGTGGACTTCTACCAAGATTGTTCAAATTGTAGCCCTGAGACCAAAACACCCCTGTCTCGGGGGCCCTTTGGTTTTACATAGACTTATATAGGGAATATCTTTAAAAATCTTCTTCTGTGAAACCACAAGGCCTAGGTCTTTGATATTTGGTGTGAAATTTCATCTAGTGGACCTCTATCAAGATTGTTCAAAATATAGTTTTGGGGCCAAAAATGCCCCTACCTCGAGACACTTTTGGTTTTTCATAGACTTATATAGGGAAATCTTTAAAAATCTTCTTCTCTGAAACCACAAGGCCCATGTCTTTGATATTTGGTATGGAGCTTCATCTAGTGGACCTCTACCAAGATTGTTCAAATTATAGCCCCTGCCCCGGGGCCCTTTGGTTTTGCATAGTTTTATATATATAGAGATAATCTTTGAAAATCTTCTTCTCTGAAACAGCAAGGCCCAGGTCTTTGATATTTGGTGTAAAGCTTCATCTAGTGGACCTCTATCAAGATTGTTTAAGTTATAGCCCTGAGGCCAAAAATGCCCCCGCCCCGGAGCCATTTGGTTTTACATAGGCTAATGTAGGGAATCTGAAACCCCAAGGCCCAGGTCTTTGATATTTGGTGTGTAGCTTCATCTAGTGGACCTTTGCCAAGATTGTTCAAATTATAGGCATTGTTGATATTTGGTATGAAGCTTCACCTTTTTAGACCTCCCTCAACATTATGCACATTGTAGCCCTGGGGTCAATGATGGCCCTCCCCGAGGCCCACTTGTTACTCTATCATATGGGTCAGGTGAGCGATCCAGGGCCATCATGGCCCTCTTGTTTAGATTTGCCATGAATTTATCATTTTCCTAAATAATGTGGTTGAACATCCCTATTCAGAGATGAGACCAGTCTTCAGCAAGCTGTTATTCTGTCATTCTTTCAGCCTGGGCTAAATTGGATATTTTTGCATTTGAGGCTGCATTTTTGTCACTTTATAGGCATAGGTCCATTAGAGAGCATTAACGGAATTAATCGCATGTAGTAATATTTTTACACACTCCAAACAGTATCCAAATACCCCCAATGGAGCCTCTTTGTTGTTGTTGTCTTCCTCGTGATATACCATTGGTTATTTATTAAAATAAAGATGTAAGATGCAACTAAAGAATAACTCCTAAATTACTGTTTGAAAATGAATAAAATACAAAATATTAAACAGAAAAATGAACGTTTGTGGAATTTCTTGGCTGCATATAGTTTTAGCATGCGGTATGCAAATGAGTAAGTTACTGTAAGCATTCTCAAAATGATACACCGCCGTCCTTCTTACAATCGACCAAAAAACCAGTCGATCCTGACGATCCTGCTGAGGTAAAAAAATCTGTATTCATCGGAAGCTAATAACAATTTACTATAATAAGTGACGGAAGTAATTTGGATGCTCTTATCTCGCGCATTCAGAAGATTTTACAGCCTTCTCTAGAATAGAATGAAGAACAAAAAACATCGTTTTACGTAGTTACGTCCCTTAATTTTCGCGCCATTATCAGAGGTCACTTTAATTTTGGCACGTCATTCCACGTCATTGAGGCGCTTTATGTAAACAAGTCACCAAGTGCGTGAAAATGGCTGTCGTTCTACTGAAGGCTGGAAATCACAGTTTTATGATATGAGTTTGCAATGTATGTTGGTAAGAAAGCAATTTTATGACATGCAAATGATAACTCCTCATAACTGAAGCCGGGTTTTCACTCTCCGTATCTGTGGCACAGTGAATGAAGTCAAAAACTGCTAAAATATATCGCGATCCAGATAGATCAAAATGTGACTGACCCTAGTGGTATTTGAGTTGCCCTGGTGCAAAAAGTACATGGTCTAGGAAAGGATAATAGGTCTCATTGTGGAGATAAGATGTCCACGTTTATTTTGATACCAATTTTATCTACTTTGGACCACTATAAAGGTACGAAGACCACATTGGACCTACAAATTAAACTTATGCCGGTATAGGTATATAGCACACTTGCACTGCCTTGCGGTACAAGCCGGCTTTTATAGCGACGCGGTAGAGTGTTGGCCTGTTGATCCGGTGAACCAGGTTCGATCCCCGGCCGAGTAATAATTGTTATTCAGCCTCCGCCCATCGGGGCTTGAATAAGTAGATGGGCTGCATGGTGCTTCCACGCTGAGCTGAAACCAACCTGCACACGAGTACTGGTAAACCACTTAGAGAGAATCTATGCCTGCCCAGGCAAAGCGGTGCGAGTCAGCCCATCCATGCTTTTAAACCCTATATTTTCATTGGGCTGCAGGGCTTGAGATGTCATTTCATCTCAATGTCGGGTAAAAGTCCCACAAAATTGGAAGCAACGTCTCCAAAATGACCTTTACAGTGTTGACGGACAATGTGCTCAATGCTCGCTTTTATAGTGCTGCCTCACTGAAGTATCATGTCCCAGACACATTACATGATACCACACCCAGTCACATTATCCTGACACTGGGTCGACCAGTCCTAGCTCTACCCCGTAAATCTGAGTGCCAAGCGAGGAGCAGCTAGTAGCATTCTTGACGAGTAATGGTAAACCACTTAGAGGATCTAAGCCAGGTGATTTTCTACTATTCCTCAGGGGCCGAAAAAGGGCCCCATTCCCAACTGAAAATAGCCTTTATTTTTCCCAATTTAATTAAAAAATTCCCAAATTGATGAGAGAAAAAAATTAACACAAAGAAACATCTTCTGAGACACTGCATTGCTAATTGAAACTTCAAACAGTCATTTATGAAACGTCAGACCAGTAAACAGTCACAGAAGAAAGATATGGATGCTTGAATGAAGCAGTAATTCTTGTTCCCAAGTTCACTACTTTTGTCTTTAATTTCCAAAATTTAGTAATTTTCTTGCTATTTTTCCCCAATTTAAGTCAGGGGCCTTTTCCCAAAATACCTGGATAAAGCCCTGTAAGCCTGCCCAGGCAAAACTGTGCAAGTCGGCCCGTCCATGCTTATAAACCCTATTGATTTCATTGGGCAACGGCTTGAGATGTCATTTCATCTTAATGGCGGGTAAAAGTCCCACAAAATTGGAAGCAACATCTCCAAAATGACCTATACAGTGTTGACGGGGAAGTTAAACCTCAAACAAACAAACAAAACAATTCCAGAAATCTGTCGAATTTTCACTGTGAATCTCCACGATTTTTCACATCTATTTCCGATTAATTTCTGCAAGATATTTCTTGTTCATTTTTTTTTCTCAGTTTTCTGGCGAGAATGGCTGAATTATCATAAGGCCTTTTCTCTGGGAAACAAAACTGGGTGTTGATCTTTGGCGGGTCTGTATATTCCACTGGTGACAGGTGTGTTTATCTTAGTATTTGCAATACCATTAAAATACCTAAATATTCGGATACCTTGAGGACTTGTTGTAATTCTCAAAAACATTTAGCAAATTTCTTTCATGGTCTTGCAAGGAGTCCAAAAGGAGCAGACGGAAAGACAGTGTAGACCCTGATCGGACTGCTCGGTCTGATCTGGGTCTGCACTGTTTGCATAGGCCTCTCTGTCCCAATACTAAGGATCATTACCCTGTGTAAGAATTAGATTAGATGGTAATGAAAAATAACCATGTATTATGCCTTTTTTCTCTGTTATTGTTGTCCATAATACACCCGGACCTCGTTATAGCATGATTCGTTACAGCACGAATTCGGATATAACACGGTTTTGGTTTGGACCCCATATTTTCCCCAACCAACATTTATAAATATTATCCAGGGATTCTATCAGGTTTTAGCACAACAACTTTATTTTCCTCCCACTTTTGACACGGTAATAGGGTAGCTAACACGGTCTATAATGGTACTTTTGATATTTATTGCAGGCTTCCAAACAGGTCATTGATATTAGCAGAGTTGAATATACAGTATTTAAACTTGTTTAGCTTGACACGCATGATAAACATGAACTGCCATCGGCACAATCAAAAGTGTTGGCTTAGCGAGATAAAGAGATTAAAGAAGTCTGTTACACAACCGGAAAAAAATATTTATCACGCTCTGTTAAGGATCACTGCTCAGCAGAAATTTAAACATCGATGCAGACAATGTGATTGGTCAACTGCAATAAAATGATTTTCTAGAGCCGCATGTAAAAGAAAGTCCGATTTATTCCAGCTTAAAAGCAAATGATAAAATGTATTCATAATCAATTTTCGCTGTAAAATATCATTCAAAGACCATGTGCGCCATTAAAAATCATTTCAAATGGCTAAAATATTACGGGTAAGACATTCCAAGGGAAGTAATTCAAATTTCTCGCAAGCGTTGACCATTGTCCGGTGCCGAACCCTAACTCGGTTATTTTACCGTTGAAATCTATTAACGGTACTGTAGTTCGGTACGGTCCGGGATGCTCAGTAACAACAAAGTAAGCCAGGAACCAGCTATCAAAATGGCGTCATACTCGCTCTCAGATCGGACGATTTTCGGAATAAAAACGTGGTTTATCAGCTGGTTTCGATTAAAGAGACTTGTTTGACTTGATGGGCCATGGTATTTACTGCTATTGATTAGTTCTAAACACATTTTAGTCGGGGAAATATGGTTATTAACCGGACCGCGCATCATCTTGTTTGGAAAACTATTGATCACCATAGTGTCAATGGTCAATCTGTGCCAGATACGGTCGGCGTTTATAACACCATTCGGTTAACTAACACGGTCCGTTGGTTGGACCCGGAGTTCCGTGTTATAACAAGGTTGAGGTGTATATTAAAATTTTATTTCTTACAGTACCCTGAGGTTGCAGAAGCGGCTTGCTGCCACAGTATTGAAGTGCGGCAAAAACAAAGTGTGGTTGGATCCCAATGAAACAAATGAAATAGCCAATGCCAACTCCAGTAAGTATTAAATAGTATTTTAACCCTTAACCTTTAACCTGCTGAATATTCAATTAAGCCACACTCATTTCTGACTTTGAACCAATCAGATTACTTGATGCAGCTTATTTCTACATATTCATAAACTGAATGTCAAACTGTGTCGATCCTGATCAGATGGCTTCTTCAGAAGCCATCTGATCTGGATCTACACTGTTTGCAAAGATAGGGCTTGTCGCCTACAGCAGGGTAAAGATTAACCTTGAGTATAATTTGCTTATTAATGGAACATTTTACCATTTAGACATACATAGTAAGGCCAGAAAAAGAATTTGAAAGGGCCGTAAAATCAGAATAAAAAAAAATCTGTTAATTCTCAGTCTATTACATGTACATTAATATATTAACCCTATTTGATCAAGTACACTTACATGTAAGTTAAGGACCCCTGCCCATCGGGGTTTGGAGAAATAGATTGGACTGCATCATGCTTCCACTCAGAGCTGAAACTGACTGCACACAAATACTGGTATACAGCTAGCCTGTCCAGGCAAAATGGTGTGAGTCCAACCGCCCATGCATATTAACCCTATTGGTTTCAACCGGCAGCAGGGATTGAGAAGTCATTTCATCTCAATGGACATCAGGTAAAATCCCACAAAATTGGAAGCGGTGTCTCCAAAATGACCTAAATAGTGTTGACTGGGACATAAACCTCGGTTCAATCAATCAAAACAATTTAGTGTAGACCCAGATGAGTTGAAGAAATATATGGGCTGCATGATGCTTCCATTCAGAGCTGAATCCGGCCCGCACACTAGTACTGGTAAACCGCTTGGTCCAGGAACCGCGGTGCGAGGCAGACCGTCCATGCTAATAAACCCTATTGGTTTCATTGGGCGACAGGGCTTGAGATGTCGTTTCAGATCAATGTCGGGTAAAAGTCCCACAAAATTGGAAGCAACGTCTCCAGAATGACCTTTACAGTGTTGACGGAGACGTTAAACCACAAATCAAACAAACATCTAATGCAGGTGTTAAGTATAACATATGGTCAGACAGAAATCCAGAAAGGTAAAAAATATGATCTACTTACAGTGGCAGGTCTGATAATATAAGAATCTTATATGGGTTGAGGGGTGGATGTAAAAATCCGTCCCGAGTATCACTGTCCGTCATCACGAGGCTTGCTGAGTGATGCCTGACAATGATCCCGAGGGACGGATTTTTCTATCCATTCCTCACACCCATATAGGATTCTTTTTCTTGCATACCTTCCATTTCTATTGTGAATTTTTATTGCTGCTGTCACTTTGGTTACCGACGTCCGTCATTTTGTGATGACACAACAGGAATGTTTAGTGACGTCACGCATGACGACGCCACACATGAGGTTGTAATCAACCAGTGCATTTATCAAACATGCGATTATATTCGATTTGGGGTCGGAACACCAGGGTCAGATCATAAATTTCTATCCCAGGGTAAAATCACGGATTTCCTTGTCTGGTGTGCAAGAATGAATTTTCTATTCAGCTCTGATTAACCAGCACTATTGAAGACTCCTGTGAAATGGGCAGTTGTGAAGTTTGATCAGAATCTTCCCTCAGTGGAAGGTGTCATCCTCATGCAATCAGGGAAAGTTGTATAGTTTATCGTTTATGCTCGGTGAACTATCAAATGTACACACTGATTTGATAGTTCACAGAGCATAAAAGATTTCTATAGCACCAGATAAGCAGAGTTCTCGTTAACTCCAAATATTTGGAGTAATTTACTCCAACTTTTTCGTTTCTGACTCCAACTTTTTAGAAAGTCTCAATAGAAAAGTATGGTAAAACTCAACTTTTTCTGGAGGACAGCATTTTTACTCCCAATTTTCAAAATCCTAGTGAGAACCCTGGATAAGGAGGCGAAACAGATAATTAACCCGTTGTACATGTATACTGGTGGAATCTTCCTTTGCTATAAGTAGAAGCCTCCGTGGTGCAGTTGTTACGCTACTCGCCTTGTAAACCAGGGATCGCAGGATCGATCCCGGGCTTCTCCAGACTTTCGGATGAGTCTTTAAACCGAGGTCCCGTCTCCGTATGACCTTAGCTGTTGGTGGGACGTAAAACTCAAACACTCACTCCCATTGCTATAAGTTGGACAAGCCCATTTTTGTCATTTTAAGGGGTGTCAGACATGTTTCATTTTCATTCCATTTTTGACAGAAAACCCTGTTAGTAACAGTGCAGACCCTGATCAGACCTGGCATTCTGTGGCGTCTCAAGACTGATCTGGGCAGGCGCTGTTTGCCAGGCTACCCTTTTAGGGGTAAAAGGATAATATTCCTTCTTTCTTGTTGGAACCATATATTAACCCTTATCTTGCTGAATATTCATTTAAGCCACACCCATTTCTGTCTATCAACCAATCAAATTACTTGATGTAATTTATTGCTACAAATTCATAAACTGAATGCCAAACAGTGTAGATCCTGATCAGATGGCTTCTTCAGAAGCCATCTGATCTGGATCTTCACTGTTTCCAAAGAAAGGGGTTGTCATGAACAGCATGATAAGAGTTAATTTTCGTTTATTGAAAATTAATCTCAGTCTCATTTACAAAGACATAATATAATAGCAGGTCTTTAAGGGTATTTGTTAGAATCGCCTCAACAAATAGAAATACATGTATGCCACAACCTCGTTATAACACGGTTTCCAGATGGATGATGGATCCCAAAAATGTGTAGATTGTATAGAAAAATGACCATAAATGGTCATTTTTCTGTATAATCTATACAACAGGCCTCCGTGGCCTAGTGGTTAAGAGTGCTGACTCTTGATCATTAGGTCTCTCACCGCTGTGGTTCGAGCCTCGCTCGGGTCACATGTGAGATGCCAAGTTCTGCAACGGAAGGTCTGGTGGTTTTTCTCCGGGTACTCCGGTTTTCGCCCACCTCTGATTAACGATCGGCTCGATATGAGTGAAAAAATCTTGAAAGGGCCGTAAAACCGAAAAAAAAAATATATAATCTATACATTTTTTTTAGCTCACCTGACCGAAGGTCATGGTGAGCTTTTGTGACCGTAAGATGTCCGGCGTCGTCGTGCGTCGTCCGTCGTCCGTCGTGCGTAAACTTTTTCTTGTGAACAAACTAGAGGCCACAGTTTTGGTCCAATCATCATCAAACTTGCTCAGAATGATCATCATGACAATATCTCGGTCAAGTTCGAATATGGGTCATGTCGGGTGAAAAAGTAGGTCAGTAGGTCAAATCATAGAAAAACCTTGTGAACACTCTAGAGGGCACAGTTTTGGTCCAATCATCATCAAACTTGCTCAGAATAATTATCATGACAATATCTCGGTCAGGTTCGAATATGGATCATGTAGGGTCAAAAAGTAGGTCAGTAGGTCAAACCATAGATAGTCCTTGTGAACACTCTAGAGGGCACAGTTATGGTTCAATTATCATCAAACTTGCTCAGAATGATCATTGTGACAATATCTCGGTCAAGTTTGAATATGGGTCATGTCGGGTCAAAAAGTAGGTCAGTAGGTCAATTCATAGAAAAACCTTGTGAACACTCTAGAGGGCACAGTTATGGTCCAATCATCATCAAACTTGCTCAGAATAATCATCCTGACAATATCTCAGTCAAGTTTGAATATGGGTCATGTTGGGTCAAAAAGTAGGTCAGTAGGTCAAATCATAGAAAAACCTTGTGAACACACTAGAGGGCACAGTTATGGTCCAATCATCATTAAACTTGCTCAGAATGATTGTCATGACAATATCTCGGTCAAATTTGAATATTGGTCATGTCGGGTCAAATGTAGGTCAGTAGGTCAAATCATGGAAAAACCTTGTGAACACTCTAAAGGCCACATTTTTGGTCCAAGCATCATCAATCTTGCTCAGAATGATCATTGTGACAATATCTCAGTCAAGTGCGAATATGGGTCATGTGGTATCAAAAAGTAGGTCAGTAGGTCAAATCATAGAAAAACCTTGTGAACACTTTAGAGGCCACAGGTTTGATCCGATCATCATAAAATTTGCTAAGAATGATCATCATGACAATATCTCAGTCAAGTTTGAATATGACTCATGTCGGGTCCAAAAGTAGATCAGTAGGTCAATCATTGAAAAACCTTGTGAACACTAGTTTTTGTTTTATCATAACTTTAGAACCGTTTGAGGTAGAGCCTTTATATTTGGCATGTTGGTTCTTTGTGACATTGCCTTTGTATTTATACAAAAAATTGACCTGTGACCTTGACCCCTAACATTATGACCTACTAATCATAACTTTTTAACCATTTGAGATAGAGCCTTCATATTTGGCAAGTAGGTTCCTTGTGATACTGCCTTACCACTCATACAAAAACTTACCTGTGACCTTTACCTGTGATCTTTGACCGACTTTTGTTGTAACTTTCTGTTTTAGATAGAGCCTTCATATTTGGCATGTAGATTCCTTGTGACATTGCCTCTCCTTGCATACAAAAAATTTTGACCTGTGACCTTGACCCTGAACCTTTTACCTACTTACCATAACTTTTTAATCATTTGAGATCGAGCCTTCATATTTGGCATGGAAGTTCCTTGCGACATTGCCTTATCCCTCGCACAAAAAATTACCTGTGACTTTGACCTGTGACCTTTGACCTACTTTATCACAACTTTCTAACCATTCATATTTCGCATGTAGGTTCCTTGCGACATTGTTTTTCCACTCATAAAAAAATGTTGACCTTTACCTGGCCCTTTGACCTACTGTGTCATAAAGTTTTAATCATTGGACATAGAGCCTATACATTTGGCATGTAGATTCCTTATAACATTGCCTTTCCAATAAATTTTGATCTGTGACTTAGACCCTTGACCTGTCACCTACTTTATCATAACTCTCTAACTGTTTTATGTAGAGCTTTCATATTCGGCATGTAGGTTGCTTGTGACATTGCCTTCCCACTTATACATAAAATTTTGACCTGTGACCTTGACCTTAGCTATGTGACCTTCTTTTTTGTAACTTCTTAACCATTTGGTTTATATTTGGTATGTTTTGATTGGCTAATTTATGTCTAAGGGTTAAATGGAATTAAAAGTGATACTAATGTGACAGACTTGAATCATACATGATCCCCTAGATATATAGCACTGAATTCTTTCTTTGTGACTTTGTATCTGTTATTGGTCTGAAAATTTGCCTTTGCGCAACCTAGTCCAAGCCGACTTGCGGTGAACTACCCTGTCCAGCGACAGATCTTATATATAATAACCTTGTGAACACTCTAGAGACCACGGTGATGGTCCAATCATCATCAGACTTGCTCAGAATAAATGTCATGACAATGTCTCGATCAAGTTCCTTAGAATCCCCTTTGGTGCAGTGGTTAAGCTATTCGCCTTGTAAACCAGGGATTGCAGGATCGATCCTGGGCTTCTCCAGACTTTCAGATGAGTCTTTAAACAGAGGTCCCATATTCGTATGACCTTAGCTGTTGGTGGGACGTAAAACTAAAACGTACTCACTCGATCAAGTTAAAAAATGCTCTTATTTTGTTTGTGTTGCTGTGACTACTTAAAGTAGTGGGCTGTATATTTGCGCATGGCAATGAGGTGTACATGTAACCCCAAAAATAGTGCTTTTTGTCGTGCCTGCTATTAGCATGGCGTGAAATGTCAGTCCAATTTTCTGTACTTTCATCCGTTTGGTTGTTTGTCAGTTTCTCAAGGTGTCAACATTTGTTCACTAAAATGGTCGAGTTTATTTCTCAAGAACTATAAGAGATACATTAATGATCCTTGGCCCTAACTTATATCTATGGATGTCAATTTTAATGCAAGCATCCGTATTTTACCTTGACCTACATTTCATGGTTCACTGACTTTGTCAACATTTGCGACCACCCGAGGATCTTACAAGTGTGGTCGGCAAAGATGCAGCTCAGACTGTGCATCCATTTAGACTAGTGAGGAGTCTTCACTTATTCTTCCCAGATGCTGTAGAAGGCGTAAGCAAACAATGAAGACACTGATCAGACTGCTCTTATGCACAGGCAGATCTGAACCACCACAAATTGCACAGTAGAATTTTTTCATACTCTGGCTGAGGTGTTAAAGATAATGACCCTTTTTGTACCAAATGGATTCTTCCATCTGATATATAGCTGGAGTCTGTTTCAAAATTTAGGGATGACAGGTTGTGTAACAATTGTCTTTAAAATTTATTTGGAAAATAGCTGAACTTTTTAGCTCACCTGACCGAAGGTCATGGTGAGCTTTTGTGACAGTAAGATGTCCGGCGTCGTCGTGCGTCGTCCGTCGTCCGTCGTGCGTCGTCCGTGCGTAAACTTTTTCTTGTGAACACACTAGAGGCCACAGTTTTGGTCCAATTATCATCAAACTTGCTCAGAATGATAATCATGACAATATCTCGGTCAAGTTCGAATTTGGGTCATGTCGGGTAAAAAAGTAGGTCAGTAGGTCAAATCATAGAAAAACCTTGTGAACACTCGAGAGGCCACAATTTTGGTCCAATCATCATCAAACTTGCTCAGAATGATCATTGTGACAATATTTTAGTGAAGTTTGAATATGGATCATGTCGGTTTAAAAAGTAGGTCAGCGGGTCAAATCATAGAAAAACCTTGTGAACACCCTAGAGGCCACAATTTTGGTCCAATCATAATCAAACTTGCTCAGAATGATCATCATGACAATATCTTGGTCAAGTTCGAATATGGGTCATGTCCGGTCAAAAAGTAGGTCAGTAGGTCAAATCATAGAAAAACCTTGTGAACACTCTGAAGGCCACTGTTTTGGTCCAATTATCATGAAACTTGCTCAGAATGACCATTGAGACAATATTTCAGTCCAGTTCGAATATGGGTCATATCGGGTTAAAAAGTAGGTCAGCGGGTCAAATCATATAAAAACCTTGTGAACACCCTAGGGGCCACAATTTTGGTCCAATCTTAATCAAACTTGCTCAGAATGATCATCATGACAATATCTCGGTCAAGTTTGAATATGGGTCAAATGGTTCCGGTCCGTTGCACATCTAGGTCACAGGAGCCAAAAACAGATTTTTTTCACCAAAAACTTAAAAAATCTTCTTCTCTGAAACCACAAGGCCCAGGTCTTTGTTATTTGGTATGAAGCTTCATCTAGTGGACCCCTACCAAGATTGTTCAAATTATAGTGCTGGGGCCAAAAATGCCCCCGCACGGGGGCCCTTTGGTTTTACATAGGCTTATATAGGGAAAATCTTTAAAAATCTTCTTCTCTGAAACCACAAGGCCCAGGACTTTGATATTTGGTATGAAGCTTCATCTAGTGGACCCCTACCAAGATTGTTCAAATTTGAGTGCTGGGACGAAAAATGCCCCCGCCACGGGGCCCTTTGGTTTTACATTGGCTTTTATAGGGAAAATCTTTAAAAATCTTCTTCTCTGAAACCACAAGGCCCAGGTCTTTGATATTTGGTATGAAGCTTCATCTAGTGGACCCCTACCAAGATTGTTCAAATTATAGTGCTGGGGCCAAAAATGCCCCCGCCCCAGGGCCCTTTGGTTTTACATAGGCTTATATAGGGAAAATCTTCAAAAATCTTCTACTCTGAAACCACAAGGCCCAGGACTTTGATATTTGGTATGAAGCTTCATCTAGTGGACCCCTACCAAGATTGTTCAAATTATAGTGCTGGGACAAAAAATGCCCCCGCCACGGGGCCCTTTGGTTTTACATTGGCTTATATAGGGAAAATCTTTAAAAATCTTCTTCTCTGAAACCACAAGGCCCAGGTCTTTGATATTTGGTATGAAGCTTCATCTAGTTGACCCCTACCAAGATTGTTCAAAGTACAGTGCTGGGGCCAAAAATGCCCCCGCCCCGGGGCCCTTTGGTTTTACATAGGCTTATATAGGGAAAATCTTAAAAAATCTTCTTCTCTGAAACCACAAGGCCCAGGTCTTTGATATTTGGTATGAAGCTTCATCTAGTGGACCCCTACCAAGATTGTTCAAATTTTAGTGCTGGGACAAAAAATGCCCCCGCCACGGGGCCCTTTGGTTTTACATGGGCTTATATAGGGAAAATCTTTAAAAATTTTCTTTTCTGAAACCACAAGGCCCAGGACTTTGATATTTGGTATGAAGCTTCATCTAGTGGACCCCTACCAAGATTGTTCAAATTTTAGTGCTGGGACAAAAATGCCCCCGCCACGGGGCCCTTTGCTTTTACATTGGCTTATATAGGGAAAATTTTTAAAAATCTTCTTCTCTGAAACCACAAGGCCCAGGTCTTATATATTTGGTATGAAGCTTCATCTAGTGGACCCCTACCAAGATTGTTCAAATTATAGTGCTGGGGCCAAAAATGCCCCCGCCACGGGGCCCTTTGGTTTTACATAGGCTTATATAGGGAAAATCTTTAAAAATTTTCTTCTCTAAAACCACAAGGCCCAGGACTTTGATATTTGGTATGAAGCTTCATCTAGTGGACCCCTACCAAGATTGTTCCAATTTTAGTGCTGGGGCCAAAAATGCCCCTGCCCGGGGCCCTTTGGTTTTACATAGGCTTATATAGGGAAAATCTTTAAAAATCTTCTTCTCTGAAACCACAAGGCCCAGGACTTTGATATTTGGTATGAAGCTTCGTCTAGTGGACCCCTACCAAGATTGTTCAAATTATAGTGCTGGGACAAAAAATCCCCCCCTGCCACGGGGCCCTTTGGTTTTACATAGGCTTATATAGGGAAAATCTTTAAAAATCTTCTTCTCTGAAACCACAAGGCCCAGAACTTTGATATTTGGTATGAAGCTTCATCTAGTGGACCCCTACCAAGATTGTTCAAACTATAGTGCTGGGGCAAAAAATGCCCCTGTCCCGGGGCCCTTTGATTTTACATAGGCTTATATAGGCAAAATCTTTAAAAATCTTCTTCTCTGAAACCGCTAGGCCCAGGTCTTTGATATTTGATGTGTAGCTTCATCTAGTGGACCTTTGACAAGATTGTTCAAATTTTAGCCTTTGTTGATGTTTGGTATGAAGCTTCACCTTTAAGACCTCCCTCAACATTATGTACATTAAAGCCCTGGGGCCAATAATGGCCCTCTCTGGGGCCCACTTGTTACACTATGGATCAGGTGAGCGATCCAGGGCCATCATGGCCCTCTTGTTTGGATATAACATGGTTGTTACTAACACGGTTTCTGCTTTGAACCCCATTAAAAGTGTTATAAAGAGGTTGTGGTGTTCCTACAATATTTGTTTTAATGGAGAAACGAGAAAAAATAACCCCAAATAATAGTTAGTTATGCCTTTTGTTTGTCTCCCATTATCCCACCTTTAGGTGCTATGGTCTGAAATTGTTATCATCATTTCAGGGCAGAATGTTCGTAAACTCATTAAAGATGGTCTCATCATTCGTAAACCAGTGGCCGTACACTCTCGGGCTAGGGTACGTAAGAACCTCATCGCTCGTCGTAAGGGGCGTCACATGGGCCATGGCAAGCGGAAAGGTACAGCCAATGCCAGAATGCCACAGAAGGTGATTTGGATCAGGAGAATGAGGGTCCTTCGCCGACTCTTGAAACGCTACAGAGAAGCCAAGAAAATCGACAAGCATCTGTAAGTAAAACTTCTAGACAGTAAAACTTCAAAAACTCCAATTCCTTTGGGACCATGAAAATTTGTTTGAGATATGGCATAGCTCCAGCCAGTCTCGGCAGCTCAGTCCGATGGGCGTCTGACTGGTCATCAGGACGGGATGCAGGTTCGATACCTGCCGGGGTTGGCTACACTCTTTCGTGGTGATTGATCATAAAATCTTTTCTTTTGTCATTCTCTCCCGCTGATTCAAGAAGGGCAGTTGGCAGTTTCTGGCGAAAGAATGTGCACTGTACTGGTTAACCGCTTACGTATAAGCATGCCCAGGAAAAGTGTGGATAGGTAAACTGACCGGCTGAAAAATGGCCTAAAATAGTGTTGACTAGGCCGTTAAGCTCCAATACAAACAAACAAATGGCATAGCTGCAGATAAGGCGTTTTTTCATCCGAAATGTACTGATATTTTTTCTTATTTCTGCACGAAAATGTATGTTGTGGGTACTCATTAGAAGCGCCTCGGCGAGGCGCTCCTAATGAGTACCGACACCATACATTTTCGTGCAGAAAAAAGATAGATAATATTTGGGTACCTCCTCTTCTTAGGGCCCCGCACTGAAAGTGTAGGTGCCCTATAGTAATCACTCTGTCTGTCCGTCTGTCTGTCTGTCCGTCCACAAATTTCTGATAGCGCTGCCGGGGCCCTAGTCAGTTTCACTGACAGCTCTAGTCTAGGTCTAAGAATAATGCGAATTTTTCTCACAATAATGAGAATTTTTCTCACGAGCTGACCCCCTTCCACACAGAGCTGAAACCAACTGCACATGAGTACTGGCAAACCGCTTAGAGGATCTAAGCCTGCCCAGGCAAAGTGGTGCGAGTCGGAGCAACCATGCTTATAAACCCTATTGGTTTCTTTGGGCAACAGGGCTTGAGATGTCATTTCATTCCAAGGGGTTAACGTCCCACAAAATTGGAGGCAATGTCTCCAAAATGACATACAGTGTTGATGTAGACTTTAAACCTCAAATCAATCATACATCTGTGCCCAATCGTTCAAAGCATTGTAAGCTTATCCTATTTTTGCTGAAAATTTTGCAAAAGCTGCATTTTTTCCTGCAAAAAAAATATTGATGTAGTTGCCGTTTTAAATGATTGAAGTTTTAATACTATTAACTAACGTTAACGACTTCATTAGTTATGAACAACTGGCCTCTGGTGAATTACATCTTAAATTATTACATGGGCCCCGTCAAGCGATTTTGGTACTTATCGCCTATGAGAGCAGCAAAGGTTCAGGCGAGCCTGCGGATCCGCGCAGTCTCGCCAGAAGCTTCGCTGCTCGCTCATACAAGCAGTGAATCAAGAGGAACCTTCAGACAGAAAGCCATATCCCTGGCCCCTCTGAATGGCTTGGCATGCGCAGTTAAAATTTATCAGGACGGAATGCTCAAAGACACAAATTCGCTCGGTGGGGCTCACATGTGTAATCATGTAAAACAACTGTAGATTTTTCTGTGAGAGAATGTTTAGCAATTGTCCATGAAAATTAAACAACCATTTTTATGCAGAAATACTGTCTTTCAACCTGAAATCTTCATGAAACAATGCATGCTGGGTATAATCCTCTACATGCTGGGTATTTTTTCACAACATACAACATTTTGAATTATTATACCCCCGGCATACGAAGTATGCCATGGGGGTATATAGTTTTTGTCTTTTCCGTCTGTCTGTCTGTCCGTAAACAATTATTTTGTGTCAAAGATATCTCAGGAACTGCTTCACATAGAAACTTGAAATTTTGCACAAATGATCAGTATGACTACTTGTATTGTGGGAAAGAAAATAAGGGCCAAGGGGTCAGGCCTTTTAGAGTTATTTCCCTTTGTAGTTCTTGTAAACAATTATTTTGTGTCAAAGATATCTCAGGAACTGCTTCACATAGAAACTTGAAATTTTGCACACATGATCAGTATGACTACTTGGCCAAGGGGTCGGGCCTTTTAGAGTTATTTCCCTTTGTAGTTCTTGTAAACAATTATTTTGTGTCAAAGATATCTCAGGAACTGCTTCACATAGAAACTTGAAATTTTGCACACATGATCAGTATGACTACTTGTATTGTGGGAAAGAAAATAAGGGCCAATGGGTCAGGCCTTTTAGAGTTATTTCCCTTTGTAGTTCTTGCTGTTTAATAGTGTATATTTTTATTTTGTGTCAAAGATTTTTCAATAACTACTGTACATAGAAACTTGAAATTTTGCAAACATGATCAGTATGACTAGTTGTATTGTGGGAAAGAAAATAAGGGCCAAGGGGTCAGGCCTTTTAGAGTTATTTCCCTTTGTAGTTCTTGCTGTAGTGTATATTTTTATTATTTTGTGTCAAAGATTTCTCAATAACTACTGTACACTGAGACTTAAAATTTGGTAGCAACAACCAGTATGACTACTTGTATTGTGGGAAAGAAAAAAGGGGCCAAGGGACCAGGACCAGGGCTCTTGGAGTTATTTCCCTTTCTAATTCTTGCTATTTTAAAATGTAATTTTCCTCATAACTTCTGTACCGGTCTCAATATTTTTTTTTTTTTTTTTAGCTCACCTGTCACGTAGTGACAAGGTGAGCTTTTGGGATCACTTTTTGTCCGTCGTCCGTCGTGCGTCCGTGCGTGCGTGCGTGCGTGCGTGAGTGCGTCCGTAAACTTTTTCTTCAAACGACATCTCCTCCTAAACCACTGAACGGATTTTGACCAAACTTCACAGGAATGATCCTTAGGTGGTCCCCTTTCAAAGTTGTTCAAATGGTTCCGGTCCGTTGCACATATAGGTCACAGTAGCCAAAAATAGATTTTTTTCACCGAAAACTTAAAAAATCTTCTTCTCTGAAACCGCAAGGCCCAGGTCTTTGATATTTGGTATGAAGCTTCATCTAGTGGACCCCTACCAAGATTGTTCAAATTATAGTGCTGGGGCCAAAAATGCCCCCGCACGGGGGCCCTTTGGTTTTACATGTGCTTATATAGGGAAAATCTTGAAAAATCTTCTTCTCTGAAACCGCAAGGCCCAGGTCTTTGATATGTGGTATGAAGCTTCATCTAGTGGACCCCTACCAAGATTGTTCAAATTATAGTGCTGGGGCCAAAAATGCCCCCGCGCGGGGGCCCTTTGGTTTGACATGGGCTTATATAGGGAAAATCTTTAAAAATCTTCTTCTCTGAAACCGCAAGGCCCAGGTCTTTGATATTTGGTATGAAGCTTTATCTAGTGGACCCCTACCAAGATTGTTCAAATTATAGTGCTGGAGCTAAAAATGGCCCCGCACGGGGGCCCTTTGGTTTGACATGGGCTTATATAGGGAAAATCTTGAAAAATCTTCTTCTCTGAAACCGCCAGGCCCAGGTCTTTGATATTTGGTATGAAGCTTCATCTAGTGGACCCCTACCAAGATTGTTCAAATTATAGTGCTGGGGCCAAAAATGCCCCCGCACCAGGGCCCTTTTGTTTTACATAGGCTTATATAGGGAAAATCTTTAAAAATCTTCTTCTCTGAAACCGCAAGGCCCAGCTCTTTGATATTTGGTATGAAGCTTCATCTAGTGGACCCCTACCAAGATTGTTCAAATTATAATGCTGGAGCTAAAAATGCCCCCCGCACGGGGGCCCTTTTGTTTTACATGGGCTTATATAGGGAAAATCTTGAAAAATCTTCTTCTCTGAAACCGCAAGGCCCAGGTCTTTGATATTTGGTATGAAGCTTCATCTAGTGGACCCCTACCAAGATTGTTCAAATTATAGTGCTGGGGCCAAAAATGCCCCCGCACCAGGGCCCTTTTGTTTTACATAGGCTTATATAGGGAAAATCTTTAAAAATCTTCTTCTCTGAAACCGCAAGGCCCAGCTCTTTGATATTTGGTATGAAGCTTCATCTAGTGGACCCCTACCAAGATTGTTCAAATTATAGTGCTGGAGCTAAAAATGCCCCCCGCACGGGGGCCCTTTGGTTTTACATGGGCTTATATAGGGAAAATCTTGAAAAATCTTCTTCTCTGAAACCGCAAGGCCCAGGTCTTTGATATTTGGTATGAAGCTTCATCTAGTGGACCCCTACCAAGATTGTTCAAATTATAGCCCTGGGGCCAAAAATGCGCCCGCTCCGGGGCCCTTTGGTTTTAGGTTAACTTATATAGGGAAAATCTTGTTTTACATAGTCTATATATGCAGGCTAAACCTTTAAAATCTTCTTCTCTGAAACCAGAAAGCCCAGGTCTTTCATATTCGATATGAAGCTTCATCTTGTGGACCTCTACCAAGATTGTTCAAATTATAGCCCTGGGGCCAAAATTGACCCTGCCCGGTGTAACGGTCAGTTTCTTCCCCCCGCCCGTTTCTTCCCCGGGGAAGAACTGGGCCGGCCCGTTTCTTCCCCGGGGGAAGAACTGGGCCGGCCCGGTTCTTCCCCGGGGGAAGAAACTGACTAGTCAGTTTCTTCCCCACCCAGTCAGTTTCTTCCCCCCCTAAAAATTTTTTTTGAACCATTGTCAACGAGTAATTTTCAGCTCACAATTTGTTATACATGAGAAATGAGACCATTCTGAATAAGTTCTGAGTCCTTTTAGCTTGAATGATAAAATTTGCTCTATGCTACACCATTTATGGAGATGCAATAAAATATGCATCCATATTCAAGCATCTTTGGTGCATTTTCTTTGCTTTTTAAGACATAAATTAGTATTAACTAAACAGATATAATAAGGCACATATGTTTGGAGCTCAAATCTAAATAGAATTTGGAGAATGGGGGTAGGGAAGAACTGGGCCGGCCCGTTTCTTCCCCACCCCAGATTTTTCTGTTTACAAAAAATTCTTGTGATAAATTTTCTTCCCGTTTTAAGACATAAATTGGTATAAACTGAAAAGATACAATAAGCAACAAATGTTTGGAGCTCAAATCTAAATAGAATTTGGAGAATGGGGGTGGGGAAGAACTGGGCCGGCCCGTTTCTTCCCCACCCCAGATTTTTCTGTTTACAAAAAATTCTTGTGATAAATTTTCTTCCTGTTTTAAGACATAATTTGGTATAAACTAAAAAGATATAATAAGCAACAAATGTTTGGAGCTCAGATCTAAATAGAATTTGGAGACTGGGGGTGGGGAAGAACTGGGCCAGCCCATTTCTTCCCCACCCGTGATTTTTCTGTTTACAAAAAATTCTTTTGATAAATTTTCTTCGCTTTTTAAGACATAAATTGGTATAAACTAAAAAGATATAATAAGCAACAAATGTTTGGAGCTCAGATCTAAATAGAATTTGGAGAATGGGGGTGCGGAAGAACTGGGCCGGCCCGTTTCTTCCCCACCCCAGATTTTTCTGTTTACAAAAAATTCTTGTGATAAATTTTCTTCCTGTTTTAAGACACAAATTGGTATAATCTAAAAAGATATAATAAGCAACAAATGTTTGGAGCTCAAATTTTAATAGAATTTGGAGACTGGGGGTGGGGAAGAACTGGGCCGGCCCGTTTCTTCCCCACCCCAGATTTTTCTGTTTACAAAAAATTCTTGTGATAAATTTTCTTCACTTTTTATGAAATAAATTGGAATAAACTAAAAAGATATAATAAGCAACAAATGTTTGGAGCTCAAATCTAAATAGAATTCGGAGACTGGGGATGGGGAAGAACTGGGCCGGCCCGTTTCTTCCCCACCCCAGATTTCTCTGTTTACAAAAAATTCTTGTGATAAATTTTCTTCCTGTTTTAAGACATAAATTGGTATAAACTAAAAAGATATAATAAGCAACAAATGTTTGGAGCTCAAATCTAAATAGACTTTGGAGACTGGGGGTGGGGAAGAATTGGGCCGGCCTGTTTCTTCCCCACCCCAGATTTTTCTGTTTACAAAAATTCTTGTGATAAATTTTCTTCGCCTTTTAAGACATAAATTGGTATAAACTAAAAAGATATAATAAACAACAAATGTTTGGAGCTCAAATCTAAATAGAATTTGGAGACTCGGGGTGGGGAAGAACTGGGCCGGCCCGTTTCTTCCCCACCCCAGATTTTTCTGTTTACAGAAAATTCTTGTGATAAATTTTCTTCACTTTTTATGACATAAATTGGAATATGATATGAATTTAATATTTGAATTCAAATAATAAACACATACAGCAGTATAAGCTACAAAAAGGAAAAAGCTGGGGGTGGGTGAACGGGGTGGGGAAGAACTTGGTTGGTCCACTTCTTCCCCCCCCCCCCACACACACACACAAGGCTGCTATGTATTTGACATTCTGAACAAATCTACAATGTTTTACACTAGGAATATAACATTTGATTTCAAATAATAAACACATACAGCGGTATGAAATAAAAAGAAAAAGGAAAATGCTGGGGGGAGGGGGGAAGAAATGGGCCGGCCCAGTTCTTCCCCACCCCAAGGCTGCTATGTATTTGCTTTTCTGAACAAATCTACAATGTTTTACGCAAGGAATTTAACATTTGATTTCAAATAATAAACCCATACAGCGGTATGAAATAAAAAAAAGGAAAATGAAGGGGGGGGAGAAATGGGCCGGCCCAGCTCTTCCCCACCCCAAGGCTGCTATATTTTAGCTTTTCTGAACAAAGCTACAATGTCTTAACGCTATGAATTTAATATTTGAATTTAAATAATAAACACATACAGCGGTATAAGCTACAAAAAGGAAAAAGCTTGGGGTTGGTGAACCGGGGTGGGGAAGAACTGGGCCTGCCCAGTTCTTCCCCACCCTAAGGCTGCTATGTATTTGCTTTTCTGAACAAATCTACAATGTTTTACGCTATGAATTTAATATTTGAGTTCAAGTAACAAATACATACAGGGGTATGAACTACAAAAAGGAAATAGCTGGGGGTGGGGGGAAGAACTGGGCCGGCCCAGTTCTTCCCCACCCTAAGGTTACTTTAGATTTATTTTTCTGAACAAATCAACATTGCCATTTCATGCTATGAATTAATACTTTAATTAAAATAATCAAAATTGACAGCTCTAAGCACTAGAAAAAGAAATGTGTGGGGGTGGAGAAGAACCGGGCCGGCCCAGTTCTTCCCCACCCCCATTTTCCAGTTTCTATTTAGAATTGAGCACCAAAGATTTGTTGCTTAGTATATCTATTAATTTAATACCAATTTATGTATTAGAAAGCTGAGAAAATTAATTACAGATACTGGAATAGGGATGCATATTTCATTAGATCACCATGTATTGTAGGGCATCTAGCAAATTTTGCCATTTGTGCTAAAAAGGCTCAAACTATGTTCAGATTGTTTTCTTTTCTCATTTTGAACAAATTGTGAGGCATTAATAGCTTGTTTACAATGGTTCTAAAAAATTTTTTAGGGGGGGGGGGGGAAGAAACTGACTGGGTGGGGAAGAAACTGACTAGTCAGTTTCTTCCCCGGGGAAGAAACTGGCCGGCCCGTTTCTTCCCCGGGGAAGAAACTGACTGGGGGGAAGAACCGGCCTGTTACACCGGGTCCCACTTGTTATACATTGGATCAGGTGAGCGAACCAGGGCCCTCTGGGCCCTCTTGTTTTTCTTTCTAGCCTGTCCAGGAACCGCGGTGCGAGGTGGACCGTCCATGCTAATAAACCCTATTGGTTTCATTGGGCGACAGGGCTTGAGATGTCATTTCATCTCAATGTCGGGTAAAAGTCCCACAAAATTGGAAGCAACGTCTCCAAAATGACCTTAACAGTGTTGATGGGGACGTTAAACCTCAAATCAAACAAACTCAATATTTTCTTGTTGTGTATATTTTTATTTTGTGTCAAAGATTTCTCAATAACTACTGTACATAGAAACTTGAAATTTTGCAAACATGATCAGTATGACTAGTTGTATTGTGGGAAAGAAAATAAGGGGCAAGGGGTCAGACCTTTCAGAGTTATTTCCCTTTGTAGTTCTTAATGTTTAATAGTGTATATTTTTATTATTTTGTGTCAAAGATTTCTCATTAACTACTGTACATAGAGACTTAAAATCTGGTAGCAACAACCAGTATGACTACTTGTATGGAGTGTGGCCTGTATATGCAAAGAACCTTTTGCTATTGCCATTTTCAACTCAGGCGATGGCACTGGCCGGGGGTATAAGTGCCCCACTGGGCACTTTGTCTAGTTTTTCTAATTTTCCCGGAAAACAGGATTTAGTTTATACTAATTTATTTTAGTTTGATTGCGATGGAAGCTTCAAGTTTATTTAATAGCTCTCGAACACTCATTCCGGATGTTATCACGCGCGCGAGAGAGAGGTAGTGACTTTTACACCACTGCTACCCATTTACACCTGAGTGGAGTGAAGCAGTGTCATTACGTGTCTTGCCCAAGGACACACCTCAATACCGGGTGCCGGATTCGAACGCACAACCTCTTGATCATGAGTCGAACAGGTTAACCACTGCGCTATCGAGGCTGACATGGAGACAATTTGCATGAGATGTTGAGTCCTGTTTCCTGGGAAAAATAAGAAAAATACCAACAATTTGTCGTCTGCTGAATTAGCCTGGAGAGTGTTAAAAGGTTAAGTAGTTCCTAATCAGACTTTTCTGATCAAGTCCTGTTTGGTGTTTGTTGATCAATGCTTAACCCTTTTTGTTTAAATTAGAATCTTCCTCCTTATGTATTATCAAAGTTCATTCCAAAATTTAGGGGTGTCAGTTTCTGTTTTGTTCAAAAATTATTTGGAAATTGACTGTACTTTTAGCAAACAGTGGAGGCCCTGATCAGACGCCGCGTTATGTGGCATCTGATCTGGGCCTCCACTGTTTGCCAAGGTTGCCACTTTGGAGTTTCTGGTACTAAATGGGTTAATATGCACTTGTCTATGTAACACAACCTCTTATTGGATAGCATCAAAAATTTGTAACTAGTATCCTGCAATATTCCCTCGGAAACCTGATGTCATCACCTGACTGACATCACTTTTCATCGGCTGGCATTTTGGATTTATACAGCTCACGCTAATAGTGCTGTAAAAATCCTAAAAAAAAAAATGAGACACCACAAGGGCTTGCTGTAATTCTCCTAAAATTTTAATAAATTTTATTTCACGATCCTGCCTGCATGTAATCCCAAAGGTGCAAACAGTGTAGACTCTGATCAGACTGCTCCTTCAGGAACAGTCTCCTATCAGCCCCAAATGCTTAGGATCATTATGTTACTTTTGGCCCCCGCCCATAGGGGCTTGAAGAAATATATGAGCAGCATGATGCTTCCACGCAGAGCTGAATCTGGCCCGCACACTAGTACTGGTAAACCGCTTAGAGGGCTTAGAGGATCTAAGCCTTTCCAGGAACCGCGGTGCGAGGCGGACCGTCCATGCTAATAAACCCTATTGGTTTCATTGGGCGACAGGGCTTGAGATGTCATTTCATCTCAATGTCGGGTAAAAGTCCCACAAAATTAGAAGCAACTTCTCCAAAATGACCTTTATAGTGTTGACGGGGATGTTAAACATCAAATCAAACAAACAAATCAAAATGAATGAGTGCATTAGAACTGAGATAATTGTTTTGAAATCTTCATCTAGAGAGGAAAATAGTCATTTTTATGGTCGCAATTTTCATTTGAAGACAACACACCAAACAAAATTTCGGACCATGAAAATGAAGATTTACCTTTCTGTTAGGTGAAGAGTCATTACGAAAACACGCCAATACAAATACATTGTAACCTTTATCACCGAAAAAATGAAAATTTTAAGATGAAAAAATGTGATATTTTTCTTATTTCTGCTCCAAATATAGATTGTGAGTGCTCGTTAGAACCACCTCATCGAGGCGGTTCTAACCAGTACCCACAATCTATATTTTAGAGCAGAAATAAGAAACATAATTTTTTACCCATGTAAAGCCCAGTTTTACTATTTAAAAGTGGGGTTCAACAGTCAGGTGCATAACCTATACAAGTTAAAATTTTCTAACACTTAAATTATTTTGGCACTTCAGCATTTATAACTTGTTTAAGTTATTTAGTTATTTTTCAATTTCATATTCTGGAGTTATTGTAATTTTTATGGATATGTAGGTAATTTTATTTTAGTTTATAGATCTCTTACATAACTTTATTATTATGTAATAAAATTCTGTACGCATCGTCTAGAATTTTGTACGCAAGGCTCTTGAAGATAGGAAAAAGTGCTAAATTATAACTTATAAAAGTTACTTTAGAATGATTTACTGATTTAACCTTGACCTAAATAACTTTAGACATAACCTATACAGGTTAGTTTCCACAGCCTCACTTTGTAATCAATGGCAGATAGGTGACATTATAACTAACAGGTTATAAAGAAAATAATATTGAATAGATTATGCACCTGACTGGTCAAGGTGGTCAGAATTATATAGGCGTGTTTTCGTGATGTATTCCCTAAATTCCATTCCTTCACAGGTACCATGAGCTGTACATGAAATGTAAAGGTAACGGCTTCAAAAACAAGAGAATTCTGATGGAGCATATCCACAAGAGAAAGGCAGAGAAGAGCAGATCAAAGATGTTGAGGTTTGTACGAGTTATGTCCCTTTTTCTACTTTTTCATTGCAACCTTCGGAGCCTCTGTGGTGTAGTGGTTATGCTACTCGCCTTGTAAACCAGGGGTCGCAGAATCGATACCGGCCTGCTCGAGACTTTCATTTGAGTCTTTAAACCGAGGTCCCGTCTCCCCGAATGACCTGAGCTGTTGGTGGGACAAAAACTCAAAGCACTCACTCACACAAATACTTACCATCGCAAGACCTACATTCTGACAAGGGCCATATCTATATTGCTTTTGCCCATGTGTTTGTTGACATGGATTTCTCAACATTTCTCGACATACCACCATTAATTGACTATCCTGTATTGATCGGAGGTCATCCATATTAACACCAGGTCAACCAATATCAACAGGAAGTCAAAAATCAATAATCGTATTTTTAATTGTGTCAGTTAATAAAAGTGTCAGTAATCAAATAATTTCGTATTGGCCAAGTTACAGGTCCTCGGTCAGCTGTAATTGGCCTCGACCTTTGGCCTTGGGCCAATACAGCAGACCTCGGCAATGTAACTGGGCCAATATGAAATTACTTCATTATACAACACCACCTAGTTATAACATGGTTCATTATAACACGGTTTGGATATAACACGGTTTCAAGATGGTTCCCAAAAATGTGTAGATCATATATAGAAAAAATGTGTAGATCATATATAGAAAAATTACCATAAATGGTCATTTTTCTATTCAATCAACACATTTTTGTTTGGATATAACACGGTTGTTTAACTAACACAGTTTTTGCTTTGGACCCCATTAATAGTATTAGAAAGAGGTTGTGGTGTAGTATAAACTTGTACCATCCCTCTTTAACAAGCTTGATGTGGGACCTTCCTGATCTAGTTACACTTGTCTTTTGGCCCCCGCCCATAGGGGCTTGAAGAAATAGATGGGCTGCATGATGCTTCCATGCAGAGCTGAAACCAACTCACACACCAGTACTGGTAAACCGCTTAGAGGATCTAACTCTGCCCAGGCCTAGCGGTGTGAGTCGGTCCGCACATGCTTATTAACCCTATTGTTTCATTGGGGGACAGGGCTTGATGTCATTTCATCTCAATGTCGTGTAAAAGTCCCGTAAAATTGGAAGCAACATCTCCAAAATGACCTATACAGTGTTGAAGGTGACGTTAAACCCCAAATCAAACAAACAAACACTTGTCTTCTCTGTTTGCTCTTGTATTACTGCCCATAGCTCCAGATGAAAGGAAATGAAGACTCCCTGGCTCCGAGGTTATAAAACCTTTTTCATGCTCAACTCACTTGAGCATGAAATTTATCCTGCTCATAAATTTTAAAAATGCAGGATATATGACAGTTGTTGGCATTTTAAAATTTATGAGCAGGATAAATGACATTCTGTGCTGATCTGAGCAGAAAAATTGTCTGATTTGTTTGTATTTTAATAGTTATGAGCATAACAAATTTCATGCTTAGCTGAGTTGAGCAGGAAAAAAGTTTTAGAACCTTGTGGCCTGGTTTGTTTTGTTGAGGTTTTGTGTTCACATCAATACTATTTAGGTCATTTTAAAGAGGTCACTTCTAATTTTGTGACTTTTAGCTGTCATTAATATGAAATGACATCTCGAGCCCTAGCAGAATTAGACAATAGCGGATTACCAGCACTCAAGTTTGTTCGGTTTCAGCTCTGTTGGGAAGCACCATGCAGCCCAATTTATTTTTCCCACCCCAGATGGGCGGGGATGAGAAGGTTTTGTTTGTTTGTTTGTTTGATTTGAGGTTTAATGTCCCCATCAACACTGTATAGGTCATGTTGGAGATGTTCTTCCAATTTTGTAGGACTTTTACCAGACATTGAGATGAAATGACATCTCAAGCCCTGTCGCCCAATGAAACCAACAGGGTTTATAAGCATGGACGGTCTGACTTGCACCGCTTTGCCTGGGCAGGCTTAGATCCTCTAACCGGTTTACCAGTTCTTGTGTGCGGTCAGATTCAGCTTTGCATTGAAGCATCATCCATCAAGCCCCGATTGGCAGGGGCCGGGATGAGAATGTTTATACCTGGGGATAATTTATTACCTCTCCTGAGTTACTGTGATAGCTATGTACTCCTCTGTCGTTCATCCCTGTGTGACCGTCATCCACAATTTCTTCACACCGCTGAGTCTGACTTCAGAACAAATAGAGAAGACCAGGTTCGTGTCTTTTGATATCAAGATTATCAGGCAAGGCTTCGAGAATGCTTGTAGAATCGCGAGGCTTGCGGAGCGATTCTACATCCGTTCTCGAAGCCGAGCCTGATAAACTTGATATCAAATGACACGAATCTGGTATTCTATTTATCAGTTTATCCCCCTGTAAACTCTTAAAATATGCAATTTACGATCAGTTATCGATGCAATTTAGGATCAGTTATCAGTTGTCCTCAATGTGTTCCAACATTCCGGCGCGGAATATAATGGGTCAGTATATTTATTATCAGCTGACTGTTATTTTTCTTTTGATATTTTTTTAATGTAATTTTTCCAATTTTTTCTAGTAATAATAACTTTTTAGCTATTTTTGCCGGTAGTCCGGTTCATTCATAAAATTGCAATGTCACGTTGACGTGATAAAGCCCACTTGTCCTGAGTTAGCAAATCTTTATCAGGTCAATGCGTTGCAATACAGTAAATACATGGTTAGTGTCTTTAATAATAAAATATAATCGGTGAGCCTTAGACAATTTTATAGGGGCGAGCTTCAGCTAGCCCCTATGAAATTGTTGTGGCGAACCGATTTTATTTTATTATTAAAGACACTAATCATGTATTTAGTTTACACCGCAACTCAAAACAGTCAAGGGGTTTCGCAATTATTTAGCAATTTTAAGCAAATAAGACAGCAGACGGCATGGCATATTAAAAACGACATTCAGTGTCTTGTCGCGCACACGTAGTATAATGTGACGTCAACGGGTGCAAAGTTTCTGACGTCACGGCGCCAAAAAGACGTAGGAAACAACATGGACGCTTAATAAAAGTTTCTCAGCGCTTTATATTATGTATTAAAATCTGCAGATAAATAGTTTATTTTAGCTTTAGAAATTATTTTCGCGTTTGAGACGATACTGCAGTAGCAGTGCGCAGTTATTCCAACGGGCCATTCAAACCAGGAAAAGCCGAGAAGTTATGAATTTAGATGAAATTTCTAAAAATCTGTTCAAATAAATATTGCAAAGATTTTAACTTGCAGTTTCGTTGTTTTTTGATGTATAAAAGGTTGCATGTTATTCTTTACACTGTAAATTAGTGACCTGAAAAGTAGGTCCGGTCTATAAAAGGTCACTAGACGTATTAAGGTCAGTAGAAGGTATTATAGGTCACTATCGATTATAGGGTGCAGTTATTTGACCCCCTTTATTAGGTTACTGATTGCGGTATAAATATATAGGGGATAACTGATAATTTCTCTTATAGCCCTACGTCAAAATTACTATAACTTCAGCCTTAATTATTATCCCAATTGGGCCTCCGTGGCATAGTGGTTAAGAGCGCTGACTCTTGATCATTAGGTCTATCACTGCTGTGGTTTGAGCCTCGCTCGGGTCACATGTGAGATGCCAAGTTCTTCAACTGAAGGTCATGTGGTCTTTCTCCGGGTACTCCGGTTTTTGCCCACCTCTGATTAATGATCGGCTCGATATGAGTGAAATAATCTTGAAAGGACCAAAACCAAAAAAAAAACAAAAAAAAATATTATCCCAAATATTTCAATGTCTATTATCAGCAGTTGTGAAGATTTGCCAAGGGACTGGAGAAGGAGTAGGAAATAGCTGGGGCAAAGGAGCCATAGGTGTTTTAGTTTGCGTGTATATACAAGTACAGCTGGGTTATAAAGTGTGAAGGGCTTTTGTTTTGTTTGTTTGAGTGGAGGTTTAACATCCCCATCAGTAAAGGTCATTTTGAAGAAGTTGCTTCCAATTTTGTGGGACTTTTACCCGACATTGAGATGAACTGATATCTCAAGCCCTGTCGCCCAATGAAACCAATAAGGATTATAAGCATAGACGGTCCGACTCGCACCGCTTTACCTGGGCAAGCTTAGATCCTCTGAGCAGTTTACCAGTACTTGAGAGTGGTTGGTTTCAGCTCTGTGTGGAAGCATCATGCAGCCCATCTATTTCATCAAACCCTGATGGGTGGGGGCCTGAAGGGCTTTTGAAGTCCAGAATCAAAGAAAAGGTGCAAAAGGTGTCTCCATTGTATGTTCTCCGCCCCCGCCCAAAGGGGCTTGAAGAAATATATGGGCTGCATGATGCTTCCACGCAGAGCTGAATCCGGCCCGCACACTAGTACTGGTAAACCACTTAGAGGATCTTAGCCTGTCCAGGAACCGCGGTGCGAGGCGGACCGTCCATGCTAATAAACCCTATTGGTTTCATTGGGCGACAGGGCTTGAGATGTCATTTCATCTCATTGTCGGGTAAAAGTCCCATAAAATTGGAAGCAACGTCTCCAAAATGACCTTTACAGTGTTGACGGAGACGTTAAACCTCAAATCAAACAAACAATTGTATGTCCTATCATCAACCCTTATCCCGCTGCATAAATTAACTTAGCCACACCCATTTATATTTCAACCAATCAAATTACTTGATGTAATTAATTCAATCATAGTTGCAAACTGAATGCCAGACAGTGTAGATCCTGATCAGATGATCTACACTGTTTGGAAGCTCTCTGCTATCGATCCTCATGATAGACAAGCCTGGAGATCTGGTGTAAGGTCTGCCATGCGTGCAGCAAGCCAGCTACCTGGAAGGGGGCCCACTTATGTGGACGCTGCCCCTGTACCTGCACGTTAATAAAAAATCCCTTGATGATGATGATGATGTTTGCGAAGATAGGGGAAGCTAAGGGTTAACTAAGGTATCTCAATTTAATTTCTTGGTTTCTTGTCATTCCAGTGACCTGGCTGAGACAAGAAGGAACAAGGTCAAGGAGGCCCGTAAACGTCGTGAGGAACGTATAGCCCAGAAGAGAGCCGACCTCCTCAAGTCGTTCGCCGACGATGATAGCAAGAAATAGACTGTCGTACATTGTGTATATTTATCATTAAAAGGCGAAAGAAGATGTGCTTGTGTTCCATTTTGAAAATCGCTTCTTAACCTGTAAAATGCCAATCACGACAATTGTCATCTGCTTTGTCGTCTGCTGGTTACTTTAAAACTCATTTTTGCAAACAGTGTGAACCCAGATCAGACTCTGGGTTCACACTGTTTGCCTGTTAACCTTTAACCCATAAAACGCCAGTCACGACATTTGTTGTCTGTTATGTCGTCTGCCGGTTACTTTTAAAACTCATTTTTCAAAAAGTGTGGACCCAGATCAGACTGCTCCTCTAGGAGCAGTCTGATCTGGGTCCACACTTAAATGCCTGTATGCAAAAATATTTTTAAAAAATTTCCAAATAGATGCAGCAGACGACATAAGCAGACTGGATACTTTAAAAGTCATTTTTGCAAACAGTGTGGACTCGGATCAATAGAGGGTCCATATGATCTGGGTCCATGCTGTTTGCCTGTTAACCCTAAACCCATAAAATGCCAATCACAACAATTTTCGTTTGCCGGTTACTTAAAAATTCATTTTTGCAGACAGTGTAGACCCAGATCAGACGGCTCGGTGCAGTCTTATCTGGGTCCACACTGTTTGCCTGTTATGCAAAAATCTAGGTCCAAACTGTTTGCCTTTATGCAAAAATATTTTTAAAAAGCTTGCAAAAAGATTCAGCAGAAGACATAAGCAGACAACATTTTCAGACATAGTTTTTCTCGGCGTCTTAAGAAACCAAGAAGACTGTGTCTGTTGTGGCCTGCATCATCTTGCAAAGGTTTAAAAAAAAATATTTTTGCATCAGGCAAACAGGGTGAACCCGGATAAGACTGATCCTGGAGGAGCAGTCTGATCAGGATCTACAGTTTGCAACGACGACTTAAAAGTAACCAGTAGACACCAAAGCACACGGCAATGGTTATCGTTGTGGTTGACATCTTGAGGGTTAACCTTTAACACGCCGAGAAAAACTACATCTGAAAACGCCGTCTGCTGAATTTTTAGCTCACCAGAGCCGAAGGCTCCGGGGGAGCTTATAGGATAGGCAGTTGTCCGTCGTCTGCGTCTGGTGACGTCAACACTTTTAAACGACATCTCCTCTGAAGCCGCTAGGCCTATTGGGCCCAAATTTCATCTGTAGCATCCTTGGGTTGGGGGATTGAAAGTTTGTTTTTTATGAAATTCGGCTCATTAGTTTGGTTGCTATGGCAACTAAGAGTTTCCATAGACTTATAATGGGGAAAATTGAAAAATGGCATTTACTGCCAACCCGCTGCAGATATTTTGACAAAACTTTCATAGAAATATACCTTAGTCAATCTACAATCTGCCATATGATTTTAGGCCTACTGCTCATTTGTATTGGTTGCCATGGAAACCAAATTGAAAAAAAATAGAAAAAAAATAGAAAAAAAATCATCTCCTCAGAAACCATATGCTCTATGAGGATGAGAGTTTATGAAAATATTCACCATTTTTGCCTTTACAGGTTTTGTGTTTTTTATGAAATTCGGCTCTTTAGTTTGGTTGCTATGGCAACTTAGATTTTCCATAGACTTATAATGGGGAAAATTGAAAAATGGCATTTGCTGCCAAGCCTTTGCGGATATTTTGACAAAACTTTCATAGAAATGTTCCTTTAGTAAACTTCTCTCAGCAATATGGTTTTATGTCAACCTGAGGGTCCAGTAGGTTGTGCCGGGGCCATTCCCCACCCCCAGTACTTCATAAAATGCCTTATATCTAAGAAATCTTACAGATCCCCACCCCTAAACCATATATATTCTTGTTCCTTATGATAAGGTGCATTAAATGACACCAACCTGGGGATTCTCCCGGATGTGCCGGGGACATGCCCCACCCCCTCCACTTCATAAAATGCCATTTATCTCAGAAACCATTCAGATCCCCACCCGTAAAGCGTATATATTCTTGTCTCTTATGAAAAGATGCACTCAGTGACACCAACCTGGGGGTCCCCCAGGATGTGCCTGGGTCATGCCCCACCCCTCCATTTTACAACAGCCCCAATATTCCAGAAACCGAACAGAACCAAACCCCAAAATGAAATATATTTTTGTTCCTTATGATAAGTTGCATTCAGTGACACCAACCTGGGGGACACCCGGATGTGCCGGGGACATGCCCAACCCCTCCACTTCATAAAAGGTTGGCCCCCGCCCATAGGGGCTTGAAAAAATATTTGGGCTGCATGATGCTTCCACGCAGAGCTGAATCCGGCCCGCACACTAGTACTGGTAAACGGCTTAGAGGATCTAAGCCTGTCCAGGAACTGTGGTGCGAGGCGGACCATCCATGCTAATAAACACTATTGGTTTCATTGGGTGGCAGGGCTTGAGATGTCATTTCATCTCAATGTCGGGTAAAAGTCCCACAAAATTGGAAGCAAGGTCCCCAAAATGACCTTTACAGTGTTGACGGGGACGTTAAACCTCAAATCAAACAAACAAAACTTCATAAAAGGTCAAATATTCCAAAACCTTACAAATCCCCACCCCTAAACCATATATATTCTTGTTCCTTATGATAAGAAGCATTAAGTGACACAAACCTGGGGGTCCCCCCAGATGTGCCGGGGACATGCCCCACCCCCTCCACTTCATAAAATTCCATTTATCTCAGAAACCATTCTGATCTCCACCCCTTAACCATATATATTCTTGTTCCTTATGATAAGACGCATTCAGCGACACCAAGCTGAGGGTCCCCCGGGATGTGCCGGGGTCATCCCCCACCCCCTCTACTTCTTAAAAGGCCAAATATTCCAGAAACCTTACCGATGCCCATCCCTAAACCATATATATTCTTGTTCCTTGTGATAAGACACATTCAATGACACCAACATAGGGTTCCCCCAGGGCTCGCCCGGGCCATGCTCCATTCTTCAACTTCACAAAAGACCATATATCTGAGAAACTGTTCAGAGCCCTACCCCTAAGCCATATATATATTCTTGTTCCTTATGATATAGTGCAATCAGTGCCACCAGCATGCCCCCCCCCCCCCCCCCCCCCCCCCCATGTGGTGCCACGGGCCATGCCCCACCCCTTTAATTCATTAAAAGCCATATATCTCAGAAATCGGTCAGATCCCCACCCCTTAACCATATATATTCTTGTTCCTTATGATAAGATCCCACTTCATAATAGGCCATATATCTCAGAAACTATTCAAATGCCCACCACATAATCACATATGTTCTTTGACACATTCAGTCAACCCATCTTGTGGGGTCTGCAGGGGCCATTTCTCTCCCATCCACTTCATAAAAGGGCCTCATATCTCAGAAACTGTTCAGCATTAGGTTGCAACAATCTTGGGCTTTTCTGGAATCCACCATGCCCGTATCCCTCCACTGCCTAAAAGACCTTACATCTCAGGAGCCATACATATCCCACCGCTAAACCATATATGTCTCTGTTCTTTTTTATAAGACACATTTAGTGGCACCAACCAGGGCTACATTGGGTTCATGCCCCACCCTCTCTACTATATAAAACACCTAATATTTCAGATACAGTCCACATGAGTGCTCATTTGGGAATTGGGAGACTTTGTAATTGGTAGATTAAACTCATACCATGTTAAAATACATGTCTGCCATTGGGCAATGCCCATCTGAGCTCTGGTTTATGAAATTTGGCTCTTTGGTTTGTTTGCCATGGCAAGTTAAGAGTTTCCATTGACTTATAATGGGGAAAATTGAAAATGACATGTATGCCTTTCAAGATATTTTGTCAAACTTGCATAGAAATGTTCCTTTAATAATGTTCTTTTAGGCCTATTGGTTGCCACAGATGGGAAATTGTCAGTTGTCATCTGTTGACCTGCAACAACACATTCAAGCGACATCAGACCTCTGAAGCCACTAGGCTGATTGGGTCCACATTTTATCTGTAGCATCCTTGGGCGCAGGGCTTCCATGGTTAATTAAAATACTTTGCTGCCAGTCTGCAGTGCCCCCTGAGCTCTGGTGAGCATAGTGGCCCATGGGCCTCTTGTTTAGCTCACCTGGGCCGGTCGTCTTGTCATCGGTCAGTCGGCTGTCCATACATTTGACAGCTATATCTCTGCAGCCTGCATGCTGATCTCAATCATTTCTCATCTGTAGCATGCTTCTGGTGGGGCATGGATGACATAAGCTTTTTTTCGAAATCGCACGGAAATTTACAAGGTCCCATAGACTTACAATGGGAAAATGCTTGTCATCAGCGTAGCGCTTTCAATTTTGATCAGATCTTTCTGAAACTTATATGTAAGGTGGCTGGAGATCAAATCTCGTATGAGTTCGAAACAAGTCCGCACATTTATCATAGAGTTACGCCCCTTTGATGGCTGAAAATGCCGATTTTGGACATTGTCATCACCATAATATTATGCCCTTTCAGTTTTGATCTGATCTTTTTGAAACTTATATGAAAGGTGGCTAGGGATTAAAACTCGGATAAGATCGAAAAAAAAAAAATCAGCCCATTTATCATACAGTTATGTCCCTTTGTTTGCTGAAAATGACGATTTTTGACCTTGTCATCACCGTAGCCCCTTCAGTTTTGATCGGATCTTTCTGAAACTCATATTTAAGGTGGCTGGGAAAAAAAACTCTGATGAGTACGAAAACCAGCCAATTCGGCCCATTTATTACAGAGTTAAATCCCTTTGATTGCTGAAAATGCCGATGTTTAGCTCACCTGAGCCGAAGGCTCAAGGGGAGCTTATAGTATAGTGCGTCCTTCGTCGTCCGTCCACACTTTTGAGCAGCTATATCTCTGCAGCCTGCACTCAATCATTTCTCATCTGTAGCATACCTCTGGTGGGGCATTGATGACATAAACTTTTTTCGAAATCGCTCTAAAACTTTTGTTGTTATGGCAACCACAAGGTTTGAAAAATAAGTTTTACTTATATTTAAGGTGGCTGGGGCTAAAAACACGAATGAGTTCGAAAACCGGCCAAGTCGGCCCATTTATCATAGAGTTACATCGCTTTGATTGCCGAAAATGCCGATTTTTGACCTTGTCATCACCGTAGCCCCTTCAGTTTTGATTGAATCTTTCTAAAACTTATATGTAAGGTGGCTGGGGATGAAACATCGGATAAGTTTGAACACCTGCCATGTCAGTCTATTTTTCATAGAGTTACGTCCCTTTGATTGCTGAAAATGTCGTTTTTGGACCTTGTCATCACCGTAGCCCCTTCAGTTTTGATCAGATTTTCATGAAATTTATATAGAAGGTGGCTGGGGATAAAAACTCGGACGAGTCGAAAACCGACCCATTCGGCCCATTTATTACAGAGTTAAGTCCCTTTGATTGCTGAAAATGCCGATTTTTAGCTCACCTGGGCTGAAGGCTCCAGGAGAGCTTATAGTATAGTGGGTCGTCTGTCCACACATTTGAGCAGCTATATCTCTGCAGCCGGCACTCAATCATTTCTCATCTGTAGCATGCGTCTGGTGGGGCATTGATGACGTAAACTTTTTTTCGAAATCACTCTAAAACTTTGGTTGCTATAGCAACCACAAGGTCCCATAGACTTACTTTGGGAAAATGCTTGTCATCACCGTAGCGCCTTCAGTTTTGATCGGATCTTTCTGAAACTTATATGTAAGGTGGCTGGAGATAAAACATTGATGAGTTCTTACATCGGCCAAGTCAGTCTATTTTTCATAGAGTTACGTCCCTTTGATTGCTGAAAATGTTGATTTTTTACCTTGTCATCACAGTAGCCCCTTCAGTTTTGATCAGATTTTTATGAAACTTATATAGAAGGTGGCTGGGGATAAAAAGTCGGATGTTTTCGAAAACCAACCAAGTCGGCCCATTTATCATAGAGTTACCTCCCTTTGATTGCTGAAAATGCCGAATTTTTAATTTGTCATCACGGTAGTCCCTTCAGTTTTAATCGGATCTTTCTGAAACTTTTATGAAAGGTGACTGGGGATAAAACCTCGGATGAGTTAGAATACCTGCCAAGTCGGCCCATTTATCATAGAGTTACTTCCCTTTGATTGCTGAAAATGCCGATTTTTTACCTTGTCATCACTGTAGCCCCTTCAGTTTTGATTGGATCTTTCTGAAACTTTCATGTAAGGTGACTGGAGATTAAAACTCGGATAAGTATGAAAACTGGCCAAGTCGGCCCATTTACCAAAGAGTTACGTGCCTTTGATTGCTGAAAATGCCTATTTTTGACCTTGTCATCACTGTAGCCCCTTCAGTTTTGATCGGATCTTTCTGAAACTTATATGTAATGTGGTTGGGGATAAAAACTCGGATGATTTCGAAAACCGGCTAAGTCGGACCATTTTTCATAGAGTTACATCCCCTTTGATTGCTGAAAATGCCCCGACTGAATAGGTTCGGAGGATATAGCGATCAGCCTGGCGCCCGTTTGTCTGTCCGTCCGTAGACACAACCTTGTGATAGCCATAACTTCTATACCCTTAGAGTCATTGATAGTTCTTAGCACAATTGTTCACAAGGCTTAGTTGGCGTGTCATGCGCAAGAACCAGAACTCTGGATGCCATACTTTTTTAGTTATTTCCCCTTTTAATAAAATAGAATGACTACTTTATGATGGCCATAACTCCAATACCCTTTGAGATATATTGATGGTACCTGGCACCGTTGTTCACAAGTCTGAGACAGCGTGTCATGCACAAGAACCACAGCTCTGGCTGCCATGGTTTTTGAGCTATCTCCCCTTCCAATAAAATAGAGTGACTACCTTGTGAAGGCCATAACTCAAATACCCTTTAAGATATATTGATGATACCTGGCACAGTTGTTCACAAGGCTGAGATGGTATGTCATGTACAAGAACCACAGCTCTGGGTGCCATGGATTCTAGCTCACCTGAGCCTTTAGGCTCATAGGTGAGCTTATAGTATAGCCATGGTCTGTCGTCCGTCCATCCGTCTGTCATCCGTCCGTCCACCATTTTCAAAGATCTTCTTCTCCTATACTGCAGGGCCAATCAAAGCCAAATTTCATATGGAGCCTCAGTGGGATGGGGGAACGAAAGTTTGTTCGCGGGGTCTGGATCACATGACCAAGATGGCCGCCATGCCTATATGTGGTAAAAAGCCTTCAAAAATCTTCTTCTCCAGAACCATAAGGCCAGTGGCCTTGAAACTTGGCATGTAGCATATGGTACTCGGGCCCATCATGGTTTGTACAAATGGTGACCCCGGGTTGACCTTGACCTATTTTACAGCAATGTCAAATTTGCCGAAGTAGGCTTTTGCATGGGGCAAAGTGAAAATAATGGATTTATAGGAAAACTATTGAAGACAGTGTCACCAAAATTTGTAGATCAAGTAAAGTAACTGAATACATGAAGATCTATGGGTCAGAAAGGTCAAGGTCATTCATTGGCCTTAGACCAAGGTCATTCAGGATCCATATTTCAAACATTTTTTTCTCCAAAACTGCTGAGCCAATTTAAGTAAAATTTAATATGGAGCCTTTGTGAGTTGAACAAATGAAAAAATGCCAATACGGTCTAGATCACATGACCAAGATGGCCGTCACGCCTATATATGGTAAAAAGCCTTAAAAATTCTTCTTCTCCAGAACCGTAAGGCCAATGGCCTTGAAACTTGGCATGTTGCATATGGTACTCAGGCCCATCATAGTTTATACAAATGGTGACCCCGAGTTGACCTTGACCTATTTTACAGCAATGTCAAATTTGCCGACTTAGGCTTTTGCATGGGAAAAAGTGAAAATAATGGATTTTTAGGAAACCATTGAAGACAGTGTCACCAAAATTAGTAGATAAGGTAAAGTAGCTGAATACATGAAGATCTATGTGTAAGAAAGGTCAAGGTCATTAATTGATCTTAGACCAAGGTCACGCAGGTTCCATATTTCAAACATTTTTTCTCAGAAACTACTGAGCCTATTGAAGTGAAATTCAATATGGAGCCTTTGGGAGTTGAACAAATGAAAAGCTGCCAACATGGTCTAGATCACATGACCAAGATGGCCACCACGCCCATATATGGTAAAGAAACTTCGAAATTCTTCTTCTCAAGAACCGTAAGGCCAATGGCCTTGAAACTTGGCATGTAGCATATGTTACTCGGGCCTATCATAATTTGTTCAAATGGTGACCCTGGGTTGATCTTGACCTATTTTACAGTAATGTCAAATTTGCTGACTTAGGCTTTTGCATAGGAAAAAGTGAAAATAATGGATATTTAGGGAAACCATTGAAGACAGTGTCACCAAAATTTGTAGATTAGGTAAAGTAACTGAATACATGAAGATCTATGGGTAAGAAAGGTCAAGGTTATTCATTGACCTTAGACCAAGGTCACTCCGATTTCATATTTCAAAAAAAAACATTTTTTCTCAGAAACTACTGAGCCAATTTAAGTGAAATTCAATATGGAGCTTCTGTGAGTTGAACAAATGAAAAGTTGCCAGTACAGTCTAGATCACATGACCAAGATGGCCGCCACGCCCATATATGGTAAAAAGCCTTCAAAAATTTTCTTCTCCAGAACCGTAAGGCCAATGGCTTTGAAACTTGGCATATATCATATGGTACTCGGGCTCGTCATAGTTTTTACAAATGCTGACCCTGGGTTGACCTTGACCTATTTTATGGCAGTGTAAATTTTGTCAACTTAGGCTTTTGCATGGGAAAAAGTGAAAATAATGGATTTTTAGGAAACCATTGAAGACAATGTCACCAAATTGGTAGATCAGGTAAAGTAAATGAATACATGAAGATTCATGGGTAAGAAAAGTCATCATTCAGTGACCTGGGACCAAGATTAACCAGGTTCCATATTTCAAACAGTTTTTTCTCAGAAACTGCTGGCCCAATTCAAGTGAAATTTGATATGGATCCTTTATATGATGAACAAATGAAAATTTGCTCATATGGTCCAGGTCACATGACCAAGATGGTGGCCATGCCCATATTTGGTAAAAACACTTCGAAATTATTCTTCTCCAGAACCGTAAGGCAAATGACCTTGAAACTTGGCAGGAAGCATCTGGTACACGGGCCTATCATAATTTGTTCAAATGGTGACCGTGGGTTGACCTTTACCTATTTTACGGCAATGTCAAATTTGCGGACTTAGGCTTTTGCTTTGGAAAAAGTGAAAATAATTGATTTTTAGCTCACCTGAGCCTTTAGGCTCATAGGTGAGCTTATAGTATAGCCATGGTCTGTCGTCCGTCCATCCGTTAACCGTCCGTCCACCATTTTCAAAGATCTTCTCCTCCAAAACAGGGAGGCCAATCAAAGCCAAATTTCATGTGGAGCTTCAGTAGGATGGGGGAACGAAAGTTTGTTCGCGGGGTCTGGGTAACATGACCAAGATGGCAGCCATGCCCATATATGGTAAAAAGCCTTCAAAAATCTTCTTCTCCAGAACCATGAAGCCAATGACCTTTAAAGTTGGCTTGTAGCATCTGGCACTTGGGCCCATCATAGTTTGTAAAAATGGTGACCCTGGGATGGCCTTGACCTATTTTATGGCTATGTCAAATTTGCAGACTTGGGCTTTTGCATGGGAAAAAGTGAAAATAATGAATATTTAGGAAACCAGTGATCAGGAATAGATACAATTAACCCACAGCTCCTATCAGTGACACCAAAGGGAAAGAAACACAAACATGAAATAACTAGACTCTAATGGAAACATCAATAGTGGAAAGCCAAAAGGACAGTTACTTTCCCACAAAATGGCCAATTGGCTATCCAAAATAAAATAATGTAAGCGATACACACACACACACAAAAGACATACCATAACAAAAATAAACCGCGACAGAAGCACCGCCTTGGAACGGTCAGTGAAATGAATTCCACTGGACCAGTATCTCTCCTAAAATTAATTTAAAAAATAAGCACATAATTTCTAGAATACCGAATTGGAAGGAATATATAATACAAAATTGGGGTTAATGCAAAAATTCAATCAAATAGGTCTCATCTGCTGTTTCTGGTCACAAAGTAGATAAAATGCAATGACCAGGAACTGATAAAACAAATTCACGTTGTGTCCCAGCCACCATACTGCAAAGAAACACCTATAATGAAGATGGTATTAAGTAAAACTGTACAAGTGGAAAATCAAGGAGTCAAGTGCTCTTTCCCAGCACATTGTCAATCAGACATTCCCTAAATAATATGAAAAGTTAAAAAAAATATGACAAATGGAATAAACCATAATGAAAGCATGGCCTTCGAACTGTCAGATCACATTGTTAGACATCAAAATTTTGTCCCCACAAGTTGTGTACCCCTGCTCTGAGGCTATATACATATATAAAAACATTAAAATGTACACCAGGACCAGGTGTCAGGTGAGCGTTTACAGGACCACTGGTCCTCTGGTTTAGTTATCTCCCCTTCCAATAATATAGAATCACTACCTTGTGATGGCCACATCTCCAATACTCTTTGAGATATATTGATGGTACTTGGTACCGTTGTACATGAGGTTAAGCAGGTGTGTCACGTGCAAGAACCACAACTCTGAGTGCTCTGGTTTTTAGCTCACCAGAGCCGAAGGCTCCGGGGGAGCTTATAGGATAGGCAGTTGTGCGTCGTATGTCTGTCACCAACACTTTCAAACGACTTTTTCTCTGAAGCCACTGTTCTGATTGGGCCCAAATTTTATTTGTAGCATCCTTGGGGGGGGGGGGGGGGGGGGATTGAAAGTTTGTGTTTTTTATGAAAATCGGCTCATTAGTTTGGTTGCTATGGCAACTTAGAGTTCACATTGACTTATAGTGGGGAAAATTGAAAAATGGCATTTACTGCCAAGCCTCTGCAGATATTTTGACAAAACGTTCATAGAAATGTTCCTTAGACAATCTACTCTCTGCCATATGAATTTAGGGCTGCTGCTCATTTGTATTGGTTGCCGGGGGGTAGAAATATGGCGGCTGCCTTCGGGAGTGTGGCAGAGTGGTAAGACCCCCATTGCCGAGACCACCCGGTGCCTCGAAATAGGTGGCTGCCTTCAGCTTCTGTGGCAGTTGGGTAAAAGCCTCCAACATACAGAACAATCGTCCGTTCGACCGGTATTATTTTATGAATCAATTTGTTAAAAAAAAATGCATCTTACCAATTTTTTACAATTCACTACGCGAGATCTATCCTTTTAAACCTTTCCTATCTCACGTTACTACCACGCTACATTTGTACGTGTATCATCATTGCTGGTGGGTCGCGCACCGCAAAGAAGAAAACCTCATCTGTATATGTTTGTACTGTGTATGTGTCACTTTTTCATGCTCCATCACTCTGCACATCAATGAAAGATGCATTTTAAATACGTTATTAGATAAGTAACTTGTCGTTTCATGTTACCTCAAATTTATTTCATGTTACACCAAAGTTTACAGAATCGGATACTTATCACTAAGTTCTGAAGTGTGAGTTATCATCTAACACAGCTTATTTCTTTATCAGATTATAAAATAATTTGTTCTCTCGGAAACTTATCACTTCAAAAATTTCTTACCAAAATCGTGGATCTCATATTTAGCAAAGGATCTCCTGTTTTCAGAGCCAAGCTTTTATTTAAGCAAAGGTTTTCGGCCTCCCTTGTCTGTAGGGAATAAAATATACAGGTCACTTTCCTTCTGTAGTGAATGGGGATGAAATTCCTTGTTGAAACAGAAGCCACTTGTTTGCCGTGAGTGGCGTCTCGTACGCTGGAAGAAGGGATCCTGATGATTGAGGAAAGCCCAGGGATCTCCAGCTTTTCAACACATCATTTTGGCCCATATTTCAGATAGACGAGGGGTTTGGGCTAGATCCGGCCTGAATCAATCGGCTCAGTCGTGTCAAGCTCTAGAATCGCACAGCTTGTTCTTTACTTCCTTCTATCTTTCTTACGTATCTTTATGGTACAAACCGGGTGTAATTTTTTCTTATTCCTCTATCTTTGAGTGTTATTTGATGGGCGGCGGCTGATGGATTAATCGGTGGGCTTGTACTGGGGAAATTCAGCAGAAACCTCTGTGAGGGAGTGAATACGGGCGGGGATGGATCCTAACTGTTCATCAATTTTTCTTCGAATTCTGGGTGCATAGTTGGGAATCATAAAACAGAAGTGGAGCGGAAGGACTCTGGTCCTGTCATCGAGTATAATAGCAATGTAGCCTTGGCGTTGGAAATAGGAGATCCATTTCCATTAAACGTCCCCTTGTAGGGCTCCAAGGAGGGTGGGGCACATAGCTATCGAAACAAAAATTTCAACCATGGGATCCAACACTAGAAAAAGAGCTTTCTTTGACTTATCTGATGACGACCCGGAACCGACAACTTTCACTTTTAAAGCAAACGAACATTTTGCTAGATTCTTGGTGATTACGAGCAACGAAGGAAAGGCTGTTACTTCTCTTTCACCGTTTGTCATAGAAAAACAAATTGAAGCGCTTATCGGAACTCCTAAAAATGTTAAAAAACTAAAAAATGGTACCTTTTTAATCGAAACAAATAGAAAATCCCATACAGAAAACCTCCTCAAAATCAACAAATTCTTTAACCTTAACGTCTCTGTCACGGAGCACAAAACATTAAATTCATGTAAAGGAATAATCCGTGACAGAATGCTGAAACAAGAATCAGAAGCCAGTATTGTGGAATATTTAAAAGATCAAGGAGTAACAGCCTGTAAACGTTTCAAAATTAAAAAAGACGGCAATCTTATCGAAACAAATACTCTTCTTCTGACTTTCAATACCACTTCGTTGCCGAAATCACTAAGGATATTTTACCGAATAATACTGGTTGAAATCTACGTGCCCAATCCTCTGCGATGTTTCAATTGTCAGAGGTTTGGGCACCACGAAAACGACTGTACTGTCCCTGACGGATCTGTTTGTGAGAAGTTACCAACTGCAAGAATTCTCCAAAATGTGTGAACTGCGGAAAAGATCATTTGTCTAAATCCAATGTCTGTGAAGTTTGGAAAACAGAAAAAGAAATCATGAAAATTAAAGTTACACAAAACGGCACCTATTTGGAAGCGAAGAAAATCCAACAAACCAAACCAGAAAACACATTCGCCAAAGTTGTTCAATCCCTTGCCAGCAAACCTGAAACCAAAGAAACCTCCACCCAATTTAATGAAAAAGATTTCGAAATTAAACCACATTCTAAAGTAATTACCTCTACTGTTAAACCAAAAAACTCATCACAGCCTACTACATCATCACAACTTACATCGTCACAACCTTCTACATCGTCACAACCTACATCTTCTCATCAGTCAAGACAAACTACACAGACCAGTTCACAACCGAACACCCATTCTAGCAGATCTCACTCTCGGTCTGCGTCAGGGACAGCGGATCGAAAAGACAAAAAAGACAAAGAAAGCATAAATGATCAAACCCTAACAGTAAAGGGGCGTCGGCTGATCCAGTAAAACTGGCTTATCAGTACGGCGCCCTTGAGGACAAGGAGTTGGAGGTTGATCCCTCCACGTTCTCAAAGCCTAATAAAAGATAAAGGATTAAATTCCTAGTTTTAATCTTCTCTCCATTCAACCATGGATAAGAAGTCAATAATTCAATGGAATTGTCGAGGACTGAAAGCCAATTTTAACGAACTTTTAATTTTATCTACACTTTTTTCTCCTAATGTCATTTGTCTCCAAGAAACTTTTTTGAAAACTACAGATAATATTAATTTCAAAGGTTACAATATGTACAATCATATCACAACGGATAATCAGAAGGCATCAGGAGGTACATCAATCCTGGTAAAATCTGACGTTCCTCATAGGAAAATAGATGTAAACACTAATTTACAAGCTGTTGCTGTAAACGTCACTTTATCCAAATCCATAACGATTTGTTCCGTCTACCTTCCACCTCATTATAATTTTTCTAAATGGGATTTAGAAAATTTAACAAATCAATTACCTAGTCCTTATATATTATTAGGAGACTTTAATAGTCACAGCAAATTATGGGGTTGCTCTGATACAAATGACAAAGGAGAAATCATAGAAAATTTTATTGCTGAAAATGATTTATGTTTATTTAATGATAAACAACCAACATACCTTCATTCTCCCACAAGAAATTATTTTGCTTTAGATCTTTCAATTTGCTCTCCAAATATTTATCTAGATTTTGATTGGTCTGTTGTGGACGATCTCCATGGGAGCGATCATTTTCCGATAGTTATTGAAGAAATTGCATCGACCCATGAGGATCGTCACCCCAGATGGAATTTGAGTAAAGCAAATTGGGAAAATTTTAATCAATTATGTAATGAAAAACTCGACCCTGAACTTTTTAAAACTGCAAGTGATATACAAGATTTTACTGATGAATTGATTGATATTGCTGAAAAATGTATTCCTAAATCCTCGACTTTTTCAAAAAGAAACAGACCTTGGTTTAATGACGAAGTTAAAACTTCAATCAATAAAAGAAAATCTGCATTACGAAAATTCAATAAACAACCAACAAAAGAAAATCTTATCCATGCCAAACACATGCGAGCTAAAGCTCGCAAAACAATAAAATCGGCCAAAAAAGCATCTTGGCAGCAATACGTCTCCAAACTGAATACCAGAACACCAACTAAGAAAATATGGGACATGATTCGAAAAATTAGTGGCAAAAACAAATCAAATAAACATGTCCATATCAAATCGAACGGAAATATGTGTTCAACGGCTAAAGACATTTCCAATGCCTTGGGGGAAACTTTTCAGAAAAACTTCTCTAGCTTAAATTATTCAAAAAAATTCCAAAATATTAAACAAGAACAAGAGAAAAAGAATTTAAATTTTTCATCATTAAATCATGAAAAATATAATTTACCTTTCACTACTAAAGAATTATTAGATGCTGTCCATAAATCTCATGATACTGCTGTTGGTCCTGACGACATACACTATCAAATTTTAAAACATTTACCCAACAAGGCATTGGAAACATTATTAAATATTCTGAATGATATTTGGATCACTGGAAAATTCCCTGAAAACTGGAGAAAAGCTACCATTATTCCTATTCCGAAACCTAATAAAGATCATACTGAAGCCACTAATTTACAGACCTATTGCTTTGACAAGTTGCTTATGTAAAACAATGGAGAGAATGATTAATGATAGGCTGGTTTGGTTCTTAGAATCAAACCAGCTTATCACTAAATTTCAAGCTGGTTTTAGAAAAAACAGCTCTACTAGTGATCATTTGATTCGCTTAGAATCATTTATACGTGATGCCTTTATCAAAAAAGAACATGTCGTAGCTGTATTCTTTGACCTAGAAAAGGCCTATGATACGAATTGGAAATATGGCATCATGAAAGATTTACACAACTTGGGCCTTAAGGGCCGATTGCCACTTTTTGTTCAAAATTTCTTGTCCGATCGAACATTTAATGTTCGCATAGGAAATACATTATCGGACACATTTGATCAAGAACACGGTGTACCACAAGGTAGTATTTTATCACCAACCTTGTTCAGCATAAAAATTAATAATATAGTTAAATTTGTAAAAGACCCAGATTGTTCGCTTTTTGCTGACGATTTTGGAGTTTTTTATCGTTCAGTAAATATGGAAACCATTGAATTTAAACTCCAAAGGTGTTTAAATAATATAGAAACTTGGGCAACAGAAAATAGTTTTAAATTTTCTAAAACAAAAACGCAGTGGGTTCATTTCTGCCAAATTCGAAAGTTGCATTTAGATCCAGTTTTAACAATATACGGCAGTCCAATTCCAGTCGTCACTGAGGCGAAGTTTTTGGGTCTTTTATTTGATAGCAAATTGTCTTTTATTCCTCATATCAAAGCTTTGAAAGCTAAATGTTTAAAAGCTCTTGATATTCTTGTCCTGTCCAGTTCCGACTGGGGAGGAGATCGCACTGTTCTTTTAAATCTATATAGATCTTTAATTCGTTCCAAATTGAACTATGGTTCCATAGTCTATGGATCTGCTAGGAAATCTTATTTAAAATCTTTGGATACTATACATCATCAAGGTTTACGTCTAGCACTAGGTGCATTTCGCACTTCACCTATTGAAAGTCTTTATGCTGAATCAAATGAACCATCACTTTATGTAAGAAGAGAGAAATTGTCTCTTCAATATGCTACCAAATTAGCTGCTAATCCACGAAATTCAGCATATGACTCGGGTTTTTAATCCAAATTATGAAAGATTCTACAATAACAAACCATCTGCTATAAAACCTCTTGGCCTGAGAATAAAACCGTTACTCGAAGAGGCCAATATAAATATTAAAAATATACAATCGTTTTCTTTTCCATCGAAAGAACCATGGGTGTTGAAACCACCAATGATAATTTTAGATATAGAAAAAAATAAAAAATCCGAAGTAGAATCGCATATATTTAAGAACGAATTTTTAGAAATCAAATCCAATTTTAAACATCACATTCCCATTTACACTGACGGTTCGAAACAAGATGAGAAAGTTTCTTGTTCTGTCATTAGTCCGAATTTCACTGATAGCATTAGATTACCCGATAATAGCTCTATTTTTACTGCTGAAGCGAAAGCAATTGATGTTGCACTGTATCACATTAGAGATCAGTACGAAAAACAATTTATCATTTTTTTCAGATTCTCTTTCAGTTCTAAAGGCTCTTAAAGATCAACAGCACAGAAATCCCTTAATTCAACAAATTTTAAGAAAATTCAACTATCTTTCTCTCTCCAAGGAGATTATTTTCTGCTGGATTCCCAGTCACATCAATGTTCGTGGAAATGAGTTGGCGGATTTAGAAGCTAAATCTGCTTTATCTTTGAATGTTACAAATTTTAAAATTCCCTTTTCAGATTTTAAATCTAACATTAATAAATATATCAAAAACAAATGCCAATCTATTTGGGAAAAAGAAACCGATAATAAATTATTCAAAATAGAACCTAATTTTCACAGTAAATGCTCTTTCTCAAATTACAGTAGGAAAGACCAGACTAAAATTACCAGATGCCGTATTGGACACACAAGACTAACTCATTCTTACATATTACAAAACGAACAAGCACCTTTCTGTGTATCCTGTAACGAACCGTTCACAGTTAATCACTTTCTCATTTCATGTGTAGAATTTTATCATATCCGCTCAAAATATTTTAATGTTACAACAATGAAAGATCTTTTTAACGACATACCATCTTATCAATTAATCAATTTTCTTAAAGAAATCAGACTTTTTAACAAACTGTAATCATTAATATTTTAACTTTTAAACTTCAATAACAATTTTATATCTAATACCTAATTATTTTTAGACGCTATATGCCCTATTAGGGTTGAGCGTCTTTAAACAAAATATCCATCCATCCATCTCTCAGCCATATGCTTTTATGTCAACCTGTGGGTCCCGTAGGTCGTGCCAGGGCCATGCCCCGCCCCCTCCACTTCATAAAATGCCTTATATCTCAGAAACCTTACAGATCCCCATCCCTAAACCATATATGTTCTTGTTCCTTATGATAAGACACATTAAGTGACACCGACCTGGGGGTTCCCCCAGATGTGCCAGGGACATGCCCCACCCCCTCCACTTCATTGAATGCCATTTATCTCAGAAACCATTCAGATCCCCACCCCTAAACCGTATATATTCTTGTTTCTTATGATAAGACGAGCTCAATGACAGCAACCTGGGGGTCCCTTGGGATGTGCCTGGGCCATGCCCCACCCCCTTCATTTCATAAACGGCCCAATATCCCAGAAACCCTACAGATCCCCACCCCTAAACCATATATATTCTCGTTCCGTATGATAATTCACATTCAGTGACACCAACCTGGGTGACACCCAGGATGTGCCGGGGCCATGCCCAAACCCCTCCACTTCATAAAAGGCCAAATATTCCAGAAACCTTACAAATCCCAACCCCTAAACCATATATATTCTTGTTCCTTATGATAAGATGCATTAAGTGACACCAACTTGGGGGTTCCCCGGGATGTGCCGGGGACATGCCCCACCCCCCTCCACTTCATAAAATGCCATTTATCACAGAAACCATTCAGATCCCCACCCCTTAACCATATATATTCTTGTTCTTTATGATAAGACGCACTCAGTGACACCAACCTGGGGGTCCCCCGGGATGTGCCGGGGCCATGCCCCATCCCCTCCACTTCATAAAAGGCCAAATATTCCAGAAACATTTCAGATCCCCACCCCTAAACCATATATATTCATGTTGCTTATGATAAGACACAGTCAGTGCAGGGTGTCCACGGTCAGGGAAAAAGTCAGGGAAAAAATATTTTTTCAAGGTCAGGGAATTGTCAGGGAATTTTGAAATTTTAGCAAAAGTCAGGGAAAAGTCAGGGAATTTTGAAAAAAATTGTCATGAATGATAAAAAACATCAAAACTAAAGGCTAAGGCAGTTTCTTCATGTTTGGCTTTTACCTTGATAATAATAATCATAATAATAATAACTGTAATAACAATAATGTCCTGTCCTCTTCTTAAGTATTGCATTTGGTAAATTATTCTCTGAGAAGAAACTAAAGGGTGGTAAGGGTTGGCTATAGGGGAGGAGGAGGCCAACAGATCTCTTTGTATTTGGACATGCATTTCATTAGCTCACCTGAGCCGAAGGCTCATGTGAGGTAATAGCATGCCAATCCTCTGGCGTCCGGCATCCGTTCACATTTTCAAATCAGTATATCTTTAAAGCAAATAGGCCAATCATGATTAAATTTCATGTGCAGCATTATCAGGTAGGGGGAAAAGATGCATAATGTTTGGGGCAGATCAGGTGGAAACTCTTTTTGCCATGGCAACATAAAGCTCCCATAGACTAACAATGGGAAAAACTTAAAAAAATCTTCTTCTCTGAACCCACAAGGCCCAGAGCTTAGATATTTAGTATGTAGCAACATCAAGAGGTCCTCTACATAAATCCTGCCAATTGTGCCCCAGTGGTCCAAATTGGCCACACCCCAGGGCTCCTTAGCTTCCAAAGACTTATAATGGAAAAAAAGCTTCAAAAATCTTCTTCTCCGAAACCATAAAGCTCATAGCTCAGCTATTTATTATGTAGCAATGCAAAATGGTCACCTACATAAATACTGCCACTCATGCCCCTGGGGTCAGAATTGGCCATGCCCCCGGGCTCATAAGCTCCCATAGACTTACAATGGAAAAACTTTAAAAATCTTCTTCTCTGAACCCACAAGGCCCAAAGCTAAGATATTTAGTATACATCAACGTCAAGTGGTTCCCTACTTGAATCCTGCCAATCATGCCCCTGGGGTCCAAATTGGCCATGCCCCAGGGCTCCTTAGCTTCCATAGACTTAAAATGGAAAAAAGCTTCCAAAACTCTTCTTCTCCAAAACCCTAAAGCCCATAGCTCAGATATTTAGTATGTAGCAATGCAAAATGGTCACCTTCATAAATCATGCCCCTGGGTTCAGAATTTGCCACGCCCCGGGGCTCATAAGCTCCCAAAGACTTACATTGGATAAAAAACTTTAAAATCTTCTTCTCTGAAATCATAAGGCCCAGAGCTTAGTTATTCAGTATGTAATCCTACCAACCATGCCTAGACTATGCCATGGGGCCCATTAGCTCCTATAGAGGCCTATGTGGTGTAATGGTTATGCTACCCACCTGGTAAACAAAGGATCACAGGATAGATCCAGGGCTTCTCCAGACTTCTAGATGAGTCTTTAAACTGAGGTCCTGTCTCAGTATCACCTTAGCTGTTGGTGGAACGGAAAACTAAAACACATTAGCTCCTGTAGACTAATAATATGAAAAATTGAGAAATCTTCCTCTGAATCTATAAGGCCCTGAGATTAGATATTTGTATTGTTGCAACATCAGTTAGTCATCAGCATAAATTCTGCCAGCCCTATGGCGTCCAAATTGGCTACTACCCTTGGCACATTATCCCCCACTGATTTATAATTGGAAGAACTTCAAAACATCTTCTGCTCTGAAAGCATGAGACAAACAGCTTTCTAAAATGTTCCTCAGGTGAGCGATTAGGCTCATTGAGCCTCTTGTTTCAAGGATTTCATCCAACAATACAAATAACTTATGTAAATACATGTACATGTATGTGTTTAGAAAAATAAAATTCAAAGAGAAAATACAAACATAAAAAAGCAAACAAAAACCTATTTAAAGAGTAGGATAATTACAGCTGGTGTTGTACATGTGTGATGCGGAAGGTCATCGTGACCAAAAATCCAAAATATGGATTAATTACACAGATTTTGTTATAGTAAATAAAATACTTAGTAAAAATGATGCATTTTATGTATGAACAAAATATTTGATTTATATGTACATGTTTGAAACGCATCTTTGAGCAGAAAGTGAAAAGTGACATTCGTCAACTGCCTAGGCGATTGTTTACAAACAGACAACACGTGGTGACCTCGACCTCACGCGCTGCACAGGAAGTAAACAAACCTAACGAAGTTTTAAGCATAACGAACTTAGATGTATTGACGTAAAAGGAGGAAAGGGTTGGTTGTAGGGGAAGAGGAGGCCAACAGATGTTAGAACTTAATGCACAAAATGTCAAAAACGTTGGTCAGGGAAATTTGGTTTTAGTCAGGGAAAAGTCAGGGAATTTTGCTTTACTCAAATTGTGGACACCCTGCAGTGACACCAAGCTAGGAGTCACCCAGGGCATGCCCGGGCCATGCTCCACCACTCAACTTCACAAAAGACCATATATCTGAGAAACTGTACAGCGCCCTACCCCTAAACCATAATATATTCTTGTTCCTTATGATAAGACGCATTAAGTGACACCAACTTGGGGGTTCCCCGGGATGTGCCGGGGACATGCCCCACCCCCCTCCACTTCATAAAATGCCATTTATCACAGAAACCATTCAGATCCCCACCCCTTAACCATATATATTCTTGATCAGTGACACCAGCATGGGGGACAGTCCCGGGGTGCCATAGGCCATATCCCACACCTTTACTTCATTAAAAGCCATATACATGTATCTCAGAAACTGTTCAGATCCCCACCCCTTAACCATATATATTCTTCTTCCTTATGGTAAGTCTCCACTTCATATTAGGGCCATATATCCCAGAAACCATTCAAATCCCCACCCCATAATCACATATATTCTTGTTCATCGTTATTAGACACATTCAGTCACCCCCATCTTGGGGGGTCCGCAGGGGCCATTTCTCTCCCATCCACTTCATAAAAAGGCCTCATATCTCAGAAACCGTTCAGCATTCAGTGACAGCAATCTTGGGCTTTTCTGGGATCCACCATGCCCGAATCCCTCCACTGCTTAAAAAGCCTTACATCTCAGGAGCCATACATATCCCCACCGCTAAACCATAATGTCTCTGTTCCTTTTGATAAGATGCATTTAGTGACACCAACCAGGTCTCCATTGGGTTCATGCCCCACCCTCTCTACTTTATGAAACACCTAATATTTCAGATACAGTCCACATGAGTGCTCATTTGGGTATGGGGTTTGTTTGGGAGACTTTATAATTGGTAGATTAAAATCATATCCTGTTAAAATACAATGTCATGGGCAGTCCCCACCTGAGCTCTGGTTTATGAAATTTGGCTCTTTCGTTTGTTTGCTATGGCAAGTTAAGAATTTCCATTGACTTATAAATGGGAAAAATTGAAAAATGACATTTATGCCTTTCAAGATATTTTGTCAAACTTACATGGAAATGTTCCTTTAATAATGATATTTTTAGGCCTATTAGTTGCCACAGATGGGAAATTGTCAATTGTCATCTGATGTCCTGCAACAACACATTCAAGCGACATCAGACCTCTGAAGCCACTAGGCTGATTGGGTCCAAATTCTATCTGTAGTATCCTTGGGCGCATGGCATCCATGGTTAATTAAAATACATTGCTGCCAGTGGGCAGTGCCCCCCGAGCTCTGGTGAGCATAGTGGCCCATGGGCCTCTTGTTTAATTATCTCCCCTGACAATATAACCTTTTGATGGCCATAACTCCAATACCCTTTGAGATATATTGATGGTATTTGGCACAATTGTATACAAGGTTGAGACGGCGCTTCATGCCTAAGAACCACAATTCTGGGTGCTATGATAAATATTTGAGTTATCTACCCTTCCAATATAACAGTATGACCAGCTTGTGATCTCCAACACCCTTTGAGACATATTGATGGTACTTCGTACAGAAATGCATGAGCTTAAATAGGCATGTCATGCGCAAGAACCACAGTTCTGAGTACCCTGGTTTTTAGCTCACCAGAGCCGAAGGCTCCGGGGGAGCTTATAGGATAGGCAGTTTTGTTTTTGTTTGATTTGAGGTTTAACGTCCCCGTCAACACTGTAAAGGTCATTTTGGAGACGTTGCTTCCAATTTTGTGGGACTTTTACCCGACATTGAGATGAAATGACATCTCAAGCCCTGTCGCCCAATGAAACCAATAGGGTTTATTAGCATGGACGGTCCACCTCGCACCGCGGTTCCTGGACAGGCTTAGATCCTCTAAGCGGTTTACCTGTACTAGTGTGCGGGCCGGATTCAGCTCTGCGTGGAAGCATCATGCAGCCCATATATTTCTTCAAGCCCCTATAGGCGGGGGCCGATAGGATAGGCAGTTGAACGTCGTCGTCGTCGTCTGCGTCTTCGTCAACACTTTCAAACGACATCTCCTCTGAAGCCACTGGGCCGATTGGAAACTTGCTCAGAATTATCATCCTGTCAATAACTCGGTCAAGTTCGAATATGGGTCATGTCGGGTCAAAAAGTAGGTCACCAGGTCAAATCAAAGGAAAATCTTGTTAACACTCTAGAGGCCACAATTTTGGTCCAATCATCCTCAAACTTGCTCAGGATGATCATCTTGATAATATCTCGGTCAAGTTCGAATATGGATCACGTAGGGTCAAAAAGTAGGTCAGTAGGTCAAACCACAGAAAACCCTTGTTAGCACTCTAGAGGCCACAGTTTTGGTCCAATCATCCTCAAACTTGCCCAGAATGATCATCCTGTCAATATTTCGGTTAAGTTCGAATATGGGTCATGTCGGGTCAAAAAGTAGGTCACCAGGTCAAATCAAAGGAAAACCTTGTTAACACTAGAGGCCACAGGTTTGGTCCAATCATCCTCCAACTTGCTCAGGATGATCATCCTGACAATATCTCGGTCAAGTTCGAATATGTGTTATGTCAGGTCAAAAAGTAGGTCAGTAGGTCAAATCATAGGAAAACCTTACTAACACTCTAGAGGCCACAGGTTTGGTCAAATTATCATCAAACTTGCTCAGAATGATCATCTCTTAAATATCTAGGTCAAGTTTGAATATTGGTCATGTGGGGTCAAAAAGTAGGTCAAATCGTAGAAAACATTGTTTACACTCTAGAGACTGCAGTTTTAGTCTAATTTTCACCAAACTTGCTCAGAATGATCATCTTGACAATATCTAGGAAAGGTTCGAATATGGGTTATATCGAGTCAGAAAGTAGTTCAGTAGTTAAGATCATAGAAAAATCTTGTGAACACACTAGATACCACAGTTTTGGTCCGATCATCATCCAACATTCAAAAATTCTTAAATGAAATAGGTTACAGATTAGCCATTATTGGCCCCAAAAGAACATGTTTCGGAGACCTTGGCCTTAGAGTGCAGACAATAAGTTGCAGAAAGGGTTATCCTTTAGAAACAAGGAATACACAACAGAACTGGAAAATGTGGAGTGTACATGTTTTTTTGGGTCACACTAGCTAGCTTTGGCCAATTGGGCTTCATCAGTGAACCTAATATATTTTCAAAATTCAACAATGGGATCAATGATTCAAAAAGGACAAGAAAATGTAAACTACCCTTTGATTTTGGGCAGGCAGACTTTTTACAGCCGCCACACATTCCGAGAAACCAGCTGCAGTGACGTTAAATAAGTTGTAGAAAGGGTTTTCCTTAGCCATTTTTGGCCGAAAATTGACTGTTTTTTTATTTATTTTTTTTTTGTTTGGGAGGGGGAGGGGGGTGGCGGTGACCTTGAAAATAGTCAAGGTCACCAAAATCTAATCAAATCTGCGGTATATTGTAATGGTATATTATACAAAGTAGAAGTAAAACAAAGATCAGGAATTGATACAATTAACTCACTCCACCCATAAAAGACACCAAAGGGAAAGAAATACAAACATTAAGCGACCAGACCATTATGGAAACCTAAACAAAGGAAGGCCATAAGGACAGTTACTTTCCCACAAAATGGCCATATGGCCATCCAAAATTAAAAGACACAAGTGATACACACAGTAAGTAACAAACAACAACATAAATAAATCGCCACAGAAGAGCCGCCTTGGAACGGTCAGTGGAAGATTTCCACTTGGGGGGGGGGGGGGGGGGGCTTAAATCGATTTTACGTGGCCACAATCCTCGCCCTTACTTCTGTCGCGATTTAGACAAATAATTTGTTCAGTCCGCATGAAGGCCTCCTAACTCATCAGTGCAACATCTCCGTGAACACAAAAATCAAAGTTTGAATGCAATTAATCAATTTGTTTATGAGAAATTGTGCAGTCAAGTCTTTTTTGGTCCAAAATCGTCTGTTTTGGGGAGCCTGTGACCTTGAAAAATGGTCAAGGTCGACAAAATATAATCAAATCTGCATCATGTTGTAATGTTATAATGTACTAAGTTTGACTAAAATTAAGCAATTTATTAATGAGAGCCATTTTTGGCCCAAAATTGATTGTCTTTGAGGGCCTGTGACCTTGAAAAGGGTCAAGGTCACAAAAAATCTAACCCGATATGCGGTATGATATATTGTAACAAGTTTGACGAAAATTGGTCATTCTTTAATGAGATAGAGTGCAGACAAGCCATTGTTGGCCCAAAATTGACTGTTTTTGGAGGCCTGTGACCTTGAAATAAATGTCAAGGTCACCAAAATCAAATCAAATTTCCAGTATGTTGTAATGATATATTGTTCAAAATTTGATTAGAATTAATCAATTCGATATTGAGATAGAGTACAGATAAGCCATTTTTGGCCTAAAATGACTGTTTTGGGGTTGCTGTGACCTTGAAAAATGAGGTCAAGGTCACCAAAATCCAATCAAATCTGCTGTATGTTGTAATGATATATTGTACCGTTGTTGTCTTTCTGCCAACATTTTAAATATAGATTTCAGAATCAAAAATACATTCCGTATTATTAAGCACTTCTAACATATTATACTAAATACATATCACTTCACAATATAAATTTCTTATGCATATACTGTACATAATATTGTGTCACGAGATACAAGAAACATAGATTCTGATATGAACATGTAGATTAGCACGCTTTAATGCGGTTAATTGTTAAAAAATGTCATATTACTTTGGCAAATCACAAAATACTGACAATTACCCCACTTGTAGAAAAACGGATGTCACATGACTGCACATGTCATGGTTAATTAAATATTGTTTTCATATGAACGCGCATATGTTGGACTATATTACATATAAGTTTCATCCAGATCCATCGTGGGCACAAATATGGCTAAACTGTAACCCGTCCTTTGGCCTTTTAGTTTTGTTGCTATGGCAACTTAGAGATTCCATTGGCTTATAATGGGGAAA